>OU342744.1:437789892-438377746 GCA_910589775.1 Avena eriantha
TGGAACTGAAGAAGCAGTTGGATGCAATGTTAGCAATAGGCTTGATTCAACCAAGCGCATCACCATGGAGATCACCAGTGTTATTCATCGACAAGAAATATGGAGGCAACCGTCTGTGCACAGATTACAGGAAGCTGAATGATGTCACCATCAAAAAGAAAGTACCCTTTGCTGAAGATAGAGGGTCTATTTGATCAGTTAACCGGTACCCAGGTATTCTCAAAGATTGATCTTAGGACTGGTTATCACCAACTTAAGATTCGTGCAACAGATATTCCGAAGACCGTCTTTACTACTCGCTATGGTTTATACGAGTACACAGTTATGTCTTTTGGATTAACCAACGCCCCTGCTTATTTCATGAATCTCATGAATAAGATCTTTATGAATTTCCTGGATAAGTTCATCGTTGTGTTTATCGATGATATCCTTATCTACTCCAAGTCAGAAGAGGATCATGAGCAACATCTGATAATCATCCTAGAAACCCTGAGAGAGCATCAGTTATATGCCAAGCTCAGCAAATGTGAGTTTTGGCTAAAAGAAGTAGGATTCCTAGGACATATTATGTCTGCCGGAGGAGTCTCTGTTGATCCCACCAAGATCAAAGATGTCGAAGAATGGGAAGGCCCAACCACTCCAACCCAAGTCCGTGCATTTCTTGGATTAGCGGGATACTACCGCAAGTTCGTAGAAGGATTCTCGAGCATTGCCAGACCCATGACCCAATTGCTGAAGAAGGACAAGAAGTTTGAATGGACCGACAAATGTGAAGCCAGTTTCCAAGAGATGAAGAATAGATTGATATCAGCCCCAATATTGATCATGCCAGATATCAAGAAGCCGTTTGACGTATATTGTGATGCATCCAAGATTGGTCTCGGATGTGTATTAATGCAAGAAGGAAAAGTCATCGCCTATCTGTCTCGACAACTGAAGCAGCATGAGCAGAACTATCCAACCCATGATCTTGAGCTAGCAGTCGTAGTTTTGGCATTGAAGACATGGTGTCACTATCTGATGGGTAATCGCTGTGAGATTTACTCAGATCACAAAAGCTTGAAGTATATTTTCACTCAGAAGGAGCTGAATATGAGGCAAAGGAGATGGATAGAGTTAATCAAGGATTATGACCTTGACATTCACTATCACCCAGGCAAGGCCAATGTGGTAGCAGATGCTCTTAGCAGATTACCGTTTAGACTAAACACCATGATCAAGGAGAAGCAACCAAGTTTGTATGAGGAGCTAGAGCAGTTTAGGACTGAGCTTGTTAGCAAAGGATTTTTAGCTAGCATTGAACTACACCCTAATTAATCAGCCAAATCAAGGAAGCCCAGAAGGGAAATGAAAGTATCGACGGAATCAAATGTCGTATTGGTACAAGAAAGGTACCTGGATTCACCGAAGATGAAGAAAGAGTTTTGTGGTACAAAGTCCGTATCTGTGTGCCAGCGGATTCAGAGCTAAAGCAAGTTATCATGCAGGAAGCTCATGATACTCTTTATTCTATCCACCCCGGAGGAACGAAGATGTATCAAGATTTGAAAGAGCAATTCTGGTGGCACAAGATGAAGAGAGAAATCGGAAGCTACATCGCCAAGTGTGACATCTGTCAAAGAGTCAAAGCAGAGCATCAGAGACCTGCAGGACTGTTGCAACCTTTGCAAATTCCGAAATAGAAATGGGATTCCGTCGGAATGGACTTTATTACCAGATTGCCTACTTCTAGTAGGGGAAATGACTCGATCTGGGTCATCGTAGATAAACTATCCAAGGTAGCTCACGTTATCCCTATCAAGACAACCTACCAGAGTTCGAAGCTAGCAGAGCTGTATATTGCTAGAATTGTTAGTCTGCATGGAACCCCCAAGACCATAGTATCAGATTGAGGAACCCAATTTACCTCGAGATTTTGGCAGAAAGTCCAGGAGGGATAAGGAACCAAGTTGAATTTCAGCACCGCTTATCACCCGCAAACTGATGGACAGACTGAGAGAGTCAACCAAATCCTAGAGGATATGTTAAGAGCTTGTGTGTTGGAATACGAATCAAAATGGGAAGACTGCCTGCCTTTCACAGAATTCTCATATAACAACAGTTATCAAGCTAGCTTGCAAATGGCACCATTTGAATTCCTATACAGAAGGAAGTGTCGTACCCCTTTGAATTGGTCGCAAGTAGGAGAGAGTCAGATCTTTGGACCCGACATTTTCCGAGAAGCCGAAGAGAAGGTTCACAAAGTCCGTGAGCACCTCAAGACCTCTCAATCCAGACAGAAGAGTTATGCTAACAAGAGAAGGAGAGACCTGACTTTCAATGTCGGAGATTTTGTATATCTCAAGGTTTCGCCACTTAAGGGAACCCAACGCTTTAGTATGAAAGGAAAGTTAGCCCCTAGATATATCGGACCTTTCAAGATTCTGAACCGTCGAGGAGAGGTATCGTATCAACTGGAACTACCAGAAGAGATGTTAGCCATCCACAATGTGTTCCATATCTCGTTACTTCGCAAATGCCTAGAAGTGCCAGAGAAGAGTGAAGTTTTCAAGAACATCGATCACAGAGCTGTGGAAATCAACAAGGACCTGACATATTGTGAAGTGCCCATCCGTATCTTGGAAGAAGCTTACAGAACCACCAGGACCAGGATTATCAAGTTTCTCAAGATTCAATGGAGCAATCATACCGAAGAGGAAGCCACTTGGGAGCGAGAAGATTACATTAGGACAGAGTTTCTGGATCTCTTTAGTTCCTAGTTTTCTTTCGTAAATCTCGGGATGAGATTTTGTTTAAAGGGGAAAGGTTTGTAACATCCCAAAACTTCAATCCAAGGTTATTAAGATCCAAATCATCAAAATTAGGGTTAACAAAAACTTTTCTAATTAAAATTATTAAAGCATTCATATGTGTGTGCATTTAATTAGGAGTTGATTTGAATTGCCATGATTAAGTGATCCATTGCTTGTAAAATGATTCTTAGGTGAAATAAACATCATCTAGATCATCCCCAAACTTTTCCCAAAGAAAAAAATTTAAAATGAATAAAAGAAAGAAATGGTCATTTTGTGCCATTTTAATCCACATGCCTACTTTGGCTATTCCTAGAACTCAATTCTTAACAGAAACAAATGTGGATCTTTGCACCCCTTGCTAGCACATATAGTAGTGTACCAAGGCCCACTTGGTGATCTGTCAAAAACTTTCAAACACTAATTTTAAATGACATTTGAAAATTGAATCTAGTGTAGGTATCAAGATCACCCTATTTCAAAAACCACTCAAATGAGCTCCATTTTCAAAACCCAAGCAACCATAGAGACTTAAGCATGTGTCTAGCAAACTCACCAAAATTCATCCAAAAATTCAAAAACTTTTCTCATGCGGCCATTGTGTCGAACAGGTGGCATGTAGAAAATAAATGGCCTAACTATTACTGTTTGTACTTAAGCCATTGTCCCCCATTTGACCTCCCCTACACTCCCTTGTCCCCCCTGAGTCCAACCAAGTCAGCACCGGCCTACCACTAAGCCACAACAGCAGTGGAGCGCCGCCACTTTGTGGTCACCGTCGGCTAATCGTGGACAGAGCGCCACAAACTGCGCAGCGCCATTCCAGCGCCACCACTAGCCTCGCCCAACCCTACCGCCGCTCCATGTCCACCCCTCGATCACCCCTAGGCCCTGGACCACACCCTAGCATCGCCGCCCATTCTCTCTGCAAGCCTGCTAGAGCGCGCCAGAGCGCGTTAGCCGCTAGCACGCCGGAGACCGCCTCGCGACCCAATCCCATGCACGCCGCTCCGCCTCGACCCCAGCATCCCGCCAGACACGGCCGTGCGCCGCCGCGCGACCTACAGTCGCCGCGTCGAGCACAACCTCTGTCGCACAGAGCGCCCGCCTCGCCCGACCGTTAGGCACCGCCCCTAGCCGTGCATTGAAGCTGCAGATGATCGTCAGGAGGCAGACCACCGTCCTCCTACAGCGCCCATGCCTCTAGCCGCCTGTATCAGCGTCACCGGTGAGCTCGCCGTCGTGCCGCTCGGTCCCCTCGTCGCCCTATAAAAGGAGCCCTCCCCAGCAAAAACAACTCACACCATTCCACTCCCCTCTCCTCACTGAACCTTCCCCACCTCTCGCCGGAGCCACTCGAGCCATAGTTTGCCAGAATTTGGCCAGAGGAGCCCGCTGCAAGGAGGAGAAGGGCGCCGTTGATCAAGGCCACCTCTCGGGACGCCGCCAGTACCAGGAGGATCGCCGTCGTCTACTAATTTGTTTGCCCGCCTCGCCGTCGTAGCTGGAGCCCTGGTATGCCCTCACCGTACCCCCACCGAGCCGCTAGGGTTAGCCCTCGTCGGCGACATGTCCGTCGTCAACGACGAGCCCCGGCCATCGATCTATGTTTTAATCTAACGGCCCACATCTCCCCATACCGCTTCGCGTGTAATGAGCCGCTGGCCGGTGGACCCCCCTGTCAGCTGTCCTCTGCATCGCGGAATGCCACTTGGCCGGCCCGTTTTCCTTCCCGTGCTAGCCCAGCAATTCAAATTTAAATTTTTCTAATTTAGTTTCAACCTAGTTCTGTCCTATAGTTTAAAAATCAATTCAGAGAGATTTACATATCTAAATGGAGTAATTCCAATTGTGTTGGAAAGCTGCTGAAAAGATCTATCCAATCCCGTTGGAATTAATTCAATTAGAGTTAGAGATCTCGCCTAGTAAAACTAACAAAACAGAAGCATTTGCACCTTGCAACATTTTTATAAAATCAACCAAAATAGCTTTTGAGTTGATTCCAACTCTCAAAAATCACATTTAACCATACCTATCTGAATATGAAATAATATTAAGGTTTACATGCAGTGACTTTAGACTGGTACCAAAATAATGCGATATAGGCATTTCTAGTCACTTTAAATCATTAAATAATAAACTTAAACTTAAGTAAATGTCATCCAACCCTTAAATCACATTCCACATGTTAGAATATGTGGTGAGGACATGTGTCCACATGATCCCATATTTTAAGTGGTGAATATAAAATCTTAGTTATTTTCAATGAGTAGAAATTACTTTTCTCGAATAAAAAGAATACAACTAGTTAATAAAATCTTGTGATGCTTGTGATGATAATAGATCATCAAATGTGTGCCTTAGATTTCTAAGTAGGCTAGTTAAGTATTGTTTGGTGATTGTGTACTCCGTATGTATTTATAGACGATAGTACCGACCAAGCTTTCGAGGAGGAGGAGTTCTACCCAGAGGAAGAGGAAGAAAACTTCGACCACTACACTGCACAAGGCAAGCCATCATTAACAATACAAGCTAACACTTGCGAGTATAATGAATAGCAAGCTAGAAGCTAGATAATCTGAGCAAGATGCACTAGGCATGCTTTGGTTATACCACCTTGACTATTACTTACCCCAAGTATTATTTTCAAGCTTTACTTTCTTTACTTTACCAAAGTCCTTTACTTGTTTTGAAGGTAGCATAAAAAGTATAAAACTTGACCTATCTAGATAACTTTAGATGTCATTCTATGGCATGAGATTGATTCCATCTTTCCACCTTAGTGAACACTCTTAACTTAGTAGCTTAGAGCTAGATCAAAACTTGAGTCACTTTTAGATGGGAAAACTTGGTGAAAATGAATTGTGAAAACCTTTGAATGATGAGTCATTCTATTGAGATGTTTTGACATGTGTTGAGAAACATCAATGGTTTATGATGATGAAAATGTTGAGGCATGAGCCTTGACCCTTTTACAAAACCGATGGTTGGATTCGGATACGATACCATTCCAAATTTACCATACAACCACAATACCTGAATTGGGTAAGGCTTAACCGGAAGTTTATATGCATTAGTATTAGTTCCCTCGTGGGAGAGGTTTGAGCTGAGGCTACCTCTCGATGTTGTCCACCTATGTAGTGCCCAAGATGACAGATGGTCATGGTTGGGAGGCCATGCTCATAGGAGAGGTGCTTATACTAGAGTTTGTAAAGGAAAGGTTATGTTTGATTATCTACATACTAAGTATGATGATTCAGGGTTATCCCTGACAGATGTATCGAATCTTGTGGTGAAAGTGTACCACCTCTGCAGAGTATCAAACTATTCGAATAGCCGCGCCCACGGTTATGGACAGTTGGAGTGGCCATACTGTTTCGTTGTCAGATGTTTTCAAAATGACTTATGAAATGAATGATGAACTTGACTTGACCATAACAGGGTTGTGACAATGACACTAGCTTCCCAACTTAAGTGATTCTAGAACTTTATTTTATCTTTCTTTGTTTCTGAACTCAGCTTAGGTTTCAAACTTAACTTTATAATTAAACTTGGAGTTAGCACTTTACTTTAGTACTATCCTACTTGTTAGTGATTTTTTGCGAGTACTTAAAGTGTACTCATGGCTTTTGTCCCTGGCTATTCTCATGGCCAGACTATGAAGGATACTACCAAGGTGACGGTCAGTAGGACGGCTATGATAACTAGGACTATTTGCCTTCGTCAGCATTGCTTGTACCCCTGAAGATGGACCCCACCGCTACGCTTATTATTTATTCCGTTATTTGTTGTATTAAGACTGGATCATGAGATCCTTATTTGTGTAAGACCTTATGTATGGTTTGTAATGGATGATGTACTGTGATATCCAATATGTTATGTCTCGCAAAAATGGTAATCCTGGGATTGCGAGGTATGACATAACAGGCATCTGGGATTAAAAATCCGGGTGTTGACATATGGCCACTCCAACTGTCCATGACCGCGGACACGGCTATTCGAATAGTTTAACACTGCACAGGTGGTACATTTTCACCATAAAATTCGATACATCCGTCAGGGATAACCCTGAATCAATCATACTTAGTATGCGGATAATCAATCATAACCTTTCAATTACACACCCTAGTATAGGCACCTCCCATATGAGCTTGGCCTCCCAGCCATGGCCATCTGCCATCCTGGGCACTACATAGGTGGAAAATTACACGAGGTAGCCTCAGCTCAACCTCTTCCGCAAGGGAACTCATACTAAGGCATATAAACTTCCGGCTAAGCCCTACCAAATTCAGGTAATATGGTTGTACGGTAAAATTGGAATGGTATCGCATCTGAACCCAACCATTCGTTTTTGTAAAGGGCTAAGCTCATGCCTCAACATTTTCATCATCAAACCATTGTGTTTCTCAACACATGTCAAAACATCTCAATAGAATGAGGGGTGCTAGTCAAGTGTAGTTATCCAACTCTAGTGCTATGCCCTTTTGATGACATCTAAGTATAACTAGCTAGGCCTAGTTTTATACTCTTTATGGTATCTATACTATTGTTCCAATACTCACAAAGCACTAATTAAAAGTAAAGAACTTTCATAAAAGTAAAAGAATAAAGCTTGCAAGTAAAACTTGGGATTGGTATAATCAAACTGGTATAACGAAGCATGCCTAATGCATCTTGCATAGGTTATTTTGCATGGTTAGGAAACTTGCAAGTGTTAGCTTGCTCAGTTTACTTGAAGCGCTAAGCTTGCAAAGTGATGGCTTACATAGTTAACTTGTATAATTATATCTTGCCTTGAGTAGTGTAGTGGTTGAAGTTTTCTTCTTCTTCGTAGTACTCCTCCTCCTCGTATCCCGCGTCGGTACTATCGTCTATAAATGAATACGAGGTACACAATCACCAAATAATACTTAACTACTTCTATTTAGCACACTAAGGTTCATACTTGATGATCTAGCATCATCACAATCATCACATGAAATAAAGACCTAGTCTTATTTATTTTATTTTAGAAAAGTAATTTCTACCCATTGAAAAATACTTAAGATTTAGTATTCTCCAATTAAAATATGGGATCATGTGACCACATGTCATCACCACGTATTCTAATACATGAGAATGTGATTTAAAGTGTTGGTCACATTTTATAAAGTTTAAGATTAGTATTTCATATAATTAAAGTGACTAGAAATGCCCATATAGCATTCTTTTAGTACTAGTCCAAGATCACTACATGTAAACCTAGATATTTTTATATATTCAGATAGATCTTGTCAAATGTGATTTTTGAGAGTTGGAATCAACTCAAAAGAATTTATGGTTGATTTTTGAAAAATGTTTGAAGTTGGAAAAGTCTTTGTCTTATTATTTTTACTATTGGTGATCTATAATTTCAAATGGTTTCAATCCAACGGGCTGGGATAGATAATTTGAATACCTTTCTAACAATATTGGAATCACACAATTTGATTTAGTAAATCTTTTTGAATTGATTTTTAAATCTACTGATTAAAACTGGTTTTAACTAAAATGGAAAATAACTATTTGAATCTACAGGCCTGCGGGGGAAACCTACTAGGCCGGCCCAATCTGCACAGCATGGCGCAGAGGACTACTGACAACAGGGTCCCACTAGTCAGCAACTCTATCTAACCGAAACGATATTGTTCAATCTAGGCCATACGATTAGAACTAAGATCTACGGCTGACATTCATCGTCAACGGCGAACAACTTCGGCGAGGTCTGAACCCTAACGCGGCGGTGGGGGTCATGTGAGGCTCACCAGGGCTCCAGCTAGGGTCGGCGATGGGGGCAAACGGTGTTGTCGATGATGGAGGTTCGAATGGTGGTCGCGGTGGCTCCTGGGGCGGCTCCAATCGACGGCTCCCTTTTTCTTCTGCAGCGGCAGGCTCCGGCAAAATTCCGGCGATACGGTGCTCACCTTGCTCCGGGGAGAGGTGTGGGAGGCTATGTGAGGAGTGGGGAGTGAGGTGGTGTGGAGAATGCAGGCGGAGGGGCCCTCTATTTATACACCGGCAAAGGGACCTTGCGGCATGGGCTCGGGCTCGTCGGTGACAATGATACAGGGGGCTATCGGCGTGGCTGAGGGTAGGGGCGACGTGGTGCTCCCTGGAGGTCATCACATGGCTTAAAGGCGTGGCACGAGGCGGTCTTGGTTGGTCAGGTGCGGGCGGTGCTCTGTGCGGAACTAGCGGTGTTCAAGATGGCGCACAGGGGCTACGGGTCACGCGACGGCGAATGGGGATGTATGGGAGCTAGCTGGGGTTATGGCGAGTGGGTGCACACGCGGTGAGGGTGAGGCGCGGCGCGGGCGAGCTGGTCGGCTGCGGCGCTCTAGCGTGCTCTAGGCACGGCGCAGAGAAACTTGGCGCGGTGGTTTTCTGGTGGTCCATGGCCTGGCTACGGTCAATGGCTTGACAGGGGGTGGCGGTGGATGGTGGTGTGCCTCCTGGACATCATGGATGGTTGCGGCATTGGTTGTGGCGGTCTGTCCACGGTCGTCCGACGAGGTGAGCGTCGGACGGCGGTGTACTAGTGTAACGGCAAAGAGGGGGCGCGTGTTTGGTGCTGCTAGACAAAGGGGGGACATGGGAGTGAAGAGGGGATAATTTGGTTGAGTGATCAGTGCTCAAACAGTGAAGTTAGGCAGTGGTGTAATTAGTGTCTACAAGGTGTTCGATCAAATGACCGCAAGAATTTAAATTTGAAATTTTTGAATGAAACTTGGTGAGTGTTTTGATCTTATGCTTGAGTGTCTGTGGTTTCTTGGAAAAGTCAAGGTGAATTGATCTGAGTGGTTTTTGCAAAATGGTGCTCTTACCATATGAACTTGATTCAATTTTGAACTGTCTTTTAAGTAGATTTAAAAATTGTTTCTGTTGGTTTGTAAAGTGGGCTTGGGTTCACTTTTACTTGGTCTAGCAAGGGTTGAAAAGAAGTGGACAGGTTTCTGTTAGAAATTCTTTTCTAGGAACTCACAAAGTGGCCTAGTGGTTGATTTTGGTCAAAATGACCATTTGATCATTTGCTTTATATTTGATTTATTTTTCTTTTGATTTTGTTTGTAAGTGGCCTAGATGATGTAGTACTCATCTCTAAACCATTTCTTATCATTTGTAGCAATCCAACATGGCAATTGCAATCAATTCTACACTAATGCAAATCACACATGCATTCATATTCAATTTAGTAATAAAAGTTTTTGTTAACCCTAAACTTGGGTGATTAGAACTTGATAATCTTGATTAAAGTTTTTGGGGTGTTACAGTCCTCCATAGCTTCTATAGTCGAGCACAGACCCATGATGTACATGTTGTATCCCATCTAGATGTTGCCGCCCTCTATAGGGTAGGGCCTCGCTTCGAGATATGATGATGTGGACATGCCAGATGGAGTGTGTGCCCAACAATGCCACCATGCACTTGGCATCCATGCCCATGGATGCATGCCGATCCATCATCGCCGAGATAGATTTACCGTGGTTCAGGATGTGGCTCTTCGCCTCGTCGTAGCTACTCTTAGTGGCATGTTGTTGGTCTGCACCGGGATGTCACCGAGGCACCGAGTATGCCAGCACCGTCCAGGACAACGAGGGCAAGGAGGTTGGCGCATGAGACAGTGTGTCGCTGTACCTCATGAGCTCTTTTGGCTAGGCATGTGCAGAACAACTATCCCATGAGGAGTGCGTGTGTCATGTTCCTATGGAGAGGTGATCCCATTCACCATGGATCCGCCTTAGCACTTTCATTGCCGTGATGTCTAAAGTGTTGATGGGGATCATTGCAATCATGTTCGAAGAACACCGGATAGGCTTTGGAGGTTTCATCTTGCATGTTCTCATTGAGTCGAGAGCTAGTGAAGTTTCCAGGAAATTCTCACAACAGATTGGGAGAAGGATGCGTGTCAGATGATCATTTTTTTGAAGTAGTGTTCTTGGAGAGTGGGGACAACGAGAAGATTTCATTATTAGTAGTCTCAGTTTGCTAGGTGAAAACCCTGTGTCCGACCTTTGGTGGTTGTACCTGGAAATGTCGGCTTCCTAGTTGTTTCCTTATTGAAGACATGGTTTGGAGTTTAGACCTTCTTCTGTTTGAAAACTCAGGACCTGACCATGCTGGTTAAACCACACGACAATGGTTTTTGTGCACCGTTACCTTCTTGGAGATGTTTTGGGAAAACCTTTTTAAGAGTCTAGGTGTTGTCACCACTAATAGTGCTCTTGCTGCTGCGAGTCTCAAATTGCTTTGGTGAGATCTTTTGCGGTGATCCAGCATACCACTTCATGTTGTAGTATGCAAGCCGTTGACATAATACTTCCTGAAGACTCATTTTGAAAATATTATATCCCTCAAAGAGGTACAACAGAAATATAACGGGTCTACAAATAAGATTATTATTACAAACCAAAGGAGGTGTTCACAACGAGGCCCTCCTCACATGAGGATAACTGAGCAACTTGACTTAGTATGATTACAACTTAAGAATGATAAGAAGCAAACTAATTTACAAGTTGAGAGCTCAATAACTTGTTTAATTAAGATTTTATGTTGCTTGACTCGACCGAGATATTACTACAACTACAAATGATTACTCCGATTCTTCCTCTCCGGCTCCGTAGCGGATAATATAGTCTACGCCCTCCACTTCCCTAGAGAGATCTGGCTCCACGTAGTAGACATCATCTTAAACATCAATAGCATTCCATGTAGCTTCCTCCTAGTCTTCAGAGTCTAAGTAGGGGATCAAAGGAAAGAATGAGTAACAACGTTACCTAACAAGTAAATTTTTGAATGTGAGAAGTTTAATGCACCAACTACAGCTACAGACCATAGGTCGTAAGCTTAATGCAGTTTTCGTAATCATTATTTAAAATGTTTTTTACTAAGAAAACTATGTATGTCATCCTTCAAAGGTTTATTAGACCTTCATGGAGCTCCTTTCTTGCCATGTTCACATCTCCTTCCCAGAATAGGGAGTAACATGTCATATATTTATACATTCGGCAGAGGTGTGTTGCTTTACCCATAAAAGATCAATGCTTTGTTACACAACCGGGCATACCTTCCCGTCCACACTCTCTATAGAGTGGAGCCCAGGTGACGATACAAAACATTTACTACCATTCTCCGCGATTCGGCAAGCCCGCCCATTTTTGTAAGCAGGACCTGCCCTTGGTAGCCCCATCAAAATGGTAGCCTATCACCGACAGCCCCTTACAGACTCTCATATACACTAATACCGCAGAATATTGTGAGGTTCCACCGATGTGAATGTAGTCATGCGGACATATAGCTTACGGTATGGTCGTCCATCGGCATGCGAAAAGGAAGAAGATCCAGATGACTTTCCTGTCTCATTCTATATCTTATGGTTAACGCAGAATATACAACGCTTGAATCACTGGCAACATTTGTTATTAATCCAATATGATAATTTCCCATTAAAATGGAACCTCCATCAACCACATATATCATACCATGGTTCCACTTCATGGCATAATAGATTATGACCACTCAGGTCGATAACCATAAGTCATATTATTATAAAAATTAATATTTCTGTATCCTTTTTGAAATGGAGGTAATATCAATAATATATTGCAAATAATCGACAAAACATCATTAAAGGACTTGAGCAAGTGATGAACTTGCCTTTTGACTGAGAGGTAATGAAACCGGACACTTCGACTTGCCCCTAGATTTTTGCTTCTACAAAACACCATCATTGCCCGGTAAGAACACTGTTTAAAGAACCAAATAATTAGTTTATGAATAATAATGGCATGCAATGTTTTATTTTGAGTTACTACCCCTCTTTATCTGCTTTACCCAATTTTGGGGTTTTTTGAAGTATTTTACAAAATTTATAAATGAATAAAAGCATTTAAAAGTAATTAAATACCTTTTTATATAGAAATAAATTCTAGATTAGTTTTGAAAAGCTAATTAGAATTTCTTATGCTTTATTAGAGTTTAAAATGATAAAATATATTATTTCCTTATCATTCTATAGGAAAATTGGATTTAAATAATCCACTTTATAACCTCTAATTTTACTAATTCTAATTTGACTTAGAATTTCATATTTAATATTTTTCTAAGATACAAGAATATTTTTCATACACAAAAGTGAATTTTTTATTTTTAGGATTCTCTATATTTTCTAGGGCTTATTGTTTATACAAAATATTCCTTTTAATTTTTTGCCTATTAAAAACTAGGCTTGGCCCATTGGACAACTCAACCCACTGGTTTGGGATCAACCCTCTCCACTCTGGTCTGGGCCGTTCAAATAAACCCACTATAATCTCTCTCCCCTCGATCCTCTCTTCTTCTCACTCTAGAAATCCTTTGGCATTGGCGCCATCGCCACTCGATTCTAGCAAGATTCGGCCACCCCGTCCACCGCCGTCTATCATAGATGAAGCATTGCCCTCCTCTGCATCATCATGTCAATCTTGATTAATGGTTCAAGGCCTCTCTCGCTCACTCCCTTTGTCTCTCTGGAATTAGGGTTTCGGACGCCGCTGCTTGGCCATGCTTCGGTGACCTTGCGGAGCTATGCTGGGGTGATGGGGTTATGGTCATGTACCATTGCCCCAACTTTGTCGATGTGGGCACTACTACTGGTGTCGCTCGGTATAGGTTTCACGCTGCCGTGTTCATCATGCCACCATGTCGTGGTCGTAGTCATCACCATTTTTGCTCCATCTTCAATACTCTAAGAGAGGACCACAGGTAAGTCTTCTCTCCTCCACTTCTTATTTTCCCCTCTCATTCTCACTCCCTAGCTCCCAGCACATGCCCTAGATTTCTTATGTTGAGCATCAATGATCCTATAGCTATCCTTGGATTGCCATTGTCACCAATGAATTGGTGTAGCTGCTATTACCCTGGAATTAATCCTAGGGTTTCTATTTTTGGCTTCAGTTACCTGGGATGATCACTCATACATGTTTTTGTAACTTACTACTTATGCTCATGTGTTGATAGTATCATGTCTCCATGACTTGTCCTATGAAAATATTGAATTTATTCTTATGTTACCTGGTGACACTATGCTTCTCTGAAGCCTTTCTTCAGTGTGATGTTCACTGAATTCCTGTATTTGTTAAGTATAAAGTGAAATGTTACTAGCAATAATTTATAGGTTCCTACTAGGAAAATGATGAGACTTCTTTGGAATGTTATTTGCAAATGAGATGGATTTGCTAAAATATATGTACTGAAAGTATGATAGTAGTTGCTCGGATGATTCCTAGCTTGCTAGACTAGGAAAATTATTTATCTGCTTGAGTTCTTAAGTATGTGGCTTCTGCCAGTGCAGATGCTATTGTGGTGCCTTCAAATGAAGTGTGCATAGTGGTTATCTGGTCTGGCATGATCTGCTACTCTCAACCATTTGGATAACTGGAAATATAATCATTTATTTGTGATGATTTGTATGTAAGATTTTTATTTGAAATCCCTGGCTAGTGATGCAAAAAGACGAAGGCTCAATTTTATTTGTATAAGAACATATACTAATATGTGCCTAGATATTTTATGAAGAATTTGCACTCTGTTTGAGTGCAATTCTGAGGATAACCCTATACTCCAACCATCATGCTTATAAGATGATAAGACCGGCTACTATGCATGATTTTGGTGATCAACCGGCTGTTGTAGATTAAACAAATATACTTTTTGGACATGTTGTTACTAGCTTAGGTGGATCTTGATTCTATTGTTCGTGTTGGCCTACTCCTCCTAACTTCTGACTTGACCTTCTCCTCCTGGTGCTTCTTGTACTGGACTTGGATCAAGTGATCATGGTGTTGGTGGTGTAATGGTGATTTTGGGTGTCGATGTGGTGAGTTCTTGTGATGAATTGTTGGTGCTCTCTTGGATGTTGATGTACTAGGAACTAGGGTGTTGTGTTGTGGTTGGTGCACTCTTATTGTTGGCTTCCTGATGCTCTACTATGTTTACAACACACTTGTTGCATGTGTGTGTAAGCAACTTGTAAGCTGCCTACTTACTAGGTTCAAGTTGCAATGCTTGTAACTCTGTTGTTGTGGATGAGATCATGTGAAATTAGATCTTTTCATGAGCTTTTTATATTGCCTTTTAAACTTACCCTTTGGTGAAACTTACCCCTATTCTTCCTATGATTGGTTTGAGGCAAAAACTATATACAAATAGATTCTATACTAGACCCTTCTATTTCTACACTGAATGATGAATCGATCGTCGCAATACTATGCCGATTTGAGAGTATTTCTAACCATTAACCCTTATGTCTTGCTTTGTTTTGTTTTATTTTGTTTTTCGGGACAATAAGAATGGAGATATGAAGATACAAGATGAAGATGTAGTTTAGAAATTAGTCTAGGGTTTTCTCTTTTTTTTCATTTTGTAATCTTTTATTATTATTTTGTGGAGACAATGTATTATTTTGTTTGTTTAATAACGATCTTCTTCTTCCTTTACTTCCATTTTTAAACATTTATATATTTGTGTGATATAAATATGATATTTATTATTATTATCATATAATGTGATAGAAATAAAGAATTTCATTCTTTATTAGTTATTTAAATTCCCTTTCTTTTATAATTTCATCTTCTATGATATAATAAATTCAAATATACCATTTGAATATTCAAATTTGAATACTTCCACCCAAAATGCAGAGAATCTACAGAGTTCATGTCAAAACTTATAGAATCCACCTCAGATGAGCTAAACCCTAAGTCATCGAAGTGAAAAAAAATCTGATCCTGCTAGATTTTTAGTTTGTGAAAAAATTACCCAGTTTTGCAAATGCATGCATGCATATGCACGCTTGGTCCTAAACGTTGTGTTGTTACATATTTGTTTTATTTTTTCTTCCTTTTGTTTTTTTGGCTGGGTGCATCCTTGATGTCTAGATCATATAATGTGATAGAAATAAATAATTTCATTCTTTATTAGTTATTTAAATTTTCTATCTTTTATAATTTCATCTTCTTTATATAATAAATTAAAATATACCATTTCATTATTCCAATTTGAATACTACCACCAAAAATTCATAGAATTTGTAGAGTCCATGTCAAAACTTATAGAATCCACCTCAGATGAGCTAAACCCTAAGTCATTGAAGTGAAACAAATTCTGATCCCTCTAGATTTTTAGTTTATGAAAAATTTACCGAGTTTTGCATATGCATGCATGCAGATGCATGGTCGATCCTAAATGTTAGGTGTTACATCTTTGTTTTATTTTTTATTCCTTTTGCCTTTTTGGCCGGGTGCATCCTTGATGTCCAGACCCGCTCTAGATAGTGTATCGTTGCATAGGTTTTGGTATCATCTTGATATTAAAATATTTCTTTTATCAAATAGGTTAAAAGTTAACTCTCACCAAGTTGAACAATAATTTAGAACAAAGTTTCAACATTTAAAACATTAATTAAATACACCATACAATTTTATTTTATAGTGAGTTTATGGATATTGATCTGGTAGCGTGAATGTTCATAATTATCATTTATCAAGCTTAGACATCGTCAATTTTTAAAATATTTCACTATCTTTTAAAAAGAGTGGAGAGCCTTCTATAATCAATGTTAACCATATACTTTTTTATTAAATGAAGTCGTAGAAGCTTTTCAAGAGTAAAACATTGTAGATTTCACCAAGATTTAAGAAAAAAATTTAACTACTATAATACTGCATAGATGTAGGAATACACTTGCTAACCAGGTGAGTAGTTGTGCACCCTCTATATGCCTGACACTTGTGTAGCTCGCCAAAAGTCATTAGCAAGAAGCAACTGTTAATTACCTAATGCATGCATGTTAGTCGTGACACGTTGGAAAGGAGAGACCAAAACTTACCATCGTAGCACTATGGCCCGTGGATTCCTAATGATGCTCGCAACATCACATGAATAAACTACCGAATCTCTGTCCACAACACTGGATAAACATCCCCTAGAATTGTTTCTCTTTCGTTCTGTCCTTGTTCCTATATCCACTACCGTAGATCCGAACTCCCTCATGTTGAAAAAAAAAGATCCCCAACTCCCTCGCGCCCTCACTATCTCTGCCACCACTATAGATACCCTGTGTTGCTAGCAGAATCAATGTCCATACCTCTTCCCGGCCACCGCCTCGCCTACTGTCGCCACGCTGGGTGGAACCCCTACCCCTGGCGTCCTACATCATACGCGGGAAACCTGAACATCTACAGTGCAAGCGTTGTTGTCCCCGGCATTCTCTGCCACGCACGGGCTCCTCGGACTTCTCTGCCACGCGCAAGCCCCGACCTCCTCCGCCCAAGAGCTGCCATCCCCCGACATCTTCACTACGCACTGGCCCCTACCCCCCACTACAGTAGCACCGCCAGCCACCGGCTTCCTCTACCGCGCACGGAACCGTGCTCCACATCGCACACCCTGGTTATCTCTACCGCGTGTCGTCCCCTTTCCTCAAACACCTCGCCCAGGTCCAGGCAATGAAACACGCATCCTAGAGACGCACCACGGCTATCTCAGGAGGTAGAGGAGGCTCGTCGGCGGGAACCACCATGATGTCGATCTGGTTCTTGGAGTAGAGCGGAGGACGCTGACGACCATACATGGTGAACAAGACAGCATGTCGTGGTGCAGGAGGCCCCAACCGCCGAGCGGTTCATCCCGTCAGTGCCTGGGTGGGATTCACCTTTTAATTTTTAATTTTTGGTGTTGCTAGGATGCCTTTCGTGAGTTGCTTTTGGTCTCCGACTCGTGAGTTCTGATGCTTTGGAATGTGGTTGCGATTGCAATCCAGAGAATTTTGTAGATCATGGTCGATGGACTACTTGTGCAGAAAATTATGAAGTCCTTGACTAGGTTGTGTGTACTAATGCAGAAATCAAACAATTGCCGCCAAAACTTTAGTGGCAGGTTAACATATGCTCCTAAGATTCTGGTTAGCATGCCAGCTAGCACACCACCAGATCTTAAGGTAAATCTAATGACATTTGCCGCGTGCACAGCTATCCTCCTAGGCACGGAATCCACACTCATATAGATATCACGTGAACATATATTTCCTGATGCAAAATTGATTTTGTATAGTAGATTTTTTTAATATAAACTTAGTGAAACTTTATAAAAAGTGACTCTTTGAAAAACTTATATGTCTTCTTTTGAGGCAACTTAAGTGCTTCTTTGGATTGTAGAAATTTCATAGTATTTTTTGTAGCATTTTAATCATGTGGATTTTCCCTATGGATTGACTTTCGATTAAATGAATTGTGTTATCCAAATTCCTATTGATTAGATTCGTATGCCTCATATCTATAGGAATTTGAACGTCCACCCCAACCATATTGACTCAAGTTTGTAGGAACGAGGCACATTTCCTCCTATATATTTTCCGTGTTCTACAGTCCTCTATAGAGAAACATGTAAAAATTCTATGAGAAACAATGATTTCCTATGTATGTAGCGTCCACACTTTTGATGTCGAAGTTTGACCATGAATTTGAATAAAGTTTATAATAAATTATTTTAATGAGACATGTATATTATCAATCAAATTAGTGGTAAAATTTAAGTCACAAAAAATAGGGAAGATACATAAAGGGACGAAAAAGTTATGCATTGGGAGTGACCTCATTAGTCCTCTCCCAATGATCTAGTGTATACCATCTCTTAGCACTACTAAGTGTGTGTGTGGGGGGGGGGGGGGGCTAATGTGGCCTCACATGTATAGTGTCTTACCACTCTGAGATGGAGAAAACTGATCAGTGTCTTACTACTCCTAGATGGGAATTTTTTGATGTAGCCCGAGAAAAGGGACCAAGATGTTACGAAAGTGACGGATTATTAGCACAAGACCCTAGTGGAATAATAATGTCAACAATCTTCTGCGGATATCTCCTCCATGTCCTCCTACCATGCATCTCCCTCCTAGACATAACCACGTCCTCCTTTCTCACAACCTCAAAAAAGAATCACCACCACGCGTCTCGCATTGCCATAACATCCACTCCTACATATTAACATTTCTCGTGATCCACACCCTAATCTGGGGACATCCATCCTCCCTGACACATCTCACCGTCGTGGAAATCTGTCTCACCCTCATCCCTCGCTCGACCACCACCTGATGCACGTTTTGGGCAAGCCACCTATTGTACCCCTCCTCTCCATGTTGCCATCTCGCATTTCAATCTCGCACAATTCTAGTAAAATCTATATATCACTCGTGGTATTGTACAAGCTTGACTTGTCCCGGGGTTTATGGCCTTGCTGACAATGGTGGTTTTTATCTCACGCGTTTGGAAGGAATGTTGGTCTCTACGTGATCTAGAACCACCATGCAAAGAACATTTCACGACAACGATGTTCCCTCTAGCTATGTCCATATGTGATGGCGTCATTGTCCTCGTTGAAGCTGCCATTAGGTTGGCTAGTAATTTGGCCACGGGCGAGTTCATGATTCTGGTTAACATGCCAGCTAGCACACCACCAGATCTTAAAGTAAATCTAATGACATCTGCCGCGTGCACAGCTATCCTCCTAGACACTGCATCCACACTTGTATAGATATCACGTGAACATATATTTCATGATGCGAAATTGATTTTGTATAGTAGAATTTTTAATATAAACTTAGTTAAACTTTATAAAAAATAACTCTTTGAAAAACTTATATGCCTTATTTTGAGGAAACTTAAGTGCCTCATTGGATTGTAGAATTTTCATAGTTTTTTTTGTAGCATTTTAATCATTAGGATTTTTCCTATGGATTGACTTTTGATTAAATAAATTGTGTTATCCAAATTACTATTGATTAGATTCTTATGCCTCAGATCTATAGGAATTTGAACATCCATCCCAACCTTATTGACTCAAGTTTGTAGGAACAACGCACATTTCCTCCTATACATTTTTTGTGTTCTACAGTCCTCTATAGAGAAACCTGTAAAAATTCTATGAGAAACAATGATTTCCTTTGTCTGTAGCGCCCACACTTTTGATGTCAAAGTTTGACCATGAATTTGAATAAAGTTCATAATAAATTATTTTAATGAGACATGTATATTATCAATCAAATTAGAGGTAAAACTTAAATCGTAAAAAATAGGGAAGATACATAAAGGGACGAAAAAGTTATGCATTGGGAGTGACCTCATTAGTCCTCTCCCAATGATCTGGTGTATACCATCTGTTAGCACTACTAAGTGTGTGTGGGGGGTGGGGGGCTAATGTGGCCTCACATGTGTAGTGTCTTACCACTCCGAGATGGAGAAAACAGATCAGTGTCTTACTACTCCTAGATGGGAATTTTTTGATGTAGTCCGAGAAAAGGGACCAAGATGTTACCAAGGAGATGGATTGTTAGCACAAGACCCTAGTGGAATAGTAATGTCAACAATCTTGTACGGATATCTCCTCCATGACCTTCTTCCATGCATCTCCCTCCTAGACATCACCACGTCCTCCGTCCTCCTTTCTCACAACCTAAAAAAAGAATCACCAACATGCATCCCGCATTGCCACAACATCCACTCCTACATATTAACATTTCTTGTGATCCACTCCCTAATCTGGCGACATCCCTCCTCCCTGACACATCTCACCGTTGTGGCTATCTGGCTCACCCTCATCCCTCGCTCAGCCACCACCCGATGCCACCTATTGTGCCCCTCCTTCTCTCCATGTTGCCATCTCGCATTTCAATCTCGCACAATTCTAGTAAAATCTATATATCACTCGTGGTATTGTACAAGCTTGACTTTTCCTGAGGTTTATGGCCTTGCTAACAATGGTGGTTTTTGTCTCACGCGTTTGGAAGGAATGTTGGTCTTTACATGATCTAGAACCACCATGCAAAGAACATGTCACGACAACGATGTTCCCTCCGGCTATGGCCATATGTGATGGCGTCATTGTTCTCGTTGAAGCTGCCATTAGGTTGGCTGGTAATTTGGCCACGAGCGAGCTCATGATTCTAGTTAACATGTGATGTCTACACACTTCTATTCTTGTAAGACAGTTGTTGGGCCTCCAAGTGTAGAGGTTTGTAGAACAGCAGCAAGTTTCCCTTCAGTGGATCACCCAAGGTTTATCGAACTCAGGGGGGAAGTGGTCAAAGGTATCCCTCTCAGGCAACCCTGCAATCAAGATACAAGAAGTCTCTTGTGTCCCCAACATACCCAATACACTTGTTAGGTGTATAGGTGCACTAGTTCGGCAAAGAGATAGTGAAATACAAGTAGTATGGATATAAGACAACGGTGCTAGAAAATAGCTTGATGGCGTGGAAGAACCTAAAGGCAAACTAAAATAAAGATGAAAGCAAGCAAACATGTAATATATCTAGTTGCAAACGGTGTTTCATTGGTTAGAAACAAGGCCTAGGGGTCATACTTTCGCTAGTGAACACTCTCATATAAATATCTTCTCTTTATGATACTACTCTGAACTACTCTCCGGTTGGACACTCTAATCCATGGTAGGGCTATAACAGCACACCTCAAAGTTCGCTTTTCCCATCTAGATAACCCCACACTATCACCTTGAGTACTATATGGTTCCAACAAACACCACAATTTCATAGAGACATCTAACTCCAAATATAACTCATAACAAGTATTTGAAATCTCTAGCCTAAGTGCCACCATGGTGTGCATGTTGTCACTTTCACACTCATGGGGAGAGCAGAGATCTATTAAAGCACTTGAGTAGCAAGGTAGATCTACTTGATTACAAAGCTCATGATCACAATATGATCATGCATAGAGAGAGAGATGAACACATAGCTACCGGTAGAACCCTTAGCCTCGAGGAAGATCTACTCCCTCATCAATGTCGATGGAGATGGTGGTGGAGATCGATGGAGATGGCTCCGGGGGCGCTTCCCCGTCCCGGCAGGTTGCCGGAACATAGAATTTTTGTCCCCCGAATCTCCCCTTTGGTGGCGGCGGCGCTGCGGAACTTTTCGTGGATGGAGGCTAGATGATTTAGGGTTTTTGCATCAGAGGCTTCTTATAGGCGAAAGGGCAAGGTCGGTGGGTGGACCAGGGGCCCACACCACCTAGTGGCGCGACCAGGGCTAGCCTGCGCCACCACATGGTGTGGCCAGCCCCTGGCCCCTCTCCGTCTCGTCTTCTGGCTCCGTGAGTCTTCCGGTAAAATATCGACTTTGGCTTTTATTCGCTCCAATTCTGAGAATATTCATTTTCTGGCTTTTCTGGAACCAAAAACAGAAGAAAACAGGCAACTGGCACTATGGCATCTTGTTAACTTCCAGAAAATGTGTAAAAGTACTCCAAAGTGTGGACACAACATAAGAAAGTAGATATAAAACAAGCATGGAACATTAAAAATTATGGATACGTTAGCAACGTATCAACATCCCCTGGCCACACCATCCCCTGGCGCGGGCTAAGCCTGGTTGCGCGGCCAGGTGTTGTGGCCGCCCTCTGGCCCCTCTCCGTCTCGTATTCTTGCATCTGATGACTTCTGGAAAAATAGGCACTTTGGCTTTTGTCCCGTCCAATTCCGAGAATATTCATTTTCTGACTTTCCTGGAACCAAAAACAGCAGAAACAGGCAGCTGGCACTGTGGCTCTTGTTAATAGGTTAGTCCAAGAAATCATATGAAAAGTACTCCAAAGCATGGACAAAACACAAGAAAGTAGATAAAACCAAGCATGGAACATCAAAAATTATAGATACATTTGCAATGTATCAACATCCCCAAGCTTAACTCATGCTCGTCCTCGAGTAGGTAAGTGATAAAAACAAAGAATAATTTTTAAGGTGACATGCACCATCACAATCAAGATCAAACCATTTGCAAGCATTGAAAGCTGGGATCAAAGAACTCTAAACATGAGCATGAAAGATGAAGTTCTAACAATAACACATAGTGACTATGTTGTAACATGAAAAGGCACAAAAAAGATTCATGAATAACAATGCTTTGCAAGACGTTTTTTTGTTTCACATAAAGAAAACATAGCATAGTGGCATTCAGCTTGTCTCTCATAATGTAGCAAATTATAATTGCATAGGACACCTTCAAAGTTCATAAGGGTGACTAGATACAAATAGTTTAAAAACAAAAAATATCAAAGTTATGCATCAATCAACAAGTCTTCAGACAATGCACATAAAACTAAGAATGGCCACTAAGCTCTCTCAGTAGGTGCATAAAGATAGAAGGTGGAGACTCAACATAAAAGTAAAAGAAAGGCCTTCATAGAAGGAAGCAAGGATTCAAGTCACATAAAGAGCTTCCAAAAATTTTGGTAGTTATTAGCTTTCAGGTCTCAAATGCCCCTATCATAAGCATCTTAAATTGATTAAGGTTAAAGTGAAGAAACCATGGAGTATATGCTTGACAAAGTATAAGTTGGAAATCTCATGTCCCTTGAATACGAGGGTCGCTCCTCATGCTACTCAAGTTTAGGCACTGGTAAGTTCTTATCATAGTAAGTACATCTGTATCATAGAGAACCGCCAATGGGGTACCCCTTGCCCGATGATACGGAAGAATCCCCATATCAAAATGACAAGGCAAGCAGACAACGAACATCTCAGCAATCTTTTTATTTACCATGGGAAAATGGTGTTTTTACTCTCTTTCCTCTTTTTTCATATCTCTTTTTTCTCTTTTTCTCAATCTCTATCTCTTTTTATAAGAAAAATGCTTCATAGATAGCTCATTATGGTAACGCTGCAGGTTTCCACCATGATTAGGCATGGATTAGACCGATGGCCTAGGCTTTTTTCTAACACACATACATAACTCCATGGGCTTACAAGCTCCCCTTTCATTTCACACCGACGACATCCATAGACAAAAGAGCATGATATCAACTAGGTATAATGTACAAGTGCAATGTTGAAAGCATTCCCCATGACATCATGGTTCTTCTAATCCCCAACATATAAGTGCAAGCATATACAACATGGATGACACAATGGTTCAAGTTTATTAAGTGCAAGAAAGGTAAAGTGTGCCATCAAGTTCGTGAGAGCTTTAATCACTAATTTTCACATAACAAGTTCAATTCGGAAGGTAGATAAAAACATGAATATACTTGGAGTAGCAAATGCTAATAGGTGGGTATGGTGGACTCTTTGGAATAACTTGGTTTTATTTGGAGTTGGATGCATGAGTGGGACTCATACTTGGTGTGGAGGCTAGCAAAAGACTGGGAGCGACCAACTAAGAGAGCAATAATGGCCATAATCATGCAAAGCAACAAAACATCATTGATTAAAGCATAAAGTGATATTACAAGTCGAAAACTAAAGGATCATCAAGGCTATGGAGACTTGGGATAGTCATAACATGGTGTGAGCATGCGCCAAGTCAACCCAAATAAAGCATCAAAGGAGAATCCCACAATACTATGCTTTAATATGCTAAAATAACGCATGATTCTTTCAAGGCACATTAAGCAATCTCAATTGTTTATAACATGTCATGCTACAACAATAATAACTAAGCATAAAGCCAAAACAATATCAAGCATGGCATGACAAAGCATAGGCCACGGTCAAAAACAAGCTCCTTTTACCACTTAAGCATGAACTTTTCCTACTCTTTTCCAATCCAAACCAAACTTAGTTGAAAACTAATGTATGAATGAGGGGGTCCAACAAATTTATTAAAGCAAACTAAGCAAGGGAAGACCAAAAACTAAAACAAAGACACTCCAAGAAGAACACAACTATGCATGAAATAATAAAAACGAAGTGTCTAGAAAGACCTAAGATTTTTATTGATGAAGAAGGGGATGCCTTGGGCATCCCCAAGCTTTGATGCTTGTACCTCTTGAATATTTCTTGGGGTGACACGGGGTGGCATCCCCAAGCTTGAGATTTTTTCAATTCTTCATCTCATTACATCATTCTTTCCATACACCTGAAATTTTTCCTTCATACAAAACTTCACATAATCTTTATTAGCAACACTAGTGTACTCAAGATAATAAGTCTTTGGGTTCGGTTCCAAAACCAATAAAACTTCCATTAAAACACAAGTTACTGTAGCACTTCCCTCAAAAAGTTCAATTCCCCAAAAAGAACTCAAAAAGGAATCAACAAGAAGCAAATGCAAATAATGGCAGAAATCTGTCAAAACAAACCAGCAGGTAAAAACCAATTTTTCGAAGACCTTCTGTTGCTCAAATCGAAAAGTGTTGAACTAACGAAAGTTAGATAACAACCTGGGGCAGAAGCACAAAAATTTACGCCCGACATACATAGATTTTACATGTATTTTTACAGTGAAGCACTAAAATCTGTTCCGGGATAGCAACTTTTCCAAGCATTACTTCTCTCTCATTAGAGGTTATTCTTGGCACAAAAAGCAAATAAAAAGGATAAGGAGTGGTTATTACAGAACTAATAACTTCCATGACTCATCTAAAACTTTTGGGTTATCTCCCAATAAGTAATTTTCTTTAACGCCTTTAAGTTAGGCATGATAGTTTGAGAAGATGCTCACATAAGAAATATGAATTGAAGTAAAAGAGAGCATCAAGAAGCAAATTCAAAACACATTTAAGTATAACCCACTTCCTATGCATAGGAATCTTGTAAAGAAACAAGTCATGAAAGCACAAAGCAACAATCATAGGAAAGCAAAACAAGTGCAACTTCAAAAATTTCAACATAAAGAGGGGAAACTTAATATTATTGAGATGCATAAAACCATATTTCCCTCTCTCATTAGCATCATGAATAAAATTAACAATATAACTATCACATAAAACATTCTTATCATGAGCCACATGCATAAGAGAATTAATACTCCCCACATAAACATAGTCATTCTTATTAATTGTAGTGGGAGCAAATTCAACAAAATAGCTATCATTATTATTCTCATCACCATAATCATCAAATATAGGAGGCATATTGTAATCATAATTAATTTTCTCCTCAATAGTAGGTGGATAGAAAATAACATATTCATCATTGTGATCATCATATATTCGAGGCATAGTATCATCAAAGTAAATTTTCTCCTCCGTGCTTGGGGGACTAAAAAGATCATTTTCATCAAAACCAACTTCCCCAAGCTTAGACTTTTCCATAGCATTAGCAACAATGGTGTTCAAAGATATCATACTAATAACGTTGCTATTAGCATGCAAATAAAGTTCCATGGGTTTTTAAATTTTCTCTTCAAACAATTTATGTCCTAACTCAAGATAAATACTTTAAAGCTCTCTAATTTTGTTGTTGTTTTCCATCAAGACTAACTAGTGAAAATAAAAACAAGAAACAAAAAGGCAAAATTGCAGAATCTAAAGGAAATAACTTTGAGCACTCACACCGGAGGATGTGAGTACCTTTTACCTTACCTCCCCAGCAACAGTGCCAGAAAATAGCTTGATGACTACACACTTCTATGCTTGTAGACAGTTGTTGGGCCTCCAAGTGCAGAGGTTTGTAGAACAACAAAAAATTTCCCTTAAGTGGATCACCCAAGGTTTATCGAACTCGGGGAGGAAGTGGTCAAAGGTATCCCTCTCAAGCATCCCTGCAATCAAGATACAAGAAGTCTCTTGTGTCCCCAACACACCCAATACACTTGTCAGGTGTATAGGTGCACTATTTCGGTGAAGAGACAGTGAAATACAAGTAGTATGGATATAAGACAACGGTGCCAGAAAATAGCTTGATGGAGTGGAAGAGACTAAAGGCAAACGGAAATAAAAATGGAAGCAAGCAAACATGTAGCAGATCTAGTTGCAAACGGTGTTTCAATGCTTAGAAACAAGGCCTAGGGATCATACTTTCGCTAGTGAAAACTATCATATAAATATCTTCTCTTTATGATACTACTCTGAACTACTCTCCGGTTGGACACTCTAATCCATGGTAGGGCTATAACAGGACACCTCAAAGTTCGCTTTTCCCATCTAGATAACCCCACTCTCTCACCTTGAGTACTAGATGGTTCCAACAAACACCACAATTTCATAGAGACATCCAACTCCAAATATAACTCATACCAAGTATTTGAAATCTCTAGACTAAGTGCCGCCATGGTATGCGCGCTGTCACTTTCACACAGATAGGGAGAGCAGAGATCTATTAAAGCACTTGAGTAGCAAGGTAGATCTACTTGATTACAAAGCTCATGATCACAATATGATCATGCATAGAGAGAGAGATGAACACATAGCTACCGGTAGAACCCTTAGCCTCGAGGAAGATCTACTCCCTCGTCATCATGGGAATCAGCAACGGCGATGGAGATGGTGGTGGAGATCGATGAAGATGGCTCCGGGGGCACTTCCCCGTCCCGGCAGGCTGCCGGAACAGAGACTTTCTGTCCCCCGAATATCCCCTTCGGTGGCAGCGCCGCTGCGGAACTTTTCGTGGCTGGAGGCTCGACGATTTAGGGTTTTTGCATCGGAGGCTTCTTATAGGCGAAAGGGCAAGGTCGGTGGGTGTAACAGGGGTCACACCACCTGGTGGCATAGCCAAGGCTAGCCCGTGCCGCCACATGGAGTGGCCAGCCCCTGGCCCCTCTGCGTCTCTTCTTCTAACTCTGTGAGTCTTCCGGTAAAATATCGACTTTGTCTTTTGTCCGTTCCAATTCCGAGAATATTCATTTTCTAGATTTTCTGGAACCAAAAATAGAAGAAAACAGGCAACTGCCACTTTGACATCTTATTAATAGGTTAGTTCCAGAAAATGTGTAAAGTTACTCCAAAGTAAAAAAGTTGATATAAAACAAGCTTGGAATATCAAAAATTATGGATACGTTAGCAACGTATCAACATGCTAGCTAGCACACCACCAGATCTTAAAGTAAATCTAATGACATCTGCCGCATACACAGCTATCCTCCTAGGCACCGAATCCACAATCATATAGATATCATGTGATATTTCATGATGCGAAATTGATTTTCTATAGTAGATTTTTTAATATAAACTTAGTTAAACTTTATAAGAAGTGCCTCTTTGAAAAACTTATATGCCTTGTTTTGAGGAAACTTAGGTGCCTCTTTGGATTGTAGAAATTTCATAGTACTTTTTGTAGCATTTTAATTATTAGGATTTTCCCTATGGATTGACTTTCGATTAAATGAATTGTGTTATCCAAATTCCTATTGATTAGATTCTTATGCCTCAGATCTATAGGAATTTTAATGTCTACCCCAACCTTATTGACTCAAGTTTGTAGGAATGAGGCACATTTCCTCCTATACATTTTCCGTTTCTACAGTCCTCTATAGAGAAACATGTAAAAATTCTATGAGAAACAATGATTTCCTATGTATGTAGCGCCCACACTTTAAATGTCAAAGTTTGACCATGAATTTGAATAAAGTTTATAATAAATTATTTTAATGAGACATGTATATTACCAATCAAATTAGTGGTAAAAATTAAATCACAAAAAAAGGGAAGATACATAAAAGGACGAAAAAGTTATGCATTGGGAGTGACCTCATTAGTCATCTCCCAATGATCTAGTGTATACCATCTGTTCGCACTACTAAGAGTGTGTATGGGGCGGTGGGCTGGCTAATGTGGCCTCACATGTATAGTGTCTTACCACTCCGAGATGGAGAAAACTGATCAGTGTCTTACTACTCCTAGATGGGAATTTTTTTATGTGCCCGAGGAAAGGGACCAAGATGTTACCAAAGAGACAGATTATTAGCACAAGACCCTAGTGGCATAATAATGTCAACAATCTTGTGTGGATATCTCCTCCATGCATCTCCCTCCTAGACATCACCACATCCTCCTTTCTCACAACCTCAAAAAAGAATCACCACCACGCCTCTCGCATTGCAACAACATCCACTCCTACATATTAACATTTCTCGTGATCCATCTCCTAATCTAGCGACATCCCTCCTCCCTGACACATCTCACTGTCGTGGCAATCTAGCTCACCCTTATCCCTCGCTCAGCCCCCACCTGATGCACGTTTTGGGCGAGCCACCTATTGTACCCCTCCTTCTCTCCATGTTGCCATCTCGCATTTCAGTCTCGCACAATTCTAGTAAAGTCCATATATCACTCGTGGTATTGTACAAGCTTGACTTTTCCTGGGGTTTATGGCCTTGCTGACAATGGTGGTTTTTGTCTCACGCGTTTGTTAGGAATGTTGGTCTCTACGTGATCTAGAACCACCATGCAATGAACATGTCACGACAACGATGTTCCCTCCGGCTATGTCCATATGTGATGGAGTCATTGTCCTCATTGAAGCTGCCATTAGGTTCGATGGTAATTTGGCCACGGGCGAGCTCATGATTCTGGTTAACATGCCAGCTAGCACACCACCAGATCTTAAAGTAAATCTAATGACAGCTGCCGCGTGCATAGCTATCCTCCTAGGCACTGAATCCACACTCGTATAGAAATCACGTGAACATATATTTCATGATGCGAAATTGATTTTGTATAGTAGATTTTTTAATATAAACTTAGTTAAACTTTATAAAAAATGACTCTTTGAAAAACATATATGCATTCTTTTGAGGAAACTTAAGTGCCTCTTTGGATTGTAGAAATTTCATGGTATTTTTTGTGGCATTTTAATTATTAGGATTTTCCCTATGGATTGACTTTCGATTAAATGAATTGTGTTATCCAAATTCCAATTGATTAGATTCTTATGCCTTAGATCTATAGGAATTTGAGCGTCCACCTCTACCTTATTGACTCAAGTTTGTAGGAACGAGGCACATTTCCTCATATACATTTTCCATGTTCTACAGACCTCTATAAAGAAACATGTAAAAATTCTATGAGAAATAATGATTTCCTATGTATGTAGCGCCCACACTTTTGATGTCAAAGTTTGACTATGAATTTGAATAAAGTTTATAATAAATTATTTTAATGAGACATGTATATTATCAATCAAGTTAGTGGTAAAATATAAATCACAAAATACCGGGAAGATACATAAAGGGACGAAAAAGTTATGCATTGGGAGTGACCCCATTAGTCCTATCCCAATGATCTAGTGTATACCATCTCTTAGCACTACTAAGTATGTGTGTGGGGGGGTGGGGGAGCTAATGTGGCCTCACATGTATAGTGTCTTACCACTACGAGATGGAGAAAATTGACCAGTGTCTTACTACTCCTAGATGGGAATTTTTTGATGTGGCCCGAGGAAAGGGACCAAGATGTTACCGAAGAGACGAATTATTAGCACAAGACCCAAGTGGAATAATAATGTCGACAATCTTGTGTGGATATCTCCTCCTTGTCCTCCTACCATGCATCTCCCTCCTAGACATCACCATGTCCTCCTATCTCACAACCTCAAAAAAGAATCACCACTATGCCTCTCGCATTGCCACAACATCCACTCCTACATATTAACATTTCTCGTGATCCACACCCTAATCTGCCGACATCCCTCCTCCCTGACACATCTCACCATCGTGGCAATCTGGCTCACCCTCATCCCTCACTCGGCCACCACCCTATGCACGTTTTGGGCGAGCCACCTATTGTGCCCCTCCTTCTCTCCATGTTGACATATCAAATTTCAATCTCGCACGATTCTAGTAAAATCCATATATCACTCGTGGTATCGTATAAGCTGGACTTGTCCTCGGTTTTATGGCCTTGCTGACAATGGTGGTTTTTGTCTCATGCGTTTGGAAGGAATATTGCTCTCTACGTGATCTAGAACCACCATCCGAAGAACATGTCACGACAACGATGTTCCCTCCGGCTATGTCCATATGTGATGGCGTCATTGTCCTTATTGAAGCCGCCATTAGGTTGGCTAGTAAGTTGGAGCTCATGGTTTTGGTTAACATGCCAGCTAGCACACCACCAGATCTTAAAGTAAATCTAATGATATTTTCCGCGTGTACAGCTATCCTCCTAGGCACTGAATCCACACTCGTATAGAAATCACGTGAACATATATTTCATGATGAGAAATTAATTTTGTATAGTAGATTTTTTAATATAAACTTTATAAAAAGTGACTCTTTGAAAAACTTATATGGCTTCTTTTGAGGAAACTTAGGTGCCTCTTTGGATTGTAGAAATTTCATAGTATTTTTTGTAGCATTTTAATCATTAGGATTTTCCTTATCGATTGACTTTCGATTAAATGAATTGTGTTATACAAATTCCTATTGATTAGATTCTTATGCCTCAGATCTATAGGTATTTGAACGTCCACCCCAACCTTATTGACTCAAGTTTGTAGGAACGGGGCACATTTCCTCCTATACATTTTCCGAGTTCTACAGTCCTCTATAGAGAAACATGTAAAAATTCTATGAGAAACAATGATTTCCTATGTATGTAGGGCCCACACTTTTCTTGTCAAAGTTTGACCATGAATTTGAATAAATTTTATAATAAATTATTTTAATGAGACATGTATCTTATCAATCAAATCAGTGGTAAAATTTAAATCACAAAAATAGAAAAGATACATAAAGGGATGAAAAAGTTATGCATTGGGAGTGACCTCATTAGTCCTCTCCCAATGATCTAGTGTATACCTTCTCTTAGCACTACTAAGTGTGTGTGTGTGGGGGGGGGGGGGGGGTTGGGGGGCTAATGTGGCCTCACATGTATAGTGTCTTACCACTACGAGATGGAGAAAACTGATCAGTGTCTTACTACTCCTAGATGGGAATTTTTTGATGTGACCCGAGGAAATGGACCAAGATGTTACCGAAGAGACGGATTATTAGCACAAGACCCTAGTAGAATAATAATGTCAACAATCTTGTGCGGATATCTCCTCCATGTCCTCCTACCAAGCATCTCCCTCCTAGACATCAACATGTCCTCCTTTCTCACAATCTAAAAAAAGAATCACCACCACGCCTCTCGCATTGCCACAATATCCACTCCTACCTATTAACATTTCTCGTGATCCACACCCTAATCTGGCGACATCCCTCCTCCATGACACATCTCACCGTTGTGGCAATCTGACTCACCCTCATCCCCCGCTCGGCCACCATCCGATGTACGTTTTGGGAGAGCCACCTATTGTGCCCCTCCTTCTCTCCATGTTGTCATCTCGCATTTCAATCTCACACAATTCTAGTAAAATCCATATATCACTCGTGGTATTGTACAAGATAGGCTTGTCTAGGGGGTTTATGGCCTTGCTGACAATGGTGGTTTTTGTCTCACGAGTTTGGAAGGAATGTTGGTCTCTACATGATCTAGAACCACCATGCAAAGAAAATGTCATGACAACGATGTTCCCTCCGACTATGTCCATATGTGATGGCATCATTGTCCTTGTTGAAGCTGCCCTTAGGTTGGCTGGTAATTTGGCCACGGGCAAGCTCATGATTCTGGTTAACCTGCTAGCTAGCACACCACCAGATCTTAAAGTAAATCTAATGACATCTGCCGCGTGCACAGCTATCCTCCTAGACACTGAATCCACACTCATATAGAAATCACGTGAACATATATTTCATGATGCGAAATTGATTTTGTGTAGATTTTTTTAATATAAACTTAGTTAAACTTTATAAAAAGTGACTCTTTGAAAAACTTATATGCCTTCTTTTGAGGAAATTTAAGTGCCTCTTTGGATTGTAGAAATTTCATAGTATTTTTTGTAGCATTTTAATCATTAGGATTTTCCCTATGGATTGACTTTCGATTAAATTAGTTATGTTATCCAAATTCCTATTGATTATATTCTTATGCCTCGGATCTATAGGATATTGAACGTCCACCCCAACCTTATTGACTCAAGTTTGTAGGAACGAGGCACATTTCCTCATATACATTTTCCTTGTTCTACAGTCCTCTATAGAGAAACATGTAAAAATTCTATGAGAAACAATGATTTCCTATGTATATAGCGCCCACACTTTTGATGTCGAAGTTTGACCATGAATTTGAATAAAAGTTTATAATAAATTATTTTCATGAGACATGTATATTATCAATCAAATTAGAGGTAAAATTTAAATCACAAAAAATAGGTAAGATACATAAAGGGACGAAAACGTTATGCATTGGGAGTGACCTAATTAGTCCTCTCCCTGTATACCATCTGTTAGCACTACTAAGTGTGTGGGGGGGGGGGGGGGCTAATGTGGCCTCACATGTATAGTGCCTTTCCACTATGAGATGGAGAAAACTGATCAGTGTCTTACGACTCCTAGATGGGAATTTTTTGATGTGACCCGAGGAAAGGGACCAAGATGTTACCAAAGAGACGGATTATTAGCACAAGACCCTAGTGGAATAATAATATCAACAATCTTGTGCGGATATCTACTCCATGTCCTCCTACCATGCATCTCCCTCCTAGACATCACCATGTCCTCCTTTCTCACAACCTCAAAAAATAATCACCACCACGCCTCTCGCATTGTCACAACATCAACTCCTACATTTTAGCATTTCTCGTGATCCACACCCTAATCTAGCAACATCCTTCCTCCCTGACACATCTCACTGTCGTGGCAATCTGGCTCACCCTCATCCCTCGCTCGGCCACCACCCGATACACGTTTTGGGCGAGCCACCTATTGTGCCCTCCTTCTCTCCATGTTGCTATATCGCATTTCAACCTTGCACAATTCTAGTAAAATTCATATACCACTCGTGGTATTGTACAAGGTTTACTTGTCCTCGAGTTTATGGCCTTGCTGACAATGGTGGTTTTTGTCTCACGCTTTTGAAGAGAATGTTGGTCTCTACATGATCTGGAACCACCATCCGAAGAACATGTCATGACAACGATGTTCCCTCTGGCTATGTCCATATGTGATGGCGTCATTGTCCTCGTTGATGCCGCCATTAGGTTGGCTGGTAATTTGGCCACGGGCGAGCTCATGATTGGGTTGTTTTCATACCACGTATGTCGACACCATCATAGGCGGCGAAGTGATAGCCGTATGAATGAGATAAAATTAAGCAAACCCCGTTACATGACTACATCAATAAAATAATTTTGGCTGAGCTGCTGATCTAGTGAAATACATTTGAACATGAATTTTTTTTTCTTGTTGACAATAAGCATGTTCGAATATTGGGAAGCAAGCGGCGGAAATACTTCAAAAATGAATGGACCTTAAGTGTGATGGATATCTATCACTATATAGAGTATGTTTATGTGTGTGTGCCTTGAATAGTATTCATGTTCACCTTTGTGAGAATTTAATCATGATTGAATATTCATCAATAGAGATAAAATGGTTGGGCATATATGGGAAAATTTTGGAACATGTAATTTATGCCATATATTGATTCTTGTAGTCTGAAATATATTGTGATATATTTTGATGGTAATTTGTTAGAACTTTGGACAGTGCAACCTTATTTTAAGTGTATACCCATACTTGTGTGTACAAAATATGAATCGGATTAGTCTAGCGACAGAAAGGCCACAATGTTGAAATGCATGTATGATATCAAAACTTATAAAATCATAGCTCTTTAGATACGACACTTAAATAAAAAATGCGTTAGTATAACTTACTCTAAATATCTGCCAGGCCCTAGGAAACTGTGCTAGGATACAATACATTGCTAGTAAACTTAGTGCATAAACCAAAATAAAATGTACTCATAAAAAGTGAAGTCAATTCGCATGGAATGGCTCAAGGCTTGAGAATGGAGTAACAGGAATGTTTGCTTAAGAAAGGCTAGACAAGCTCATTTGGCACTCCGAGTACACTGCACCTTCCGGGGAGTAATCAAAAACTTAACTTTTCATAATGAATTTTACTTAAAAAGAAGTCTTTATCACGGTGCATGTCGATACATTCAAACATGTGATCTGCGGAAACATTTTTGTTGTGGCAGTCATGATCGATGGCCTTGCTGAATGGTCACATGAAAAAGTTCTAGCCAAGACATTTTATACAACAAAAAAAAAAGTAAACTTAATCAATGAAAGATCACATCCATTGTATTTGCTCGCACATAAGAAAATTCTCTTAAACATAATTATACACCATTAATATATCTAGATTACTCCTTAATAAACAACTCAAAGGCTTTGCATAGGTTCAAACACATGCATTACGGTGGAATTATCATACACATAACATGTACTAACTCAGTGATATCTTTCATTGCAGAGAAAACATATGCATCAACATATATGAGTGTAAATGGGTCCATTCGCACCGAGTGAATATACAACAAGTCCTAAATACTTTCAACAGACAACTAGGACAAGCACTAGCTGGTTTTAGTAAGAAGAATGTACAAGTACTATGTTCTCTCAAGTGAAAAGTGCAACAACAACATCACCCAAATTAAGCTAAAACCCATAGATTTGAACTCACCCAAAAAAAATCCACCATTGTATGTGTTAAATATAAGTTTGTTCATATAGCAATCGAGGTTCTCATGCATCAAGATTTAGTTCACAGACGCCAGGGACTGAAACTCCACGAAAGATGATGGAACAATTGCTCGGAAGAGACAAGATGGTGGACCCGGACTTCACAATCTTGTGGTATTCACTTTGCTTGATGCTAAACATCTTACTTCAATTCCTTCTCATTTCTTCTCTCTTGGTTTCTTTTCCTTCGTCGGCTTTCCGCCACTTCTCTTGGAAGCTGCTAGAGGCATGGGAGGCTTATTACCTCGTTAAGTCATGTGCAAAGCTAAAATGCTCTCATGTTAGATGTGGATTCTTGTTTATGTCTAGGGTTCTCTCCTCGCATGCCATATAAGGATGATATCCTAATATGCATTTGATGTAAGTGAGCAACATAATAGAGCAGTGTAGGGAAGCCAATAGAGAGTTCGTCTGCACCAAAAAAAATATTTTGAAAGTTTAAAGACTCACTTTATGTACATGAGAATATCAATAGCACAATGCATGAAATAAAATGAAGTACTACACAATTGAGAATCGCATAAAAAAGCAATACTATTTCTTTTGAAACGACGGAGATGAAGCAATATTGCCATATTGGTAAAACACATGGTAAACATGAGAAACTTGACTCTATTAATGGTATACAGAAATTAGGTTGGAGGGAGTGGATTCATACGAAGATATCAGGAACGATTCACAAAATATCATAGTTTCGCAGCTCAACAAACGATGTGTGAAAAATAGAAATTCTAAAAATATAATCGGTCTTATAAAGATGGAGATCTACAATCCAAAAGGGAGGATCTAGCAATATAAACATTTCCAAAAATAAAACACGAGCTATTTCTGACTTAGAAGAGGAGCACGACCAAAACGTTCCTTAGCCGAAAAAGGATCTGAACACGAGGAGGACTAGAAAAAGATTGCCTCTTCATCCTGTACACACGGGCCCAACTGTCATACGTGCTACGATTTGGACCCAGGTGTCATTCACAGTGCTAAATAAATGACCAGGCATGAGCTGTGTACACGCAAAAGTTCACAGGCAGCAGCTAGCGAAAACGTTGTTTTAAGCATTCGCGCACGTGCTACATGTGCATCTTCTCCCGTCCACCCACATTATATATAGACAGCCCCCCTTGACTCTCCCACACCAAGCTCTCACATTTTCCCTCATCTTCTCCCTCGATCTCGAACCAGCTCGATATTTTCCGTCCCCCCATTATCATTCGCTAGCCAGTAATCGAGGAGCCATGGATGCCATGGATCAGCTGTCATGGGGCGCGCGGTGCGCGGGCATCCTGTTCTTCGGCTTGTCCATCCTCTTGGTGGCGCTCGCCGCGGTGCTCCTGCTCGTGCGCCGATGGCCGTGGTGCAGCTGCCATGTGTGCCGGGCGTACCTGACGGGGTCGTGGGCGAGGGACTTCACCAACCTCGCCGACTGGTACGCGCACCTGCTGCGCGAGTCGCCGACGGGCACCGTCCACATCCACGTCCTCGGCTGCACCGTCACCGCTAACCCCGACAACGTCGAGTACATGCTCAAGACCAACTTCGACAACTTCCCCAAGGGCAAGCCCTTCGCCGCGCTCCTCGGCGACCTCCTCGGCGGCGGCATCTTCAACGTCGACGGCGACGCGTGGCGCCACCAGCGCAAGATGGCCAGCCTTGAGCTCGGCAGCGTCACCGTGCGCTCTTACGCCTACAAGATCGTCGCCCAGGAGGTGGAGACCCGCCTCATGCCGCTCCTGGCCGACGTCGCCGACAAGGGCAAGGTGGTCGACCTCCAGGACGTGTTCCGGCGGTTCGCCTTCGACACCATCTGCAAGATCTCCTTCGGGCTGGACCCGGGCTGCCTCGAGGCCGACATGCCCATGTCGGACCTGGCCAACGCGTTCGACACCGCGTCCCGGCTCTCCGCGATGCGGGGCGCGGCAGCCTCGCCTCTGGTGTGGAAGATGAAGCGGATGCTCAACATTGGGTCCGAGAGGGAGCTCAAGAAGGCGATCAAGCTCGTGGACGACCTCGCGGCAGCGATGATTCTGCAGCGCCGGAAGCTGGGCTTCGAGAACAGCCACGACCTCCTGTCCAGGTTCATGGCCTCGGACGGAGACGTGCATGCCATGGACGACAAGTACCTCCGCGACATCGTGGTCAGCTTCCTCCTCGCTGGGCGGGACACGGTCGCCTCCGCGCTCACCACGCTCTTCATCCACCTGTCCCAGAACCCTGAGGTCGCGGCGGCCATTCGCGCAGAGGCCGGCGGCGAGAAGCCGTCCACCTACCAGCATATCAAGAGCCTGCAGTACACCCACGCGGTGTTGTACGAGAACATGAGGCTGTTCCCGCCGGTGCAGTTCGACTCCAAGTTCTGCGCCGCCGCCGACGTTCTCCCGGACGGCACCTACGTGGAGGGCGAGTCGCGCGTGATGTACCACCCGTACGCCATGGGACGCATGCCGAGCATCTGGGGCGCCGACTACGAGGCGTTCCGCCCTGACCGGTGGCTCACCGGCCCTGGTGGTTCATTCGCACCGGCGAGCCTGTACAAGTACCCCGTGTTCCAGGGCGGCCTCCGCGTGTGCCTGGGCAAGGAGCTCGCCGTCACCGAGATGAAGGCGGTCAGCGTGGCCGTGGTGACAGCGTTCGACGTGGAGGTGGTCGGAGACAATGGGCGCAGTGGCTGCGCACCCAAGTTTGTGCCGGGGCTAACCGCTTCCATCAGCGGCGGGCTCCCGGTGCGGATCAAGCGCGCTGCTTCCACTCCGAATGCAGACTTCAGATAGCGAATACAATTTGTTTATGTGTCAACTGATTGGAAATGCGGAGCAATGTACATAGTAGCAAAAGAGGAGATATCAGTAGGAAAGTTTTTTCTTCAATAAGAAATCATCAGTTATGCTACTACTGTATATATTGTGAAGACATAACGCACAAATGAAGCCATGTTTGACTCAATTTAGCAGATGTGAGGATCGAACTCTGATTGGCTCCTGGCCACCAACTAAATGCTAGCCAACTGATCCAGGAGATTCACAGTTTTCGAATCCGTTCGAGCTTTTTCTGTGAGTGCAGACATTTCTTTGGATTTTGTTTATTACTCATCGAAACAGCCTTTTTTTCCCGCTTTATAAATCGAAAATCCTAGATCTACGAACTGGGCTTACAAAATAAACTTAAGGAATAGACGTGGCCTGATATGGTTGGTGAAATATTAGGAACGGTTATTTTTCAGCAAATCGTGATTTGCCACCATCCACCACATCACATTCGTAAGCCCATTCCGTAAATAATTTATCCGTACGTGTAGCATTACACTTTATAAATAAAGCAACATCCACGTATAAGCCAGTCATACAACAAGTCCGACGTTAACTGCGTCAAAAGGAAAAACAAAAGGGGCACCGCTGGGCCTCAGCACAAATAGCCCAAGGCAACCGGAAAAAAAAGAGAAAACCACCACCGGAGCCGGGACAGAGCTCATACCCTCAAGGTGGAGTAGGGGCCGTGAAGAGAAGCGCCTACCCTCGCAGCGAGTGAAGAGTGTTGTCCATGTGCTCCCGGTCCTTCCACCTAGCTAGCGGGGACCATTGCTTAGAACTCGTGGCGCGCTGAGGCACGCTGAGAGGCCCGCTCGGCGATCGTCGACTCCGGTCCCGGGAGCCCCGCCCTCACCCCAGTGATGCACACACTCTGGCATGGGGAAGGGGCTGGCGGGAACCACGGAGACGGCAGGCCTTGGGTCCAGGCACGGTGAGGTCGGTGGAGTCCGTGCCTGTGCCCAGGGTGCTAGGGTCGGGTGTGTTAGGTGCCAGCAACTAGTACACCACACCAGGAGAGCGCGAGGAGTCTGAAGGGAACAAGTCCAGACCCATAGTCCCCGAGGTCTCCTTCAGAGAAAGCGACTGGGCAGAGGTCGGAGGGGGCGCCTCCGTCCCAGACTTCTTGAGCTCCGGGGGGAAGTGAGAACCGTCGAGGTTGGAGCTATACTAGACGATGGAGAACTCAATGGGCAGCAGCGAATCGGAGCGGTAGCAGCGAGGTCAGTTCCCAGGGACGAGCTTGGTAGGGGCACTCAGAGAGAGGGGCCTCCTCCCCGGAAGAATAGGCCTACCCCTGCCCGGGCCACCGGCGGACCCCCATCTCCACTCTCGGACAACTAGGGGGAGAGCTCAGCTCGGGGCGGAGACTTACCCTCCTCACACTCCTCCTCCGAGGACTCATCCTGAGAAGCGCCTCCCCATGACCTCGGCCCACAATCCTCCGGAGGGTGAGGGGGCGGCGACCGAGTACTGGGTACATGGGTCTCCTTGTCCAGCTCCACGAGCAGGTCCCTACCCTCCCTGTCGAAGAAGAAGTGTGGCATGGACACCGGGAACACCGAGGGGTCCGGACAGTGGATCTGCAGGGGAACTGCACCGTGACCCGAGAGGAAGCTAGAGTCGACCTCTTCGAACTTTCCCACAATCTGGGAGATGAAGGCCAGATCGATACCTTTACTTGGTGGATCGGCAGAGTGAATGAGGAGTCGTAGGCGCACATGCGCATGATCGCCACTGAGGGGAACGACACTGTAAACTCCATGGGTGAGACCCTCCGGACCAACCACTCATGGCCCGACAGGATCTCACAGAGCTCCGAGTGGCCCGACAGGACCTCAAATATATTACTCCCTCCATCTCAAAATAAATGTTGAAAAATTGTTAAAATTTAGATGTATCTATATATTAAATAGTGTTTAGATTCATCCATTGTTTGACATATCTGCGATATTTCTATTTTGAGACGGATTGAGTACATTAGATCAGATAAATTGAACAACAAACGAAAATAGCAATGATAATTGGAAGTACATCAAGGTCCCTCGTTGTCGCTTTGTCAAGTTTCATATTCTGCATCTCAATTTTCTACCATGTCCGCGTGAACAAATGCAGAAGACCTATTTGTACGAGCTAGACTAACCTCGAGGGTTTTGAAAAACCGCTAGCACCGTCCACTAATCAGCGAAGATGTTGGGCAAAAAAACATCTCTGGGTCAAATTTATGCAAACTCTATGATTTCTTGTCCAAAAAATTTCAAATATACAACTTCCGCCGATCCAAATTAATTAACTTGAATTTATCTAGATTCGCTAGATACATCCAAATCTAGATAAATCCATGGATATACCACTTACCACAATAGGTCAGAACCTAACGTTATGGAACATACCGTGGCTAGAGACACACTCCATGCTTTTTTTTGAAATACCACCGATCCATTAATAATCATAAACAGCAGTACAAAGCAGCCTAAAAGTAATAAAAAATATAAATAGGTCATTGGACCACCTACACTGGTGAAAAAAGGGTCTCTAGTCCCGGTTCATAAGGGCCAGTGATCCCGATTTCCGAACCGGTACCAATCACTCGGGACTAATACTGGTCCCAGTTCGGGCACGAACCGGGACCAATGGGTCTCCACGTGGGCGGGCGCGCGGGGGTGGATCATTGGTCCCGGTTCTTGGTATGAACCGGGATCGCTGGTCTCTGTACCGCGGCAGGGTTTTGTGCCGCGGCAGGATTTTCAGGCTATTTTTGTGTCACGGCAGGGTTTTGTGCCACGACAGGATTTTCGGACTATTTTTGTGCCACGGCAGGATTTTTTATCAATTTAATGGTACTACATATATACAGCAATAATGAAACCACGATATATATATTACACATCATGCATGATCACAAATATATTATACACTGTCTTATCCGTCTTCTTGGTCGAAACATATTATAATTACAAACGATACTCTCACACAAATTTGATCTAATTTACATCTTGTTTTTTACACTTCACAATTCCAAATGAAGCGGGTAATAGTATTCTCCTTTCGGATCTATGACTTGTTCTAACAAGAATCTGGCAATTTCCTCTTAAATTGCTTGCAGGCGTTCTTGTGATAGAAGACCGTCCCGCATCCGTTCGATCTAATATAAAGAAGAGGATCAATATATATAAATGAAACTAAACACAATTGGTGGTAATAAAATAAAATTGTGATTATTGTTTATCGTACTTCAATTTTTTTGATGTTCCGGTCTGCGCCCTTCTCTTTGGTCGTCTGGCGAATGAACTCGCAGACATAGTATCCACATAAGTTATTCCCGGCTTCCTGCGTCAAGCACTTTACGAGAACGGAGTTCAATCAAAATAATAATCAAGCATGATAATGATGGTATTGGAACTATAATCAAAGAGATGCGTGGATCTAGCAAGTAGTACTTACAGTCAATGGTTGAAACGTAAGCTCTGCCTTCCAAACACACCTAGTTTTGGCGGTGAACCGTTTCCAAACCTCCTGGAGGCATTTCTGCATGTCCGCCCACTTTTCTAATGGTGTGTGTTTCGAGTCCAGGACTTTTACTACTCCGATGTCAACAGCCAACAGAATATAGTGGAAGTTGGACACACTAACAAAATATAACACGAGTCAATTATATGCTTAACATCAAATAAGCGAAAATAGAATGTGTACAAAACAGTAACACTCACCCAGTGGAAATAGTATTCCCTTATGTTGTTGAAATATTTCAACGCTTGTACCAAGTTATCCTCTGTCTCTTTGAGTTTTGTTTTTAGAGTAACTTCATGAACGAAATTGCAGTCAACAAACCCAAGGTCATAGATTTGTCCTTTGTTGCATTCGAAAATCTTCATTCTACATATATAATTAGTATAGTGATGAGTAAGGTTATACAAGCAATGAATGAGCTGAGCTAGAAAGACTTAATTACAGAAATTAATAATACTTACAAACAATAGGCACTAACGATAGTTTTGTCGAGGGCATCTTATTGGTAAAACTGAAATAATTCTGGAAATTCGATCAGTAGGAAGCCATCTCCATGACCGTAATGATGGTTTTTATATACAGTATAGATCCAGTTTTTGGATTCAGCACAGGCTTGGATGTACCAGTTATGCAATCTTCACATTTTTGTTGGTAGATCTTTGACTAACTCGGGTTTAACGAGAGGAGCCCCGTACTGGTACATGTATGCTGTTTCTTGGTACCCCTCAAACTCATTCATACGGCTCATGTACTCATTAATAGACAGTCCATATAATTGGGCCTTTTCTCCGTACAGTCGAACAAACTCCGGATCATGTCGCTCCTGGGCTCTCCACTCATTGGTATCGCACACTTTGAGCGGTTCGATCGATTGATTTTTCTGTTGTCCGAGCTGGGCAACTTCTTTCCCGACTCTTCGCTCTTTTGTCTCAGCCGACTTGTTAATAGAGCGATTATAGTCTGATGTGAGCGCTATGGGTTGGTGAAGCTGAATCTTAAGCGCGGCTGCTTTGGCTTTATCTTCTACGGTGACCGGGAAGAATGCCTCTATCGGCTTTTTCTTGTTAGCCATATCAATCTTCCACTTTTCATAATGGGCAGTTGCGGCCGCAGCAGTTTCCTCATCTGTCTTCTCGTAAGGTAGCTTCTTCATATTCTTATGAGGTACTTTTGGGAGGGGCGATAGCTTACGTTTCGGTGATCGGAACGTGCTCTTGCTGCTACTGGTGGTGCTGCCCCTCTTAGTATACTTCCTCTTTTGTCTCTGAGGCTCAGGGGACGGAGACGGCTAATGCGGCGGCGGAGACGGCTGAGGCGGCGATGGAGATGGTTGCGCTGAGTGGTGAGGCGGTGAAGGCGACGGTTGCGCTGGAGAATGGTGAGGTGATGGCGAAGGTGGATTGCTGCTCTGAGGAGTGGGTGGCCTTGGCGGCACATAATTTGGAAGCATGATGCGCTCCTTTGGCCATAGAATAGTCCCCCCTTTGTCTTCTCCTAGTTGAGTCAGCTCCATATCTTCCCCTGCAGGGTGATCAAGCTTCAGCTCCTCAAAATCTTCCTTCACCTCATCCACCATGACGACAGCGTACCCTGAGCATGCTCTTTATTTCTGAATAGACGTTTCAACCGTGGTATTATAGGAACATACCACATAACCTTAGCAGGAACCCTCTTCCTGGGGGGCTCGTCATCGCCCTCAACATCACCAGGGTCATCTTGTTTGATCTTGTATCGACATGCAGTGCATACCAGACATTTATCGATATTCTCGTACTTCTCACCTCGGTACAGGATGCAATCATTAATGCATGCATGTATCTTCTCTATATCTAATCCTAGAGGGCAGATAGTCTTCTTTGCTTCGTACGTTGTCTCGGGCAGCTCGTTATCCTTTGGAAGCTTCGGCTTCATTATTTTCAGTAACTTCTCAAATCCCTTGTCAGATAAGCCAGTCTGTACCTTCCATTTCAGCAGTTCAAGTGTGGTACCAAGCTTTGTGCTGCCATCTTCGCAATTTGGGTACAATAACTTTTTGTGATCTTTTTACATGGCCTCCAACTTAAGTTTCTTCCTTTCTGTATCACATTGTTGCTTTGCATCAGAAATGACCCGACCAAGACCATCAGCGGGCTCATCCGATGCCCGTTGTTCTTCTTCATTGCCGCCTCCCTCTTCTTCATTGTCTTCCATTGCAGTATCACCGTATTCTTCAGCGGACATAGGATAGCTATCATCATCCTCCTCTTCTTCATTTTCTTCCAGCCTAACCCCTCTTTCTCCGTGCATGACCCAACAATAATATCCGGGCATGAACCTCTCTGAAGCAGATGACTTTGAAGGATTCTCGGGGCAAAGTGCTCTGCCACGTTTCGACAGTCGACGCAGGGACAAGACATAAAATTATCCACTTTGTTTGCCTTAGCCAAATCGATAAATTTATGCAGGCCTACAATAAAATCGGAATCGCGTCAGTCGCCATACATCCATCGCATCCGTGCATCGATCTGCGTCATAATAATTAACCATTACAAATAACATCGTGAATAGTAAAATGACCACCCTACATGGACACATGCAATATTATTGTATCAGTTACAGATAAAGAAGATAAGGTTGCTAACCTCGGCCGAGGATACCGTGTTGTGCGAACTTAAGCGTGGCTTGGACATTTCGTCGAACACCTTGTGTGCAGTGGAAAGAAAAAAAACCTAGCATCCACCTCCCACACAAAATTATAGAAAAAATAAGTGGATGGGCTGGGCTTATATATAGCCAGGGGAGGGTTTTTGGTACGGTTAATGCCACGAACCGGGACCAAAACCCCTCCCGCGCGACACGTGGTAGCCCAGCAATGCGCCCCCCACCCAGGTCATTGGTCCCGGTTGATGGCACGACCCGGGACCAATGACCTGGGTGGGGGCCGCGTTGCTGGGCCGCCACGTGTCAAGCAGGAGGGCATTTGGTCCCGGTTCGTGGCATTAACCGGGACCAATGCCCACCGTCGCTTCGTCGTCCCCGTGTATAAATATGAGGCCACAACGCGTCGTTTTTGTCATCGCCTTGGCCTCTGATCTCCACCCACCCCTTTCGCCATTGCCTCTCCACCGCGCTGTCGTCTCGCCTCCCCTCCCTCTCCAATCTCCACCGCGCCGCCATGGAGGTGCCCACACTCAACTTCTATGAGGCGGCGATGTTTGCGTACTACGGCATCCTCGCGCCGCCGCGCGCGACGGTGCCTGCCGGATTTCGCATCAACGAGGCGGGTGTGCCAGTGGCTCCGCTCCTCGTCCCCGGTGGATACGAGATGGAGTGCGCCATCGCGGAGCGTCGCCGCCAGATGCCCGTGTGGAAGAGGGCGTTTCACCGGTACGCGGCGGCCAGCGAGTACTGGCCCCGGCTGTTCATGAAGGAGCGGAAGGCCAAGCTTGGCAACCGCATCGTGGATGGGCGCGTGGTGCACCCAGATCTCCGCAACTTAGAAGGGCGGGAGACGTTCTGGTCCGTCCCTAGACGGACCATCTACACCGCCATCGACGCCGCTAGCCGCGCAGAGGAGCTCCATCTCCCGAACAATGCCGAAATCGTGGAGGTTCGTCCGACGATGACGAGGAAGCTAGCGGCTCGGAGGACAGCGGCAGCGGAAGTGTTGTCGACTAGGAAAATTAGTAAAGTCGCACCTTTGTTTGGAAAGAATTTGTGGTCGAATTAATAAAATGTCTCGATTTAGATCTTTGTCTCGATTAATTTGTGAAAGATTTTTTCAAAAATACTGATCAGTTCAATTTCTACCTCGAATTAATTTCTGCCCTGAATTAATTTAGATTGTCCCGGACTGCGGACCGTCGCGAGGTTTTTGGTCCCGGTTCGTGGCATGAACCGGGACCAATGCTCCGCAGAGCGCCACGTGTGCGTCGCGGGGGCATTGGTCCCCGTTCATGCCACGAACCGGGACCAGTGCTTAGAGATGAACCAGGAGCAATGCCCATGCGGCATGAACCGGGACCGGTGCCTGGCATTGGTCCCGATTAAGGAAACGAACCGGGACCAATGGAGTTTGGGCGCTGGACCAAAGACTCTTTTTCTACCAGTGCTAGTGATGACTACAAACACTAACGTGAGCCGAATGCACGCCGTCGTTCTCGTCCCTCCATCATCGGAGTCAGGCAAAGCTTGCCGTAGTAAAGCTTGTTGTAGTAGACAGACAGGAAGTCGTCGTGCTAAGGCCATAAAGGACCAACACACTAGAGCAGCAACCGTCGTCAATGATGACAACCGTAGATCAGAAGAGACTGACCTTAAAAAAACCAATGAACATGAAAATGGACCGGATCCTAGGAGATTTGCCGGACAAACGACTCCAACGCGCCCTTCATCGTTGGAAGATGCACTACCGGAGCGAGGATAGAACGGGAAGGACCTTATTCTGGCATCAGGACGTAGCCGTCGCCTCAACATCCAAAAGAAGACACTCGGAAACAGACTAAACAAAAAAAACTCCCGCCGACGAGAGGTCATGGTTCACCACACCTTGAAGGCCCTAGAACCACCGAAGACAGAACATACCGGTGATATCGCCGTTGAAGGGACGGAACCCTAGATGGGTTTTTAGCTGGCTCTCTCCTGACGGTTACGTGACCCTATGTCTAACGACACACTCCGTGCTTGCACTCCGTGCTTGGTACTAAGTGGCAAATTGTTGATTTGCCATCGGGGCCAACCGCGACGGCGACACTAGGACGAGGTAGACGCATGTGACTTTATCCCATGCGATATCTTCTTAACTCTCGAGACATCGGTGCCAAGGACGCAGGTAATCTACCATACGAGAATGTAAGAGCATCTCCAGCCATAGTGTCCTCGGTCATATTCGACACAAAGTTGGTCATTTTGGTGTGCGCCGGTGGAATTTTCAGCCTAGGTCTATCGAATTAACAGCCGTGACCCCAGGCCAAGTTCAGCGAGAAGGGGAAGATTCACATGGGTTTCATGCAAGGTTCGACAAAATTTGAGCTAAAACAGAAATTTGAACTAAACAAATTCATGCCAAAGCGGCAGTAGAAGACGGTGTAGTCTTGGTCTTCGTCGTCGTCGTTGTCGCTTGGCGGCTTATCAGTCGGTGGGCCGTGGCTGCTTCCCTGGCCAGGGTCGCCGTAGCGCCGCCTAGCCAGGCCTCATCATCGTCGTCGAGGACGACTGATAAGTGCAAATATGATGTATATTTAAGCATATAAATTATTCATATTATCACTCATCACATGATATATCTAGCTACAACTATGTCCATTACAGATGATTACTAATTCTTATTCATTTTTATATGGATTTTACACAACTAGTAGCTTTAATAGGATTTTATTACTCTTCTTTGCCTTTGACTTGTGTGTAGGTGCTATGTACATCATGGATAAAATGAGCTAAGATGATTTAATATGGAGAAGTTATGAACATCGGACAAAGCCATATGAGATGTGAAAAAGTCATATTTTTTCACCATCTCATATTGTTTGTCCAATATCATGGTGTTGTAGCCCTCATCCATCTGAATCCATTGAGTTAAACAACATCTCAATCGGATTCCGTATGAAAAAATGACGACCAAAATACCGTAGAGAGATTCTTTCTAAAAATTGATATTATACGAGTTATAAGAGAGAATAGGAAATATTTTCTTATTTCTTATTTTTCTGGACAAAGGGTTTAACGACCTACAGTACGGGTAGAGTTTACCCGTACCTTACGGTCGTACCGCCCTCTGTTGCTCCGTTTTATCAAACGGAACAACATTTGTGAAGGCCAATGACCATATTCGGTCCTGAGCTCCTTCCGTCGCAAAACCGACCTCCATAATGTCCATTTAGGCTGACTTCTTTTCAGCTTCTGGAAAGATTCTAGGCCCAGAATCGCAGAAGCCTAAAAAAATAAGTCTGATTTTGGCCAGCTTTTTTTTACCACGAATCTCATTTCCTTCGCAAACTGAGAATCGGATTTGGAGTCGATTCTGGATAGATTCCCGAAATTCCACTAAAGTGTGTCTAAATCTAGACATATCGTTGTTTCTATTTACAGAAAAATACCACCACCCAGAATTAGAAGAAAAAATACGATAAACGGACCGCTTGCATCGCTGGGACTCGTCCCACATCCCGGCAGCGCGTGTACGGGTACAAACAGAGCGAGTACACGTGCACAAGGATGGATCGATCTACCTAAAGCACGCTAGTTGCTGCAGTATGTATTCTACTAGTACGGTCGTCTTCATGACTCACTCCCCGATTCACAGATTTTTAATTACAAATAAATCAGAGTGTACTTTAATTACATGTACACAAAGATGGATCGATTTGACTGTTTTATAATGTTCTGTATTCATTTCTATTTCATTTGTACTAAAAACTAGCATATAGATAAAATTTAGAAGCGTTACAGACATTTCACAACTCAACCTATCAAACAAGCGAAATGTTTAGAAGGCAAAAGAATGAAAGGAAGCAGATTCTGTCAGCTTCTCCCCACCATAGCTTCTCCCCATGGTCTCCCAAAATCTAGCTTCTCTAGAATCATAATCTAAAAAGAAGTCGGCCTTAGAGAGGGGAACCCTAGCCTCCTCCAGAATCAATCCATCCACGCTTTGGGGCGGAGCCCTGCTGCTCCGCCACCTCCATAGCCACCGCACACAAGATCTCCACCACCGTACCACTCAAGAGGAAAAGGAGGCTTGCATCTTGAAGGGCTACGCATCGATCTTCATCGTCATCTTCATCAACAACGTCTCGAATACCAATCCCCTTTGTCTACTTTGTTGTAATCCAAACTTTATCATGGATTTGTACTTGTATTCAATTGTACCTTCATATATCATCTATATTATTGTCATGATGTTGATCCCCTTCATGTATGAGTAGTTGTCTTGTTCTTGGGGAGAGATAGAGAAGCCCTAGTATTATTATGCATTAAAATAAAAATGATCTATAACTTTGGTCCTTGAACTATTGATTTATGATATTGTGTTAGATCTCTCACTTTAGGGTGACTTCTTTTGGGCTTATAAAGCAATTTCTAGGTTCCAAATAGGTGAAGCCCAAAAGAAGTCTCCGTCTTAATCCTATCTTATTTCCACCGAGAAGTGAGGATCAGTAGGGTCCCTCGCTTCTGGCTCAAAAACCCGAACCGGTATACCCAGTAGCCCCTATTTTTATTTTTATTTATAGCAGATGTCACTGGCCAGAGTAAAACAGTACTCCCTCCGATCCATATTAATGTTTTTAACTTTGTCTAGATTCGGATGAATCTAGACTAAATCATTAACTAGGTACGTCCGAATCTAGATAAATTTGAGAACAATAATATGGATCGGAGGGAGTAAAACGTTTTGTCATTGTGTCGTGCCGCATCGAGCTCCTTCCCCATCAAGACCAGAAAAAAGACTATGGAGGATCGCTAGGGTCCCTCACTGTCCCGACGCCGTCCTCTTCGGCGCCGCCACCCCACCGCCGTCCCCGACACTCGCCAATGCCGTCCTAGCCTCTCCACACGCCTGGAGGTTCTACGGGATCTACATCAACTCAGACTTGTTGGTCTAGGTGCTTGGAACGGCTCCTGTTTTTGATAGCAAGTGGAAGAAGTTTAGATCCACGTCTTGTCTCTCGTGGCTGGTGGCTTGCATGTGTGCCGGCGACAGTCTGCTGATCCGTTGATTTTCTGTTGCAACAGATGCAACAGGTGGTGTTTCGATACAGTCGGTGCCTTTTCTGAATATTCTCTTCCTTCATCGTCTCTTATGCAACACCAAAGCTGCGATTGTCTAAATTTCGGTCTGATTATTTATGTCAAGAATGATGTGCACAGCTCAAATAATTTTGAAATCACCAATACATTTCTTGTTTTTGGTATGTTCTGAATTATACCATGACACCATGTTATTAACTGACTTTTCTTAATTTCTTGATTTATTTATAGCTCATTTTCATTAAAAAACTAGAGTATCATATGGTGTCATCACTTATTTAGAACACATACCTAATTTAGGGGTATTGCAGACATTTCACAATTCACCACATCAAATAAGCTAAATTTCTAGAAGCCCAAAAGAAGTCACTATACAGTTTCTAGTAGCTTTTTTCCACCACAGTTTCTCTCCACCATTTTCCATAAGATGGATTATGGATAAGAAGGAGCCCAAAAGCATCCACCCTTTAGATGGTATGTGAAATCGATTACATAGCATTTGCCTTCGGGATTAAAGAGAGTGAGATAATCTTAGGACGTGTATGGGAGTATGTCTAGTGCTATTATGTGATTGTAAGCATTGGCTTATAACCTACATGGTCAAATAAAGATCAAGAGATATTCAGTAAGATCATTACAATATCCATAGGAAAATCTTTAATTTCATAGAAGTGATTTGCTCGTAGGAATCACAGTGGTTATTTAGAGATGATCTCAATACTTGACTCATAGAACACTACTAGAAAAAGGGTTATAGGTACATCACATACCCGTGACGCACTCATTAGGTGATGCCTCACGGGTAAATAGTCATGGCGCATCTGGTAGAGCTCCACGGGTAGGTTACTTACCCATGGCGCATCTGCTAGAGGTGCGCCACCACTATGTATGGGCCAGGGTGCCTGCGGTCGCTCCCCACTTACCCGTGGCATATTGCTGACAGGTGCGCCATGGCTATCTTTGTAGCCGTAGCGCACCTGTGAGCAGTGCACCATGGGTATGTGGGGTACGGCTAACCGGTGGAGCTGAGCTAGCTTACCCATGGCGCATTGCCCACATGTGCGTCATGGGTAAGTGTGACCATCACCGACTCCACCTCTCTGGTGGATCGTCTTTTTAGTTTAGAAAAAAAATAAAAGAAAATGATAAATCTTGCAAAAAATAAAAACCTTTCAAATATTGGTAGATTATATATGACGTAGTTTGTAGGAAAATTTAAAATATGGATTTTCACTTTTTTTGAAAAACGATTATGGGGTGGCAAAACGACTATAAATTTTGCATACGATGTCGAAACATATCTTTAATATATCAAAACAACGAGCACAAAATTTCCAATCCGATGCCAACGATATTAAATCGTTTAGCGATTTTTTAAAATCTCAAAATTCAAAAAGAAAAAGATATTTCAAAAATAACATTTTTGACTGAAGAAACATTTAGCCCGCTTACCCGTGGTGCACCGCATAGTGGTGCGTCATGAATAAGTTTGGGAGGGATTCGAAATTTGAATCCCGCTGGCCACACCTACCCTTCCCCTTACTTTCCTCTATAATTCTCCTCATCCTCCCCTTCCCCTCCTCCTCCCCTCCTCCTTCTCCTTCCCCTTCTCCTCTTCTCCTCTTCTCCTCTCCTCCTCCTCCTCCCCTTTTCTTCTCATTCTCATTCTTCTTCTCCTCTCCTCCTCCTTCCCTTATTCTTATTCTTCTCATTCTCATTCTCCTGTCCTCCTCTTCCCCGTATTCTTCTCCTTCTCGTCCTCCTTCTCCTCTCCTCTCCTCCTCCTTCTTCTCCTTTCCTTATCCTTCTCCTTCTCTCCTTCTCTCCTCCTCCCCTTTTTCTTCTCCTTCCCTTCTCCTTCTCCCCTTCTATCCTCCTCCTCCTCCTCCCCTTCTTCTTCTCCTTATTTCCTCCTTATGCCCCCCTCATTCCTTTCTCCCTCCTCCTTCCCTGCTCCTTCTCCTATCGTCCGGCCATGTGCCTCCTCCGACCTCCACCTCTGGACACGCGCTCCTCCGACCTCCACCGCCAACATCCACTCGCACGAGCTTAATGTCGGCAAGGACCGGCACAACCACGGCCTCCCGTACCTTCCTGCGGTGGTAGCTTGTGGTCGCGGCCACGGCTTGCATGTCGGAGCTCCGGTGAGGCGACGACGCCTAAATAGTCGATTGCTTTTGTTTTTCAAAATTAGGTGTTTTCGGCAAAAAAAATTGTTTTTCAAATATGTACCCATAGCGCACCAGAACACCTACCCATGGCGCACCAGGTGGTGCGACACGACTAACATTTTTTACCCGTGACGCACCACGTAGTAAGCCACGTCTAATATTTAGTAGTAGGGAGAGGCTAGTGGCACACCTGTAGTGCGCCATGGATAGGAAAAAACAGGTGCGCCACGAATAGGCCTTTTTCTAGTAATGGAAGTGCCTGCTCATGATACTTGTAGTGAATATCTTATCATGGAGCCCCCTTGTCAACATCCGGATTTTTAATCCTAGATGCATGTTATGCCATACATCACAATCCCAGGATTACCATTTTTGCGAGACATAACATATTGGATATCACAGTACATCATGCATTACAAACCATATAAAGTCTTACACAAATAAAGGATCTCATGATCCAGTCTTAGTACAATCAAGTAGCGGAATAAATAGCGTAGCGGTGGGGTCCATCTTCAGTGTCACAGGCTGACGATAGGAGATGATCCTAGTTGTCGTAGCCGTCCTGCTGTCCTCCTTCAGGGTAGTCCTCCTCATAGTCTGGCCATAGGAATAGCCAGGGACAAAACCATGAGTACTCTTTAAGTACTCGCAAACTATCACTAACAAGTAAGGTAGTTCTTGTAGGAATGCTAGCTCTAAGTTTATCTATAAAGTTAAGTTTGAAACCTTAGCTGAGTTTAGAAATAAAGAAAGATAAAATAAAGTTTTTAAATCACCTAAGTGGGAACTTAGTTGTCATAGTCATAACCATGTTGTGGTCAAGTCATATCACAATCCATTTCATAAGTCATTTTGAAAACATCTGACAACGGAACAATATAGCCACTCCAACTGTCCATAACCACGGACGCGGCTATTCGAATAGTTTGACACTCTGTAGAGGTGGTACACTTTCACCATAAAATTTGATACATATGTCAGGGATAACCCTGAATCATCATACTTAGTATGCAGATAATCAAACATAACCTTTCGTTTACACACTCTAGTATAAGCACCTCTCCTATGAGTATCGCCTCCCAGCCATGACCATCTGTCATCCTGGGCACTGCATAGGTGGAAAACATTGAGAGGTAGCCTCAGCTCAAACCTCTCCCACGAGGGAACTAATACTAATGCATATAAACTTCCGGCTAACCCTTACCCAATTCAGGTATTGTGGTTGTACGGTAAAATTGGAATGGTATCGCATCCGAACCCAACCATCAGTTTTTATAAAAGGGCTAAGGCTCATGCCTCAACATTTTCATCATCATAAACCATTTGTGTTTCTCAACACATGTCAAAATATCTCAATAGAATGACTCATCATTCTAAGGTTTTCACAAGTCATTTTCACCAAGTATTCCTATCTAAAGTGATCAAGTTTTGGTTTACCTCTAAACTACTAAGTTAAGAGTGTTCACTAAGGTGGGATGCTAATATCGATCTCATGCCATAGAATGACATCTAAGTCTAACTAGATAGGTCAAGTTTTATACTCTTTATGCTACCTTTAAACAAAGTATAGGACTTTAGTAAAGTAAGGAAAGTAAAGCTTGTAAATAAAACTTGGGGTAGGTAATAGTCAAAAGTATAACCAAAGCATGCATATTGCATCTTTCTTAAGTTATCTAGCTTGCAAGGTTTAGCTTGCATAGTTAAGACACTTGCAAGTGTTAGCTTGCCAATAGTAGCTTGCTCAGTTTACTTGAAGTGCTAGGCTTGCCTTAGGTAGTGAAGTGGTTGAAATTTTCTTCCTCCTCCTCTTGGTAGAACTCCTCCTCCTCATAAGCTTGGTTGGTACTATCGTCTATAGATACATATGGAAAACACAAAATCACCAAACAATACTTAACTAGTCTACTTAGCACTCTAAGGCACACACATTGGATGATCTAGTATCATCACAAACATCACAAGGTTTAATGAACTAGTTTCATTTATTTTATTTGAGAAAAGTAATTTCTACTCATTGAAATTAACTAAGATTTAATATTCTTCAATTAAAATATGGGATCATGTGGACACATGTCATAACCACATATTCTAATGCATGAGAATGTGATTTAAAGGTTGGATCACCTTTTCATAAGTTTAAGTTTAATATTTAATAATTTAAAGTGACTAGAAATGCCTATATAGCATTATTTTGGTACTATTCCAAAGTCACTGCATTCAAACCTTAATATTATTATATATTCAGATAGGTATGGTCAAATGTGATTTTTGAGAGTTGGAATCAACTCAAAAGCTATTATGGTTGATTTTATAAAAATGTTTGAATGTGCAAAAGCTTCTGTATTGTTATTTTTACTAGGAGATATTTATAACACTAAATGATTTAAATCCAACGGAATTGCATAGACATTTTCATTATCTTTCCAACAAAATTGGAATCACTCAATTTGGATTTGTATAACTCTCTGAAATGATTTTCAAACTAAGGGACAGAACTAAGTCTAAGTCTAAAAAGAAAAAGAGTTATTTGAATTAAACGGGTCACGCGGGAAATAAATGGGCCGGCCCAATTTACTCCACACAGCGCCTGGGCTGGTTTTAAGTGTTGGCCCCACCTGTCAGTGGGACAGGGGTTGCCAAAACGGTATGGGCAAACGGTGGCCGCGGGATTAGAACTAGATCAATGGCTCACGGTCGTCGTTGACGACGAACACGTCGCCAGTGAGACTGAACCCTAGCGGCTCGGTGGGGGTATAGTGGGGACGTACCGGGGATCCAACTAGTGCGGCGAGGTGGACAAATGAACGAGACGACGATGGCGGTTCTCCTGGTATCGGCGGTGTCCTAGGAGATGGCCTGGATCACTGGCGCCCTTCTCCTCCTTCCGCAGTAGACTCTGGCGAAATTCCGGCGTTCCGGGCTGTGGCTTGCTCTGGTGGGGCTCTAGGAGTGCTCTGAGAAGGAGTGGATGAGAATGGTGTGACGAATTGGTGCTGGGAGGCGCTCTATTTATAGCAGGGCGAGGGGTGTAGTGAGGCATGGGCGGAGCTCGCCGGTGACGACGGCACAACGGGCTAGAGGCTTGGGCGGTGGGCTAGGACGGTGGGCGGTTCCCTGGCGGTCGTCATGGCGGTGTGCGTGCAGTGAAATGCAGTCGGGAGACGTGAGCGGCGTGGCACGCACAATGTCTCTGTCGACGGCGAACTTTGTGGTGGCCGGCGACTACGGGGCACGGTCGGGGAAATGGGCGTGTCTAGTAGCTTCCTAGGGCGATGGTGATCATGTAGGTGGGCAGCAAGATTGAGGCAGGGTCTGGTTGAGCGGGGACCATGCGCGTTCTGCGGGCAGCGTCGGGGGCACAGTGCTCGGCATGGCAGACATGTTCCGGGCGCGGTGGTTCCCGGCTTCTCCTCGCTCTGTCGTCGAGCTGGGGCTGGCCTGGAGGGGGAGGTGGACCATGAGCGACGTGTTGGGAAACATGGGCGAGGCTGGTGGCGTCGGGGGCGCGTTGTCGCCGGTGAGGTGCTCAAGTGGGCTTGGCATTGATGTCCATGACCATTTGGTCGTGGGCACAGTGCTTGGCCGGGTTAGAAAGGGGTAGGGGTGCACTAGAGGGGTTCTGGTTGCAATGTGGGAGACATGTTAGGCTAGAACACTGCTCACACTAGTGTTTTTGGTTTTTATCTGATCTGTGCACTCCAAGTATTTGACAAAATGGCCGAAAGAAATCAAGTTTGGAATTTTGAAATGAATTTTGGTGGAGTGGTTTGTCACATGCTTAAGCATCTGTGGTTGCTAGGATTTGTTAAATGGAATTCATTTGAGTGGGTTTTTGAAAAAGTGTGATCTAGACATATGAACTAGATTCCATTTTCAAATGTCATTTAAAATTAGAGTTTGAATGTTTTTTGAAGATAACAAAGTGGGACTACTTGTACTAGCAAGGGGTGCAAAGATCCATAATTGTCTCTGTTGGAAAATAAGTGCTAGGAATACCCAAAGTGGGCTAGGTGATTAAAATGGCAAAAGTGACCATTTCCTTTATTTAATTCTTTTAGATTTCTTTTTCTTTGGTTTTTGCTTGGGAATGATCTGGATGATGTGACATTCATCATAGAACCATTTTACAACCATTAGAACACACAATTATGGCATTTCAAAACAACTCATATTTAAATGCAACACTCATATGCATGCTTAAATATTTTAAATGAAAAAAGTTTTTGTTAACCCTAAATTGGGTAATTTGAATCTTGATTAACCTTGATTAAATATTTGGGATGTTACATCTCTCCACACATGTCATGACGATATATATTGATTATCCTAATCATACATAATTCTTCCATGCTAGTGGTGGATCCTACACTCCTTGAAAACCCCTCAATCACATCACACCACACTTCATAAACACTATTTATTTTAGTTTACTTTTGTTATTTACTTTGTTAGTAATTATTTTTAATATCTCTTGTTTACTATTACTCTAGAAACTTATAGTGTAAACTATTTCCAAACACCATTTTGGATGCAAACGTGACCTCACTCACAATGTGACCGTAGGTTTGTCTTCTTTCTATCCGCAAAGCTTCCAAGAGATGAACTTTATAAATAATATTTATAAGTACTGCAGTAACCCTGATTGATGCAGGAAACCCAACCATCAACGACAACACCACAGTTGAAGCGGGCAAGTCGGCAGTGGGCCGCACAATCTAGCAGGCGTTGCTGTCACGTGGCCTCCACGCGGTCGGCCTCGGCCTTGAACCAGGCGAGCGCGTCCCGCACTGATATCTACGGGACGTCGTCCATCGATGCATGCACTACCTTCTTCAGGCCTGGCATGTCCTTAGGGTCGTCTGGCGCCTCCACCTTCAACGTTCTCCAGAGATACTCCCACATAGGATACCAGTGCAGCGGCGCCTGCCTAGCGGACGAGCCACCAACTTCTTGGTCCCGTTTCGGCCGAACGAGGCGGTGACTGCCACACAGGGGAGATGACGCTTGGCGTTCATTGATGACGATGCCACTAGAGCGTGCACACGTGCGCGATGGCTCCTTAGGCTCATCCTAGACTGGGATGAGCTGCGCTGTAAAACGCGGGGAAGGCATCGTCGGCGCCAAGCCCAGCGGCCTCGATGCCAAAGAAGAAGGCGAGGGCGGCCCCATGCACCGAGGCTTCCACGAGATTCCCTGATGGCGTGTGATCAATGACGGAGGCGGCAGGTAGGCCAGGCGAGGCTGGTTGTCGACCTCGATGTGGGCAAGGACGGCCTCGAGGGTGCGCCCAGGTGCCCCCACCATAGAGTACGACCAACAAAGTTTCCCCTCACTGACCGGGGGCCTCCGCCTTTGTAGGCGGCGAGCTCCTGTTTTTGTCGCTCAGTGAACTCGGTGATCCATGCCTGGTGGTTGTCGGTGGCCTAGGTAGGATCGGTGCGCTACTTGTCGGAGAGCTCGTCCTAGAACACCTGCTAGATCCGGCTAAGGAGCTCGTGGATGATGGGGACCGGAGGCACCGGCACGCCACCGGCCCTAATACTCCATGTCAGTGGGCACCGGATAGCCGACCTGGTAGAGTAGTTGGGCCTCCCACGCATGGAGCTAGTGGTGGCTGAAGCCGTTGGCCGTTGCATTGTCATCGGCATATCTCTCCGCCATTGCTCTCAGATGGGTTATTTTGCTAGGTGTGTGAGATCGCGGGAGAATGGAGGGATTTATAGGGGTTGGGCGAGGGTAGGAGGGTTGTAGATGGTGGGACGCATGGACGGGAAACCAAGCAGAGGTCTGCCGTCAATTCACCATGTGATGACTGAACGCGATGGCTCACCTATAAAGCTGACCGGTGCTGGATATTAGTACGACGTGTAAAACGAATAGTACGACGTGTAAAACGGATGAGGATGACAAGGTTCGGCTCACTAATAGGAGAGAGGCACCCATTGGGCAGAATCTCTTTCGCTGGTCCCCAGGCGACCCCAATGCACTGGGTTCGGCCTGAGAACACTAGCGCAAAATACGCCAAAACCAGCGAATTTTCGCCTCCTAGGGAATCGACTGGGAGAATATTTTTTCACCGCCATGAAAAAAGACACTCTGAGGGACTCTTAGGGGTAGTCTCTAAATCTAAAACTACACCTCAACGCCGATCCATTGGTTCTATCTCGCTTCATGTGTTTGAGAAGCCGTTAGAATACTCACAATGAGAGTATCATAGGTGGTATCATGCATCACATACATGCAAAACGTTGTTGTATCACTACAATTAATGATGAGAGAGAGCATGGTGGTATTATAGATAGATACGGTATCATAGCACATAAAAATAGAAAAATTAGTGTCAAATAAATCTTGAACACAAATTTACATTAAGATTCTACAATTCAGTAAATATGATGAGACCATGATACTATTAGATGATACCACGCATTGTAGAGGTAGTATCAACCCTAGTATCATATGCATGACCATTGTGACCAGTTTTAGAGATGAGGGAACTGAAACATGAGCCAAACACCAATGGGATTGCAATGACAAGGGCTACATTATAACATTACTGAGGCTCCAACTGCTACAATACAATAATGATTTCTCTTTCATAGATTTTTTTCAACATGATAGATTATTCATTTCTAAGTCGACCACATTAAGAATTATCCAAACTAGAGTTACCCAAAAAAAGGTGTCCAACTTTTTGTGTAGAAACGTGCAGATATATGTCGAGTTGCAACATGTAAAGCATCCATCCACTTCCACACCACACGGAATGGGTTCCTCTAGTGTAGGGCCGTCTAGCCCCTCCCCTTTTCTTCTCCGGCGATCGCCGGCATCGAGATACGGTGAGGGTCCCGCCCTTGTGTACAACAGTAGATCTAGGTATGGTAGTTGTAGTTTTAGGTCTTGCCCTAGTTGGTGTTTGTCTCTATGTCATCTGAGGGTCAACAATGGGCTCCGGCGATCAACTCCACCGCTCCTTGTGCCTCCCATTTTCCACTGCTCCCCGCCTGTGGCAAGTGGTGGTGTATGTGGATCGGAGAAGCTCTTGCATCCTCTCAATAAGGCATGCCTGAGGTGCTTCGATCTGGATCTGTTGGACCGCAGCTAGCTCGATGTAGTGGCTCTCCCCTCTGTTGTGGCGCTCTCATGGCGAGAGCCGGAGGCAGCACTGGTGGAGACCCCTGTGAAGGGGTTCGGGCCTAAAAACAATAAATTTTCCTATGCCTAGAACCCTAATGCCAGGATCTATTTTCAAGGGTAACGGAAGGGGCTTTTCGTCAACTTACCCTTAAAGACCGTCCTATTACTGCATTACTAAAAACAATAAAGTAACGGGAGGGGCTTTTCGCGAACTTACCCTTGAAGACCGAAAGCGTTGTCAACGCCTCGGAGAGCCTGGCTGATGTAGTCATACCGATGCCGACCTCGGGGTCGTATTGAAGTCCTACGGTTCCGACGACTTCTAGTGCCCCAAGTGTTGCACCTCCGAGGGAGTTACACACGTTTGGTGCCTGACGATGACTCTCGCTCCTACGATCCAGCATCAGTTGCAGAAGTAGACCTTCTGGATCTGAATCCCGTAGCGCGACGGCAATCCGTGGTGAAGAAGTATCATAGTCCTGACTTGGGACCACAGTCATGGGAGAGAGAGAATCAATTGGAGGTCTTCCCAAAAGAGAGGGAACCTTTTTTGATTATTGATGTATTTATTTTGTCAAAATATCTCTCAATATATAGGGAAAAAACCACCTCATAGCTCATTAGCTTAGCCATGTGGGACTAAACAAAGCAGAGTGGAGGAGGTGGGGCTGGCCACCACCGACCAGGGACCAAGTGGGCCCCATGCGAGGTCCCTTGGCCCAGACAGCCACACTCTCTCTCTCTCTCTTGTCTTTCCCTCATGGCCCTTTTTCCTAGGAATTTTGGCTCAATTCGGTATTTGACCTTTTAATTCATTTTTTATTTTATTAAATAATGATAAATAAATTATTAAATCAATATTTAACATTTACTTACACATTATTTAATCCCCATGGCTATGGAACTTCTTCCACCCCACTCTGGACATCCTTTGGATTTTCCGAAACTATTCCGGTTTTCTCTCTTTCTATTATTCGGTGATTCTACCGGTACCAAAATGATCTCCGAGCATCATCAAGCCCTTAAGCGTGATACCCCACGGTTTGGGAACACTCCATACATGGTCGAGACCCTTCTCGTACCAATGATCATCAATAGGACCTGGATGCCCATGATGACCCCTGTGCGTTCCATGAATCTTTCATCGCTGAACCATGAACATCGTGTCATATTCCTTTTGTCTCTTTGATACTTGCATTGCCCGAGATCTGATCAGTGACATCACCATGTCGTGTTCAATCTCGTTACTGAACAATTCTACTTATCTCGTTCCGACAAGTGATATCCCCGTGATCAAACCACACGCTGCGCAGCTATTAGATATAACTTCTCCGAGTGGGCCCTCTAGTATCTTTCTATCACACAGATGGACAAATCCCGCTCTTGACACATAATTCCTCTACATGTTCCTCCGAATACCTGAACACACCTTTATGATCACCGTTTTATCAAGTGACGTTTCATGCTATCTAAGTATTCTCAGGTGACAGTGATTGCTATGGTCTCATGGTCTGAGAAATAGGACACTAGGCTTTTTCCTAATCATCATAACTTGAACTTCGTGACATGATCGGATCACGATGCTTAGGTTGGGTATAGCTCACCACTCATTCTCGCAATGAGGTGACTCCATTGTCAACTGGCATAAATGCCACATGATCAGGAAACCTCGATCATATGTTGACCAATAAACCAGTGACTAGAGATTCACTGAGAACTCCTGGTTGTTTATATATCACACGTGTATTGATGTTTCCTTTCAATACAGTTACAGAATGATACAAGAATTAATCATAAACTTTATGAAATATGATAATAATCCATATTATTATTTATCTCTAGGGCATATTTCCAACACCCTGCTCACCCCTCAAATAAGGTCCAAGTCTCACACGCCTTCTGTTGCTATATTCTTTGGCTACTTCCTCCGGTTCGTGGCAGCATCTCGGAGTTTGATGGTGGCCAGCGTCTCTTGAGGCAGCAGTTAAAGGCTCGCAGTTCCGGCGAAGAGAAGGTTATATTTACTTGCCTTTCTCTCCTTAGCAGCCATCAAGGAGGTGGCCAAGGTGAAGGGGAGGAAGTTTTCTGCCCTTTTCCTCTCCGGCGGGGATTTGTTGCTACTTCTGGCAGAGCTCCCAAGCGAGGGACGATCTTGCGATGTCTCTATTCTTGGTCAAGGAAACCACTCCACACGGTGGTTCTGGGCAAGCCGCGGCTTCTTCAACCTCCTGGTTGTCATGCCTTTCTGGAGGCCCCTTAGCTATCCGTCATGGCGCACTTCGCCACGCGTTCGCCAAGTGGTGTTGTCACCGCCGTTGGTGCTGCCAGTCGTGGCGTTGAGTGCGTCATTGTCCTCGGTGGAGAAGGACCTGATCACAGTTTTCATTTTTCTTCTAAGGTCCTTTCTGTAAAAGACCAGGGCTTGTTTGTCACTCTTTTTAATTCCATGGCCTTGTTTGTAATTGTACCCACTGATTAATGCAGCTATGGGCCCTTCTGGGTCCTCCCCTTGTTAAAAAATATCGAGTTGCATACTGGTAGGTTGCATGTAATTTGATAATGCATAGCTACAAAATCCTCCTTGGGTAGACCAGTCGGATCAGTCTTTCAAAGGTATTCACATGGATAGGATGTGCGTGCATACGTATGTAAGGATGAGTGTTTTATACGTATTTGTGAGCATCTTTGTCATACTGGGTTTTGCAAAAAAAAAACCTTGGATACGTTCAAAGAAATTTCATAAGGAATGTATGGTTTCTTTCTACTTTAATTACACTATTCTTTTAATATTTAAAACCTCATTTTGTAATTCGTACCAAGGCCCTAATTTTTGGAGACGATCGTGCTGCTAGAGTCGCTATTAGATCGCTATAAACACATTGTAGCTAGAGTTAGCCAAAGTAACAAGTAAGCCCACTCTCCCCCGCGGGCTCCTTATCTTCGGATAGCTCTTGGACAGAATCGCCTCACACGCCTCGTTCCTCTCCTGGGCCGCTGCTCTTGAGGACGGAGCTCGAGACGTTCGCGGTCTCCCTCACGCCAGGTCGCACGTCCCCTCGACCTATGCCTGCCCAGGGTGGGTTGGTATCGCCGAATACCGTGGCTCCATCGATCGCCTCCCTTGCGTCAGTGGCCCAGGCCGCCTGCCAGCCTGCTACCCAGGCGTCGTCGTCGGATCCTAACCTCAATATGAGGTTGGTGAGCTTCAAGGATAAGTGTCACGTCCAGAAGACGGCCTTGCTGCCGTGCCCTGTCCCCAAGCGTCCACGGCGCCGTCATACACCTCCGTCGGTGGTTCGTTGCAGTGTCCGGGTTGCCGGTCGCTTTGCACCTGGCACCCCCATATTGAGACAGCAGAAGACCCTGATGGTACAATTGGGCATCGCCCGGGAGGGTGAGGTGATCAGGGAGGAAGCGCTGCAGGCCTACCTGCGGTACTTCTCCAAGCCCATGTCCGCAGAGGATTTGTCTGCCTGCTTGGCGTTGTTCGGCTGGCTGCCGGAGTCCCTCCTGTCGGTGGGCGATGATCAGTTGGCCGGAGTGCCCTGATGTGGTTGCGCATCACAACGCGTAGAGTGTAGATCTCGATCATGGCGGATCTCTTTTCTTTGCTTGTGTGGAACGTGCGTGGACTGAACTCTCCCGCACGGCGTGATGCCATTTACCAGCTAGTTTTGCTCTCAGGCGCGAGTGTGGTTTGTTTCCAGGAGACCAAACTCTAGGTGGTCTCTTGGGCTATGGTGGACAGATGCCTTGGTAGGGAGTTCGACTAATTCTTCTTCCTGTCGGCCGATGGTACCTGCGGAGGGATTCTACTCGCGTGGAAGTCGTCGGTCACCATGATTTCCAACCCGCACTACTCCGACAACGCTCTCACTACTAGGGTTGGAGAGGCAGGGGACTCAGGATGGTGGCTGATGGGGGTTTATGGCCCCCAGTCTGACGCGGACAAGCGACTGTTCCTACAGGAGCTAAAGGATGTCCGGGCCTTGCACCCAGGGCCGTGGTTGGTGGTTGGGGACTTCAACCTCATCGTAGACGCAGCGGACAAAAATAACGCGAACCTGAACCGACACATGATGACCAAGTTCAGGAGGACGCTCGCGGAGCTGGAGCTCAAGGAGCTCTATCTCAATGGTAGGTGTTGTACCAGGTCCAATGAGAGGACGCAGGCTACGATGGAGAAGCTCAATAGGGTCTTCACGACCGTGGACTGGAAACTTCAGTTCCCCTCTTCCTTTCTCTCGGCCATGAGTTCAGCCACATCTGATCACTATCCGTTGTTGTTGAGCCTGGCTACCCAGCTGAAGAAGGACATGCGCTTTCGCTTTGAGTCGTTTTGGCCAAAAGTGGATGGTTTTCCTAGACCGTGGAGCTGGCTTGGTCCTCAACGCCTCCCATCGCTAACCCTTTTAAGCGACTGGCGGCTAAGTTGGCGGCCACAGCCAAGGCGTTGTCTAGCTAGAGCGATAGACTCATTGGGAACAACAAACTGCAGATCCTCTTTGCGAACGAGCTGATCCTTCGGCTCGACATGGCCATGGAGTCGCGAGCTCTTTCCCCGGAGGAGCGTAGTTTCAGGAGGCGGCTCAAGCGACAGTTGTTGGGGTTGGCCTCCCTTGAGCGCACCATAGCCCGATAGAGGTCCAGGATCTTGTGGATTAGCGAGGGAGACGCTTGCACTAAGTTTTTCCACCTACATGCCAACCATCGAAGACAGAAGAACCATATCCCCCTCCTGAAGGTCGATGGGGCTTTGGTTTTTGACCAGGAAGGAAAATCAGCTGTCGTGGACTCCTTCTATGAGAGGCTGTTGGGTTCGGCACCCGAGCGTGGGCATTCTCTTGACCTCGACTTTCTGGGGATGCAGGTTCACGACCTCTCAGAGCTAGAGGCCCCTTTTTCCGTGGAAGAGGTATGGGGGGTGATCCGCGCACAAGATATGGATAAAGCGCCGGGCCCCGATGGATTCACACGGAGGTTCTACGCCTCCTGCTGGCAAATTATCAAGGCGGATATCATGGAGGCTTTCGAGGCCTTGTGGAGTGGCGACTGTAGGGGGCTCCACATGGCCAACCAAGCTTTGATCTCCCTACTTTCGAAGCAGGCCGATGCTATGCAGATTAAAGACTTCCGCCCCAATAGTCTGATCCATAGTGTGGCCAAATTGGTGACGAAGGTACTCTCGATGTGGCTTGCCCCCAGGATGTCTCAACTAGTTGGGCCACATCAGAGTGACTTTATCCGGGGACGGTGCCTGCACGACAACTTCCAGTTGGTTCAGTGCATGGCGAGGAAGCTGAACACCCTTAAGATTGATGCGGTCATGTATAAGCTAGATATTACAAAGGCCTTTGACACGGTGGACTAGGCCTTCCTACTGGAGGTGTTGGCCAGGTTGGGCTTCGGGAGGCGGTGGCTTTCGATGATTTGTGGGATCCTGAGCTCTCCTTTGACCTAGGTGGTGGTCAACGGAGTCGCCGACGACTTGATCTACAACTGGCGTGGGCTCAGGCAGGGAGACCCCCTCTCTCCGTTGCTCTTTGACACGGTGATGGATGTGCTTCACCTCCTGATTGATAAGGCCTCGACGGAAGGTTTGCTCTCCGACCTCGCTAGTCGAGGCCTTCATCACCGCACTTCGATGTACACGGATGACGTGGTGACCTTCCTCAGGCCAACGACGCTGGACCTTCAGTCCTACGCGGCAGTGGTGACAGACTTTGGGGAAGCTTCAGGGCTGCGCACGAACCTAGCCAAGTGCTCAATTCACCCGATTAGGTGTTATCCTCAACAAGTGGAGCGGGCGCACGAGATCCTTGGGGGGGAGATTGCATCCCTTCCGTGTAAATACCTGGGTCTGCCCCTGGGGCTAGGTAAACCCTCCGCAGCTCAGTTGCAGTACGTGGTGGATAATACAGCGAACAGGCTGCAACCTTGGCCAGCTAGGCTGTTGAACCGAGGAGAAAGGACAATCCTTGTGCGCACCACCCTGAGCGCCATTCCCGTGCATGCGCTCATGTCTCTGGACGTGGCAGAGGAGACCTTGGTGGCCTTTCGGAAGATCTGCAGATCTTTCCTCTGGAAGGGGAGGCGCGAGGCCTAGGGACGCCACTACCTCGTGGCCTGGGATAAGGTGGCTTTGCCTAAGGAGGTTGGCGGCCTCGGAATCCCAAATCTCCATCTGCTCAACCTCGCTCTGAGATGCCGGTGGGCGTGGCTCCAAAAGCAAGACACTTCAAAGTCCTGGTCGGAATTTGACCTCTAGATCCGAAGCAAGCTAGGGCGATCTTCGAGGCGGCCGCTTGCTTGTTGGGCAATGATGAGCGTGCATGCTTCTGGTCGGACCGTTGGTTGTTCGGGCCCCGGGTGGATGAGATTGCCCCTAACCTGGTTAAGGTGGTGCCGCCGCGCTGGCTCAAAGCCCGCACGGTGAAGGACGGTCTCTCGGGGGCGTGGTTGCTTGATTGCGGCCCCGACCTGGGGGATGCATTCGTAGAGGAATTCTTCACTTTGTGGCGCGTTCTGGCCACCGTGCAGCTTTCCCCGGGCGTGGAGGACGTCCTCACGTGGAGGTGGACGAAGGACGGGGCCTATTCGGCCAAATCGGCTTACAGCGCCTTTTTCACAGGGACGACGAGGGCGCCTGGGGCTGAGCAGATTAGGAGATCACGGGCCCCCTATAGTTGTAAGTTCTTTGCGTGGTTGGCTTCGAAGGACCGGTGCTGGACGGGGGACCGCCTAGAGCGTCGGGACCTCCCCCGTCCCGCAGCATGTCCCCTTTGCGATCAGCAGCAAGAGTCCATCCGACACCTTCTAGTGGGTTGCATTGTGGCGAGGGAGGTCTGGGCTTGGACGCTTCGACATTGGGAAAAACTCATGTGGTTGCCAACCCCAGATACGGAGCTCCTGCCGTGGTGGACTTCGCTGATGGCTCCGCCAGAGAGCCGGCGTGGCCTCTGGACGGCCATCATTTTGGTCTTCTGGTGCATCTGCCGGCACCGGAATGACGTGGTCTTTAACGCCGCTCCTCCTTCCGTGGTAGCCATTAAACGCAACATTAGAGCGGACTATGAGAAGTGGCGCTTAGCTAGGTTGTTCCGTAGCGGAGATTTTGGCTTTCCCTGAGCCGGTGCCTATTGAGTGGGTAGATGGGGAGTAGTTGCTTAGCCTTCCCGTGAGGAGCTGTCACCGCTGTTGGCAGCGTCGCTTGCCGTTTTATCGGTGTTGTATCTGCCGCTTGGCACCCTTTTTATATGATTGATACACCTTCCATGGTGTATTCTAGAAAAAAAAACAAGTAAGCGGTGAAGGACGGGCTTCATTTACATCAGATGCCAAAATAAAGTGAAGTGGATCATTATTTTCACGAATACAGAGTATGCTTCAGCTGTAGCAGAGAATAATTTCTGCAAAATCACCTTTTCTGAATATTTGATACAGTATATCGAAATAAACACAAAAGAAAACAAAAATCCCCATGAGTAGCAATTCAGAAAAGAAAAATCTCCACGAGTCGCAATCTCTCGTATCACGATGGCAAGAAAGACTGGCAACTGAAGGGACGCGGAGCTTTTGGTGCCACAAAAATTGCACATCACATATCCTGTGGAATTATTGAGGAAGTACGGACCAGGTAAGACGTCGAAGGGTACGTCGCACGAGCTGTACGTGTCTGTACTTCACAGTGGCAGTGATGACGACCGTGAAAACGACCCGATTCTTGTATCCGTGTCCATTTCTCAGTCAATTTGTACAAAAGTAGGTTGCGAGAAAACATACGTAGTAACTGAATTGAAGTTCATCGACGTGTTGTGCTGAATATGCAAACAAATCCACCCAGAGCGTGCTGAAATTAATAAAACGGCTCCCAGCTCCCAAGATCAGAGGTATACGTGTCAATTTCTTGCTTTCAACACCAGAGATTTTTTTAGTAACCGGAAAAGGGACAGCACTACTTATATTTTCCGACATAACGCGCTTGATGGAATCAGGTTTTCTTTAGAAACACAAGGCAAAAGTCTTGCCTGTTTTATTGGTCATCAAGAAGAAGATTGTTGCCACATGGATATTTGAACAATGCCCGATCCTAGCTGATGCCCCATCGAGTAGCTGTCCACAGTTTGGTGTTCTTCTTGTAGCATTGGTTTGTTGCACAAGATTCTCTTCTCTAGTGTCCTGCCGCCTATTATGAGGAAAATAGAAAGTGCGGTGCGGTTGGCGGCTCGCCCACAACTCCTTGGGGACAAAAAGTCCAAGTTCCTCGTTTCAAAAAAAAAAATCCATGTCCTTGGCAACACATGTTTCGCTCTTTGCTCCCATTTCTTATTGATTTTTTTTCACTCTTTTGGAAGTCCACGTGGTCGGTGCTGCAATTGCATCGCAAAAATTAATCATGCAAGGAAGACCGCTGCAATATCATAAGCTGCAGTTCGGCAGAGGCGTTGGTTATCTTCTCTAGCTCGAAACGAGATGATAGGATTAGAGTAGTGTTGTCCCGCTCTGACAGTGGCCGCAAAATGTTACAGTATTGTTTTCGCGGCCGGCGGCAGGACGGACACAAGAGCATCAGAGCTGCTGCACTAGCTCATGCTGTCAGGTTGCTCTGTCGGCTGTCTCTGCATGTTGAGACATTACAAGTTTTTGTATTCCTCGAAACACGCTGTTTAAGCTACTAGTACTACTACATATACTACCTTCGTTCGTTTGGTTTTTTAGCCAAGCGTGAGTATACTTGGAAGAACCAGATGGCCTGAATCTGAATCGGAACGATCCCAAATGGTAACATGCTTTTGTGCTGTTCTTTAATATATATGTTCGTGCACGGATGCGACTGCAACGTACAGTAGGACTAATTGATGAAATTGGAGAGATTACTCTGATCTGATCCATCCTTAATTGATGGGATGGGACCAGCTAGAGATTACTGGCCGATAGCTTCTTGGGGTTGTTAATTTTTACAACACCAAGTGATAAGAGCGACCCAATAGCCGGGTTTTGTTTTAGAGTCTGGCCAGCCTGTAAGACATGACAAGTATCACCTCTGCTGAAAAAATATAAGACGTTTTTCTAGGCCATTTAGTCTAACAAAACGTAATATTATAGAACAATGCAAAAACATATTTAGAAACAAATAAATGGTTGCATGCTTACCCAATACCCAGGCATGACGTACATGCAAAATATCCAAACTCAACATGGCAGCCCTCTAGACCATCCACCCCAAGTTATATGTTGAAATCCGCAATCCGCGCTGGTGTCTGGATGGCATCTTGGCATCGTGTGAGTCCGAAAGCTTTGGAATTAGAGTCCATTTGGTTCAAAGAAATTTAATACTAGTAATTTTGGATAATTAATGCTTAGCAATTTGAATTTCTCATATATAGCTTGTTTGGTTGGTACGAGTAGAAATCATAATTTTCTCTATGGCCTACATGGACATTTTTTTTTCTAATGATAAGTATGGAATGCCAAATTACTTCAAACAGATTTCTATGTTTTTCTATACTACAACCAAACAACCTCTTTTTTTGGACAAAGGAAATATATTAATATCGTGGAGCTACCGATTACACCCAGCCTCTGCAGCGACAAAATATCCTAAAGACATTGTATGTACATAGGTGTAAAAGCAAGGCTAACATTGCCCTTATTCCTTCGGCCCTTAAAACGCGAGTAAGTGCGCCTGTACTGCGTTTTACACGTTGAAAACCGCCGGTGGAGATCAGCACCCTTATTCACAGCCTGTAAAACCGAATATTCTGTTTTACAGGTGTGATTAGGGCGCTGATCGAGGGCACATGTTTCCTAGCCCGTAAAAACAGGAATTCTAGCACAAATGCAAGTTGCAAATATTTCATGCATAGTTTCAACATCAAATCAACAACATAGTTCGCATCAAATCCATACGCAGAATAGTTCACGGCAACTCCAAATGCATAGTTCATAGGTCTACTAACATGCAAGAGAGAATCAAGCTCCGGAATTGTCTCCATGCTCAACCGAAGCACCTCTAGTTCTAATTTGACGAAGGAGCCTTCTTCTCTCCATGATCTCTGCGGTGGTCTCTTTCCACCACTTCAATTGTTGCTCATTCATGTCCTTCATGTTGATCATCATGATCTCCCTCTCCTCGGCTAGGAGTGCCTTCATTGCATTCTCCTTCTTCACTTTGATCTTCATCTCCTCCAACTCGGCCTTGCGCCTTGCTTCTTCTTGTGTGGCTTCCACCTTTGCAAGCTTCACCTCTCTCTTCTTCTCGGTGATAGCAAGCTTTGCCTCCAATGTCTTCATTGCCATAGACTCCTTAGTCTTCATCATTTGATCAAACTTGTCCCTTAGCAATGATGACTCGGCCTCTATCTTAATCCTCTCCTTGGCCTTCTTGCACCCCTCCGGATTGTCCCACCTTCTTCCTTCCTTATCATCATCACTATCATCCATTTTACCCATCGCCCCTTTCTTTAGTGGAGCTTCTTGGTCCCTCAATTGCCACTTGGGAAGATGCTTGAGCACGCCATGGTAATGCTTTAATGCAAACCTTTTGCCCTTGCTGCCGTTCATATCTTTGTACCGCCCTTGCGCAAGGTCGTCCTACAATCGCAACACTAAAGGTTATATGACGAAGAAATGGTCGTAATTAGTGAAGATGTGGTGTTGAATAAACTCACATATTGGTCAATAGTTACACGACTAGGAGGATTCAATGTCACGGCATGAATGGCCGCACTCCACCGGCTACAAGCCGGTTTGATCACCTCCCAACGGCCTTGGAGCGATCGGAAACTGCGAGCCACAGGCTGCCGCACTCGAGGCATGAGCTGGTAAAACCTGTCCTCAATGCGCTGCCAATACCGCTTCCCGGTTTGATAAGTGCCCGATGCAACATCCATTCCAACTTGTGCCCAAGCATGGCACAAAATTGTATCCTCGATCTCCGTGTAGTTCATGGCTCTCTTCTTCGTCTTCTTCACCGCGCCTGTCTCGACCTCGGTCACCTCTACCATCTCCTCGTCGTCCGTCTCCTCGTCGTTGGTTGGCTCATCAGCATTAACGTCACCCAAATTCCGCTCTTGTTTACTGCCAAAAGGAGCGAGAGGTGGATCGGAGGTGTCGACAGTGGTGCCGTTCAACATCTCCATGAACGAACCATGTGCAGGGGGTGCTAAAATCGGAGAAATTGGCATAAATTATGCGAGGTGAGACAGAGGGACTCGGGGAAAAATTGGCATACCTTTCGGGCAACGGGTCAAATGGTTGCGGGGCGGAGGAGACGGCGGGAGGCGGAGATGGAGTGACAAACGAGACAGCGGGAGAAAGAGATGGAGTGGCCGGCGGGCCGGCCGCTTCTGGCTCACCCACTTCCTCTTAGGCTTCGACGTCGGCGCAGGGGCGGGAGCCGGCGCAAGATGTTGTCTGGATGAAGACCTCCGGCAGCCCCGGGAGAAACGGTGAGCGGCAAAGAGGGTGCCTCAGGCTACGGCATGCTTCTAGCAGACAACGGGATCGATCCGTGGTCCATGCCGTCAGTATCCCGCTGTGGCGGTGCAGGAGACGGCAGGGGCGCGGAGATCGGCGGCGGGCGGGCGAGAACGGGGAACGAGCTGAAATCTCTCGCTCACAAAGGAACGGTGGAGTGCGGGGCGCGTTCAGTTCGCCCTCTCCAACCCTGGTTTGTGCGGGTAGAGAGCGGGTTCACGAGTCAACCCTTACTTTTTTAAGGATCGTGTGATTTGAGGGTACTGATGGCCGCCGATTTCTCGCCAAAAACCTTAAAACAGCGGTTATTTTGAGGGTTTGCCCCGTTTAAGGGTGTTGTTAGACTTTCTCTAAGAAGAAGAAACAAAATATCCCGCTACACTGATCAAAGCTGCAACACGAACCCATGCCAAGACAACAACTGGAGTCAGAATTCTCCAAAAGCGACGTCTCCAAGAGGAAAACAGTGCAAGAGCATTGTTACCGCCCGATTTATAGATTTTAGGTTTTCACCCTGGAAAAAGTATGCGCTCTCAAAACAACGCCTCAAACATGGCCATTGCCAGGCACAACCAACTAAGACCGGACCTTGGATTTTCACCCTAAAAGATATGACTCTCTACTCCTCATGTGTTTCCGCGCCCGCTTGTCGATGTCGTTGCTACAAGTCAAGAATCACCAAGCAAAGTCCTCATCGCATTAAAGACTCGGTCCACCATTACTATACCTTAGACCTTAGCTGCCATGACATTCTCCGCCACTACTTCACAATGGAAATCGAAAGACCAACAGGTCCAATGATGATAATGGACAACGAAGCTTCGTGTCACACCCTCTAGAAGCCGCACGGCTAGAAATAGGGGTGCACGAATCCCATCTGATCCAGAAATAGGGGCACCCAATGGAGATCTCCTATGGAGCATTCCTGAACTCGTCACCCGCCCGACCAATGAAGCCAGGCATCAAGCAGAACACAGTCTTGACATCAGAAGAAGCCTAGGATCACCTCCTTTATTAGGCAGATCGGAACCCCCAATCCACGCAGAGATGAGGGGCTGATTCATAGCCAGTCCCCTAAACCAGCTACCACAAGGCTTCCAAACAGTAGGTCGACGATCTCAGCAGGGACCACCACCCCACACCACGCAGAGATGAGGGGCTGAGTCACACCCAGCCCCCTGAACCAGCTACCACAAGGCCACGGAGGCTACCAAGGTCGCAGAATAAGTGCAAGGTGGCCACCCCGACATCCATCTCCGCTAGAAGAGCCGCGCCATTTAGGTCCGTTGTGAGGGTCCGGCTAGAGATCCCCGCCACGCAAGGAGGATGGGGTCCTGTTGTCACTAGCCGCGCTAGGGGATGAGAACCAACCACCGGCGTTAGCGGCACGATCTTCGACCGGCGGCATCCTTCGACAATGGCAGGAAATCATGGCGTCGGGTAAGGGCGGAGGCTAGGGTACCGCCCGAGCCACCCCTTCCAGGAGCGACGCGAGCGGCTATCTACTAGCAATATTATGTGTTCTAGATTTCTTGGGATTTTTGTAGTTCATTTCGTTGTCGGAGGATGTGCACAGACAGTCAAAACATCTTGCTTAACACTAGAAACCACACTCTTTGATTTTAACATCACCATGAGAGCACATAAAACTCCCTCCGTTTCATAATATAAGATGTTTTAGCTTTTGTGAAATCAATATATCTAGACGCCTTTCGTGTGTGTGTTGATTCACTCCTAACCTACACACAAAAAGGCGTCTAGATACACTTGTTTTACAAAAGCTAAACCATCTTATATTTTGAAACGAGAGAGTACGACACAACCAATAACTTCATGAATTCTCTCCTTATAAATAATAACTTCATGAATCACTACTACAGATTAGGCTATCAGTGACACATGGATTTGAAGGTCAGTGGCGCATGGGCCGTGCACCACTGACATCACGCCACTGGTATTTTTTACCAGTGGCGTGTTTCAATATGCGCCACAGATAGTGGCTAAACCAGTGGCACATTTACAATGTGCGCCACGAATAGTGGATAAACCTGTGAATACTGGGTTTATCTATGGCGCATGGTTTTGAAATGCGCCACTAACATGTGCGCCAATGGTTGTTTATATGTGCGCCACTGATAAGTTTTCGCTTAATTTTTTTATACGCTACCCTCATATTTGTATAGGTATATATACACACAATAGCAATACTTCATAACACAATGATAATACTTAATAATACAATGACAATACTGAATGACAATACATGTATATATACACATAATGACAATACCGATCAAGTAGACAGTTAGTCATCATCCCATTACATGTCAAGTGGTCACCTAAATTAAACAACGATCATATACAGTAGAACCACAAGGACATCATGCATGACCAAGACCTTCATCAGGTTCTTCCACCTAGCTTCCTTTCGTAGGTGGTTCCTCCACCTAGCTTCCGCCATCTCTCTAGTCTTGTACCCTTTGTAGTTGTTGCCTCTGAAACCATTAACTTGTTTCAAACAGTCCTCCAACTCAGTGTAGAATCCTAGAATGACACCCTTGTACACCACGTACCCCTTTGCCATATGTGTACACCACGGCAGATAGAATATTATGCAACGAAAAGCCAATTAATGATTGACATGATGCATGTTCACAAGAAGTACAAAATAACAAACTGAACATCATGCAGATCGAGCCATTGTAACAAATATGAACTAGGGCCTCATCATATAGTGGACATAAAATCATAGGGATGACGTTAGCGAGCCATGTAGGATGCACAAGATATGTATATGTGCATATCACAAAGCTCGCTGACGCCGCCCCTAGGATCACATCCGAAATCAAGGCACACCTCTGTAGTTGCGCCATAGCATTTAAATTATCGACCATTGAAACAAAAACATAAGAACCAAAACTATATATGAACATCAAGTACTTTAGGGCCTCATACTTATGTTGGACACCGAAGATCACATGGATGGTGTCAGCGAGCCATGTAGGATGCACAAGATATGTATATGTGCATATCACAAGGCTCAGTGACACCACCCCCAGGATCAAATCCGAAATCAAGGCACACTTGTAGTGGCGCCCTAGCATTTTAATCATGAGCCATTGCAACAAAAATAAGAACAAAAACTATGAACATCAAGTACTTTATTAGGGCCTCATACTTATGTTGGACATAGAAAATCATAGGGATGGAGTGAGTGAGACATGTGAGATGCATAAGATATGTATATGTGTATATCACAAGGCTCGCTCACACCACCCCCAGGACCACATCCGAAATCAAGGCACACCTGTAGTGGCGCCCTAGAATTTTAATCATCGGCTGTTGCAATGAAAATAAGAACCAAAACTATGAACATCAAGTACTATATATAGGGCCTCATACTTATGTTGGACATGAAAATCACAGGGATGGTGTAAGAGAGCCAAGTAGGATGCACAAGATATGTATTTGTGCACATCACAATGCTCTCTCACCCCGGCCCCAGGATCACATCCAAAATGAAGGCACGCACCTGGCGCCCTAGCATTTTAATCACCGGCTGTTGCAACAAAAAATAACCAAAATATTATTGAGCACATCAAGTACTAAGGACCGATTATATAAGTAAGTCTAGCGACCGTTAAAACAATATTGTACATAGAGAGCTAGGCGCATCGTTGATATCACAATAATTAAGTTCAACGACCATACAGTTTCGAGCTAGGCAAGTTACTAATCAGTTTACAACGTCACAGACATCCAACGATAGTTCGAAACTACATCCAACTGGTAAATTCAAACATCAAGACTTATGACTCGGCGCAGGATACAGTAGTACGCCATCTTTCGTCATAAACGGCCTATCGTCACCTTGCATTTCGAGGCGTTCTTCTACCTCCACATTTCGCAATTTAATGCTAGCGTAGTGCAAGACCCCCACTTCTGAGGACATCTTGATTGATGATTTCTGACAACTGAGTCTGGATGTAAAGGAATTGTTCTCTGATATCATCATCCGCGATCGTCGACATATTTTGGGCCTACTTCCAGAGATGTGATGGCAGCTTAAGCAATTGTTGATCCCAGACGAACCCTCTCATGTGATAGAGGACGTAGAAGGCCTCCTTTTGACTATCTGTCGGCTGCTTGACACATGGGAATTGTGTTACGTGGGTAAACACGTGTTTTCCTTCCTTGACATGTCCCCCTCTTGCCGAAGTAGCCTCCATCTAAGGCGTAGGCGTCGAGAGCATCATCCAAAACACTCTTTATGTTGTCATAGTCTTTCTTTTTTATCAAACTGCTCGAGTCGAAATACGTGGCTTGCAACAGCTGCGGGCAGATGTTGATGAGTGTGCAATATTTGTCTCTGCAGAAAACAATTCAAACAGAAATGTATTGGAAACTAATGATGCAAATCGAAGAAACATGTTACGGGTGGCCATCGAATAAGTATTGTACTTACTCGGGAAAGAAAGGCTCGAGAAGGTAATCCATCTTTCTGTTCTTCGGCATGAAGTCTTTGAGTTAATCCCTCACGAGTGACCGATCCCCAGGGTTCAACAATATCCTTTCATGCATGTATAAGGGGTCCAATATCGTGATGCCCTCGGTTCTCTCTATCTAGGCCTTCATCGCCATGTCGAGCGAGTATAGGCAGACTAGGGTATAGTCCAGCCGTTTACAATGAAACAAATTGAAGGTGTATTCGAACCGCAGGAAGAACATATCCACGAGGGGTTTATCAACGAATCCCTTTCCCTCTAGCACCTGGACCACGAAAACAGGGTGCACCGGATTTTTTTCTTTCAGAAGTTGATTCTCTAGATACAGAATACTGCCATGCAGACTCTACATAGATGGACTTGCAGCTTTTAGCATCCTCGACTCCAGCATCGGCTTAACCACTATATGCATTTTCCACAGGACATCCTTGGGTGCATTTGGCACGCCGTCCTGAGCCTGGATAGTCGTCCTCGCCACCTTTGTTGGAACCGGCTGGCTCGCAGCCTTTGGCTTCTTACTTCTTTTTCGACCCTTCTTGATCTCTTGAATAGGGACCGATAACTCCTTACCGGCCACCTAGTGTAGTGTGTTAGGGCTGAAAACAATTCCACACTGAGCTTGTGGAGCATTAGAGATAGGTGGAGGCGTCTCTTGAGAACTACCGAAGACCAGACGCTGCGTGCACGTCATACTGGGTCCAGCTAGATCGTCGAGAGCATGGCTAAAGGGTCCAATAGAAAGCATGTAAAGGTCATCATCGGTGCTAGTGTTGAGGAATGCATCCATGTTGTCATCATTGCTATCGTCGTGTGGCATATCCACTGGTGGTGGTGGCGGCGGCGATGGCGGTGCGACGGCCTTGCCATGGCTTATGCTGGTGGTGATGACTGGTGTTGGCGGCGGTGTTGTCCTTAGGGTGGTGCCTCCCCCCTCCCAATACAAATCTGGGTCTTAGGCCATACCAAGGGCTAGCCGTGGCATCCTCTGAGGTTCAAGTGTTCGTCGGCTCCTTCGGGTTGAACGGGGGGGGGGGGGGGAGTCGACGTCGTTGCAACCCGGCAACACCCGAGCCATCGCAGCCCTAAACATGCCATCAGGCATGGGCTTGTTGTGGAGCATGTGGTCCTTTGGTTCAATGATAGTGCCATTGGCAACATCCTTCCACTCGCCTCCACGTACTGTAGGAGGGTGCAAGCAACGTCATGCGAAGAAACATGTGTGTTGGGCATCATCAGAGATATGACCGTCATCAAAGAAAAAGGAGGTGAGCATCTGAGACGCTTAATTAGTTACCTTGGTGATGGCATCGAGCTCGGCTAGGGTCGACGCACCACTCACAACGGCGGGCGTGCAAGTGACAGAGGGGTTGCTTGCATCTGTGGTGCCGGCTGGCCTATGCTCTGCCTCCAGCTAGGATTCACTAGGACGAAGCACCAGCGGCGCCGTGGTGTTGTTGGGCGGCGTTATCACTGGTGCGACTGGTTGCGTCAGGTTGTTGGTGGGTGGCGTCATCACCGGTTCGACCGGTTGCGCCGCATTGTTGGCGTCCGAGATCAGCACCGCCTCGAAGGTCGGCTTCCCCGCGGCGTCCGCGGGCGGGGTCACTAATGCGAACCACGCCGGTATCTGGTTGGTCATGTTTCTACCGGTCAAGCTGGGCAGAGGTATTGGCCCCTATCGACCTGCCAAGTTCCAAGCATCAACCCCGTCCAACAAAGAAGGAACAATCTCTATGATCCTCTATCCCAATCGGTCATCAATCAGCTGCGGTATACTATCCATTCTTTTCTTGCTCTCTTGAAACTAACGTCGCTCCTCAGCCTCCGTCTACAAATTTTTCTCCCTTCTAGCCTTGGCATCCTATTTGTAATAGTCCCTCATTTTCGTGGTCGTGCCTAAGCCGGGCACACGGCCACCTGACGTCAATGGCTTCCACATTTCCCTTTTCTTGAAACAGTTCGTCGCCCTGTGGAAAGGACCGTCCACGGCTCCGTCAACCCCTGGGAGGAGCCCATAGCTGCTTCCATTTCCTCTTTCTGAGGAATGAAGAGTTGAACATATTTAGAAATTAGGCTTCATTCTGAATTATAAATTGAGATCCACGCAAGGTAAATTCCTTACCAGATGTTCCTCAAATTTCTTCAAGTCCTCATCGTTGGTAACAAATTCCTTCATTACTGGGTGAAGATAGTAGCCGGCACGGACAAAGTTCCTCATCTGCACGTGCGTGAATTTGTGCCACGGGTTTTATTTACCTAGAAGTCGAAGCTCGGCATCCTCCTTGTCCCAAATGAGCTTTACTCCTCTATAACCACCGCTTCCGCAAAGATGGTTGCCTATGTTCTGTGTCTACATCTCCCCCCCACGCAGTCCACCATACGCCCAAGTCATAAGCCACCTTCTCCTTGAAAAGGTTAAATTCTTCTTCGTCGAGCCTCGGCCCGTGCTTCTTGATCTCCTTGAAGCTTTTACCCTTATCAATTCGTGCCTTCACCCAGGTTCTCCATCTGCTCAAGGCGTTGCTCATCTTCGTGAGGGTTACCTGGTTTCCCTTATTCCCTTTGAGATTTAAGTTGTTAAACAGATCTGGGAACTTGTATCCTTGGTGAAGCTTCCAGATGAGGAGATCTGTCAGATGCGCTTGCTCAAGTGCCCTTAGGTTTCCTGTGTTGAGAGAGACGTGTCCCGGACGATGCACCCGATCTGTATGCCATACCCTTTGACAAGTTCTTCGGGCTCCAAGGGTACGCCAGAAGGGGACACTTTAGTAAATTCCTCTCGGACGGTGCCGAGCACTGGTAGCTACCGATCCTTCCTATGCTTCTTGGCGCTATTAGGTTGGCTACCACCGCCATCTGTGCGTTCTCTAGCAATGGTCTCACCCTCGGCACCAGTATCGGTGGTGGCTTCATCCTGGCCATCACCACTATCAGTGGTTTCGTCATCGGCGGTAGGATCCTCATCTTGCATCGGGTCATACATCTCGTCGTCGCCCTCGTACCGGTCAATCTCCCAAAACGCCTCGTTACTCTCCCGGTCTGCTTCTAAGAAGCTTGTAGGCCAAGATGTGCCGGCCCTGTAGTTGTTGTAGTTGTTGTGTCTGCTTGACATGGTGAGTACTACATACAAAGATGCAACTAGTTAGTAGAAAAATCCAAGAGAAAGTCTGGCATGACCTTTTCTAATTTATGGACCTAGGAGTACCCATTTTCACGAAACGTAAATGAATCAACATTTCAGCAAAAACGGGCAACTCAAAACCCTTAAAGGGTTGAAATCCTGCATCTCATACACATAAACATATACATAGAGGAGAAGCACACTTCACAAGAGACTACCATTTTAACAGAATATACACTAAAACCATTCCACAAGCATTAATTCATCAATAACCACCAGAACATATCTTGCACCAACAAATTCATCAATATATACAGCTTTTCTTGAATATACAACCTAAGCTAACTGAACCTAAGCTAATATATATATATACAGATAATAGTAGATAATATATATACATTTTTTCTTAGGTTTCATTAGGGATATTATAACCGAAACAAAAAGGAGAGCTCTCACGACCTCAACCATTCAACCCGTTCGATTGTGTTTCCTAATCATTTTTGACTGTCCGATGCGTCTCTTATCCCGTGTAGGCCGCTCCTGGGCCAAATATCCCGAGAGCGGCTACTCTGGAAAACGAATCTGAGACCTCTTGTTCGATCCAGAATAGATGGTTAAGATGGGGCCATGTCTGTACATCCAAAAATCGCGGTGACTCGGTGCGATGTCCACCTCGATCTCCACAACCCGCACCAGCCCATCCCTATCTCGGACAAGGGCGAAACACGCCGCCGCTGTTGCCGTCCTCGCAATGGTGAGCGAGAGAGGGAGATGGAGGGAGTGACTATGACGACGATGGGCGGAAGAGATTGGCAATGTCCGCCCCACCAGCCACGCTCAAAGCAGCGATGGGGAGCAGATCGCCCCAGCGGCACCCCACGATGTCTCTACTCCTCCGCCCCCTTGTCGTGCTCCCCTTGCCATCTGCAAGCTCATCCTTGGCATGGACGATGGCAAGCCTTCCCCCACCACCACGGCCATTCCTCTGTCAACGACAAGGTGAGTTGCAGTTCGACATCTTCTAGGTAAAATCCTAACCCTAACTCATGCAATTGCCGATTTAACAATTTTGGGCATGGTTAGGTACCCACTACAGACTCTAGAGAATGGTGATTACCAGGTAAAGTTGAGCTCCAAACAAATCCCATCGAGATGGTTCAGGGATGCTTGGATCAGGATGAGTTTTCACAGGCTGCCTGATGCACATTCAATGGTACACTTTGTACCTAAGATTTCTGTAATATGGCAGTGTCTACCAAAGGCATATCTAGAGGTCTTCCATGGGTGCCATGGCACCCCATCCTAAAATGTAAAATGATTTATACCATATACCAGACACTTTTTTTACTACTTACATCCTATTCTGGGACTCTTAAATAGAATTCTGATGATATATTATAGCAATAACTATTCTGTTTATACTGTAACTTTTATATATCTTGAACAGGTGTACGGTTGTACATTTAGACCTTGACAACCCCAGTCATAAGGTTTTAGATATGCCTCTGGTGTCTACCCGATATTGTAGAATCCTAAAGTAAATTGTGTATCCTTGTAATTAGGCAGTTGTTGACAAGTGACAAACAATATTTTGGAGTTTCATATGGTACACTAAAAAGGCCACTAGTGATTTTCGGAGTGCAGAACCAACTATTATCATGGACACGTAGCTCTAAAAGTCTACCAAAAATCAGCCGAGCTTTGGAGAAATATTATTCCTAAGCTTGATGGTAAGGGTTGAGAAATAAAACAAAAAATTCGCATGTTAGTCTTCCACTTGTGTTCCACTCCCTCCGTTCAGAAATATAATACGTTTTAGCTTTGTGAATCGACTGTATATAGACATATTTTAGTGTATAGGTTTGTAGCACTAAAAGATGTCTATATACAGTCGATTCACAAAGCAAAAACGTCTTATATTTCTGAACGGAGGGAGTATAATGAAAAGGAAAAATTAGCTGCACCTGATTGCTCAAAATGTATTCGGTAGCCCTTTAAAACTGGTAAAGTTTAAGCATTCAAGATACTTCTTTCCTAGATAAATCTTCTATATCATAGGATGATAAATCCAAGGATACAATATGCCCTTTTATATCTTCTATTGTGTCAGATATTTTTTTGGATACGTCTGCTATTCTTTACACTGATTCTATTTTCGTCCTTGAAGGTGAAGCAAGTTCGTATAAGAAGCCCTTGCTTACACGGTAATAGTTTCTATAGTAAACAGTATTATCGTGAGGGCTTGCAAGAAACAGATCAAAAGTTAGAAAATGAACTTTGATTTTCATTTTCCTTTGTTCTCAATAAAAATATTAATAGTTCAATTAAAGGTTGTACTCACCGTCTAGATTAGAGTTTGACTGAGAACTTGTGACTTTTTTTATAACATCTAGGATTATTGGGCACAAAGAAACACATTTTTATGACTAGAGTTCTGATCAATATATGCAAAGGATTGGTAGTTTCTACTTTACTAGCTGCGTATAGTTTCAAAAGAGTTTTTATAGTGTTCCTAATACTTTCACATTCGTGCAATTTGTTTTATATTTGTCATATAATAGACAAAAACACTGTTTTATTACTGTTTTTAGTACTCCGCCAGTCTGATTAATACCAACACATGCATTGCAAACAGATTAAAATTCTTTTTCTCTTTATTGCTGGCCAAGACCGTGCTTTATTGCCAATTTATGCATGTATGATGATACATAACTGGCATAGCAACGCTCGATATCTCTACTTTTACTAGGTAGGACAAAGGCTCAATAAATACTAAACTGGAAATCTCCAACACTTGGTTCAACACTTTGAGAAATGTTAATATCCAAATGTATTTTCATCCATTCCTAACAATCTTTTTATTTACCTAATGGAAGGGCGCGGAAACACGCGTCTACATGATCTAGTAGGTACTGAACCTAAGCTACTAAACGTAAGAAACTACTGAACCTACTACTACTCTGCAAGCAAGCATTGCAGAGTAAGCACTAACTCTGCAAGAACCACTAGCTGCAAGCAAGCACTAGGGAATCACTACTGAACCTACTACTTCTCTGCAAGAACCTACTCCTGAACAACTACTGAACCTACTACTAATCTGCAAGAACCTACCACTGAACCTACTACTACTCTACAAGAACCACTTCAAGAACCTAGTACTACTAAACCTACTGCTGAACCTACTACTACTGAACCTACTACTACTCTGCAAGAACTACTACTGAACCACTAGTGCAAGAACCACTACTGAATTTACAAGAACCATTGCAAGAACCTACTACTACTGAACCACTACTGAACCTACTACTACTCTGCAAGAACCACTACTGAACCACTAGTGCAAGAATCACTACAAGAACCTACTACTCTTCAAGAACCACTACAAAATTTACAAGTGAACCACTAATATATGTTTTTATGTGTCTTTGATAGAAGAGAGCTAGCAGAATAAGTATTAAAGTAGAGAAATGAGAGGGATCCTCTTAGATCTGCAAAGACTTGCTATGCTAGATCATCGCTGAGAATTTGAAACCCATCTTAGTATCTATTCTTACTAAAAAATTATGCCTCGGTCTTTTGCATCATTGGCCAGGGCAATATCTCCAAAAGGCAGCAAGTCATGCTAACTAGATACTACTGTGCACACTCCAGATCTGGAGGCACCACAGCAGCAGCCAGAGCAACAGATGCCACCAATGATAAAGACATAAATCACTTGACAGATATATCCTTAGCCAGTATTGCTTTTAAAAAACATATATTCTTTTCTAAGCAAGCAAAGAATACATTTAAATCATTTTACTTAGCTAAACACCTAGGAATCATTATCAAGTAAATCTTAAAGCCTTACTAAACAAAGCACAGATAAGCCAACATAAAGACAAGCTAGCAACAACACCAAGTGTACAATAGCAGGTGGTTGTACCAACTATGTAGAATCTATTCTTATCATCTTTCTCCAAGAAAATGTCCTAGAAAAGGGAGCTACCAGCCTAGTATAATATTACTATACTATTTACATACTAGAGCATCATAGGAAATAGTAGCATCATAGGAAATAGTAGCATAAATACTCTGCAAGAACCACTACAAGGGGAACCCTAGCTGGTAGCATCAATACTCTGCAAGAACCACTGCAAAAACCACTACAAGGGGAAATAGTAGCATCAGTACTCTACAAGAACCACTACAAGGGGAAATAGTAGCATCAATACTCTAGCTAGACATGGCTGACGAATCAATAAGGGGAACCCTAGCTCACAAATCAACAAGGGGAACCCTAGCTGGTAGCTGGTTCAGAGTTCAGAGATGCATGCTGGCAAAGTTTAGAGGCTCATAGGTGCAAACCCTAGCAGGGATAGGGGGCGGGGGAAAGGGGAGGGCTAGGGGAGGGGAGTGGGAGAGAGGGGAAGGGTACCTCGACGATGGCCAGGCGGCTGAATGGTGGTGGCGGCGTGGATAGCGGTGGCCTCCTACTCCACACCGGCGTGGACATCGGCAGCTCTCCTCCACACCGACATGGACAGCGGCGACCTCCTCCTCCTCACCGGCGTGGACATCGACAGCCTCCCCCTCCACAGTGGCCTCCTCCTCCACATCGGCGCTTCTACGTTGACAGTGGTGGTGGGATCGAAAGCGGCAAAAGTGGCGCGGGTTCGATCTGTGGACTGAGATGAGAGAAAGGAAGAATGGGAGAAGGGCCCGATGCGTTGATTTTTTTCCGCTAAGTGTAGAGTATCCGTGGCGCATCCTAGCGACATGCACCATAGATATTAGTGGGCCTAGACACGCTGGCAAAGGGGGGCACGCTGGCAAAGCTTCCACATATATCCATGGCGCATATATGTGAGGTGCGCCACAGATATTTGCGCCACTTAGTACAAAACCGACGCGTGTTGTGTGGTTGACAACAACACCACATAACTACATTGGTCGCTGATCTTGCCCTTAACTAACTAGGGCATCTAGGTTCGAATCCTGTGTGTCTCAGTTTTTATTTTTTGATCCTTTCTCCCTCCACTTTAGTACTAGTTTAGTATAAAACTAGTACTAAGTATATCTAGATTTTTTAATGTGTTTCAACATGTATTTTGGATTTTTTAAATATATTTTATTTACTTCCTCCGATTTAGTACTAGTTTAGTACCCAAGTAATGCATTGACACATACACACACGAATGCTAGCGTTGGACATACACACATGACATACACACATACACCCACGGTGCTGGTGTTTGACACACACACATAATCACACGGCCCTAGCGTTTGACAATCTTCTTGCCCTTCACTATTTTCTTCCACTTCTTCGTTGCTGTTGAATAATTTAGCCCGAGAATCTGTTGACTTCTCGTGAATGGACAACATTTAGTCGGTAGGGTGGTCCTACTTCTTCTTGTCAAAGTAGTAGGTATGTCGATGTCCTCTTCCATCTTCGGGTCGCTGTAGTTGTCGAAGTCTTCCTCGTTGGCTACTCCGTCCATTCCGATGATTCTCCTTTCCCCTCCTCACGATAACACGACTAGGCTTTGTTAGGTCCTCCCATATATCCTTGATCCTTCCATAGTATCTTTCCTTGATGGTAGTCGACTCGTCCGTGAAGCACTCCATAGTTATTCCTGAGTTCTGATATTCGCTATTCTTGTCCTTTTCCTCGGTGTAGAATGTGTAGCCATTGAGGTCGTACACCTCGTAGGTCCTAAGGTTGTGTGCAGGGCCTGTGACAAGGTGAATATGAGTTTGTCCTATTTCGTACGAGGACCCTAGGAGGGATTTTCCAGTAGCTTCTCCTTGAACCACCGCGTGAAGGTGGAGTTGCTCTCTCTTATTATTTCTCCTTGAGTCCTCGTTCGGTCCAGGTCGCTGTATTTCTTCTCAATAAAGCTTTTGTGCTCTGCGCACCAAGGGTTAGCCAATTCTATGTGTTTTAGCGCAACTAGGTTTGCCCTGTCAAAGTCGACGCATCGATCAGTGTGGTTGACATGAATAGTGCGATGACCCTCGTGGTGACCACATCCAGCGAGCCTGCCGAGGTGCCTATTGTTTCCTGCCAGACTAACAGGGTCCTCGTTGGTGGTGCCTAAATAATTCTGGCAGAAAGAGATGCACGTGTAGGTCAGAAAGCCCTTGGCTATGCTTGCATCTGGAAGGGCCCTATTGCGGACGAAGCCTTTGATGATTCCATTCATCCTTTCGAACGGTATCATGTTGTGAAGGAATATCGGCCCGAGGTGGATGATATCATCCATGACATGGACCAACAGATGCACCATGATGTTGAAGAATGCAGGCAGGAAGTAAATCTTGAGCTCACATAGTATCACCACTATCTCTTCATGTAGCCTTGCGAGCTGCTGGACGCCGATGGACTTCCGAGAGATGATGTCGAAAAAGTTGCAGAGGCCAAACAATGTCTCACAGACATGACAGTCGTGAGACTTCATCCCGCTAAACCACTGCTTTACTGCATCTATATATCTGCTTATCTTCCCCGAGTAACCGTAAGGAACTTTCACTCCTAGGAGGCACTTGATAAACTACTCGATCTCCCACTGACTTAGAGTGATGCTGGAAGGGGGCAGTAATAGTCGGACTTCTTGGCCCTTTTCCTCCTGCGACGACCTTCGGTCTCCTCTGTCTGATCATCATCATCATCGTCATCAAGGCGTCCTCCCTGAAGATCTTCCCGGATGCCTAGACTTTTTAGGTCACTTCTTCCTTTCAGCCTATCTTTGGTCCTCTCTAGCATGTTGAGTAGGGTGCCAACCAGACTCTCGAAGACATTCTTCGTGATGTGCATGACATCAAGGCTATGTGGTGTGTGGAGGATCTTCTAGTACGACAGGTCCCAGAAAACAGACCTCGCTTTCCATACATTCATTAGCGGCTTCGGCCTCTTACGCTTCTTTCCCCACGCAGGGCACTCTATCCAATTATTCAGCAATTCCTCGATTTCTTCCCCGCTCCTCAGACATGGGACTATTATGTGCTCGGCTTTACCACAGAATAGATCTCCATGTTTTCTCCACAGGTCATCTTTGCAAAGCCACCTTCAAGTCCCGGGGTACACGGTTTTCGAAGACCGGGGGTCCTTTTCTAGTTGGAGATGCGACGTATGATCCATGCACTTAACACATGTGTAGTGTCCATGGACCACATGGCACGAGACATACGCGTAACCAGGATAGTCTTGCACTATTGTGAGCAACGAGGCTCTAAGAGGGAAATATTCTCCTAAAAAGGCGTCCCACGTATTGGATGGCGTCTCCCACAATGTGGCTAGCTCCTCTTTTAATAGCCCGAGATACAGATGGATGTTGATACCTGATTGTTTCGGTCCCTGAATAAGAATACCCATGTGTATGTACCTCCTCTCCGTGCACATCCATGGAGATAGGTTGTACGACCATACAAATACGGGCCAGGTACTGTGTGTGCTGCTTTGGTTTCCAAATAGATTTAATCCATCAGTTCTCATACCCAGCCTAACGTTCCTTGGATCATCGCCAAAAAATGCGAACTCGATGTCTATTGCATTCCACTAGCAAGCGTCCGAAGGGTGTGTTAGCATCTTCTCCTTATCCGGATCATCTTCAGGCTTCTGCCTTTCTGCGTGCTAACGCATGAGCTTCGCTTCCTTAAGGTCTATGAAATACTGCTGTAGACGAGGAGTGATTGGAAAGTACCATACCACCTTTTCTGGAGCTTTCTTTCCTCTCTTGTATCGTGCATGGCCATACATAGGACATGTGGTTCTATCCGCGTACCCGTTCCGATAAATGATGCAATCGTTGATGCAGGCGTGGTATTTAACGTGCGGTATGTCGAGAGGGCACACAACTTTCTTTTCCTCCTCAATATTTGTTGGACAAGTGTTCGGTTTAGGAAGACAGTCATGCCAAAATCTAATCATATCATTGAAGCTTCTGTCGGTCCAGTTGTGTTTCTCCTTCATCTCCAGAGCCTTGAGCGTTACATGCAAGCGGGTATCCTCGGTCCGACATCCTTCATACAATAGAGTACTCCCGTCTATCTCCAGTTGCGCCAACTTGGCTTTCTCTCTAGCGGAATCTTTCGGGTTGCTCGTCTCTTTGAGGAGCAATTCTTGAACATGAGGATCCTGCAAGGCTGTTTGTAGCGTCTGCTGCGTGTCTGCGTCTTCTCCATCATCTTCCCCCGCATCTCCTTCGTGATGATTATGTTCGACATATCCTTCATGAAGATCATGTCTCGGAGGCTCTTTGGCTTCTCGCGTTATTGGTGTCCTGCCGTCCTTCCTTATTTCATGTAGTCCCATAATTATTAACGTCATCTTCGTCACTGATCCAACGAGTAAAGTCAGACATGAAACCATGCACGAGTAGGTGGTTCTGCAATACTCCGGAAGAAGGGTCCATCAAGCCTCTGAGTCTGCATTTGCGACACAGACATCTTATCTAGGTATCGTTGTTCTGGATCATTTCGACCGTCGCGCCTTTCAAATATCTAGGCACGAGGCATTCGCTCATCTTGATGACCATGACCTCCTGCGCGGTATAGAGCAAGAGAATATTTTAGAACGCGTACACACATGCATGCATGGTCGCCAAAAAAATCCAGCATGACCTGTCCTAAAAATATGACATACGCGTAATACAAACAATTTGCCAAAATAGAAATTAATCAACATTTCGGCAAACATGCATACACCACGCAACACACACGGTACCATACCACAAATTTTGTCACATACACACAAACATCCATACAAGATGCAACAATAACATTTCGCCCACACAATCATCACAAGTAATTCATCGTATACACACAAAATGCATATGTCCTTCCATGCATCTACTCACCTAGTAAACGATGGAGGAGGAGAAAAGTGAATCGGTGGTTTTAGTAGAGATCTAGCCTTCCTTTTACAAATCTACCATCCAAAATAATTTTAGATGGCTAAAATGAGTGAATTCATGCGGAGAAATAAGGTGGGAGGAGGAAGAACACAACCAGATCTGGTCTAGAGGGGGGGAGTGAGTGGAGGGGACGGTGCACCAAGGTAGGAAAAGGTGGTGGGTGCTAGCTGTATAAAAGGTGTCCGACATATCAGTGGCGCACATGCGTAGCACACGTCACGGATAGCATAAAGATCAGTTGAGCACCCCGCAGAATGCGCTACAGATATGTCAGGGGCCATCTATATTTGCCACTTATGCATGGGACCTGACATATCCGTGGCGCATTGCAGTTAGACGCGCCACATGAAGTGCAAATATCCGTGGCGCACGTTCATCACATGCGCCACTGATATGTCAAGGCCCATGCATAAGTGGAAGGATGGTCTACCCAGATTTACCTGTGGCGCACCTCACACCATGCGCCACGGGTATTTTCTCTATGAGTGGTGCATCTAAATGACATGTGCCACATGTAATATATCTATGGCGCACCACCTTCACCATGCGCCACTGGATACAAAATCATGGATAGCCAAATCTGTAGTAGTGAATTCTCTCCTTACAAATAATAAGGTCGGTAAATCTTGTGCCTGTGTTTAGAGCATCTCTAACAGTTCCTGCAAATTTGCGAACTGAATAATGCGAGTTCAGGCAGTTCACAAATGTGCGGCGGAGATCAATAACCGAACTGATGATCTGTAAATTTGAAATTAAAAAACTCCTAGAAAATTTAGGCCGCGATTCATACTAGGGGCTTTGATCAGTACATACATAGCTGTTGCAAATCAAAATTACAACGAAAGCAAATAGTTAGTGGACGAGCTCTCCAAGGGGGCAGATGCGCGGCGGCTCTACCCGACGGACCAAAAATGGAGCTCGCTGGCGCGCAGTGGCTGTGGCGCCGCCGCTTAGTCATCGGCGGAACGGGGCGGCGTTGTCGGGGAAGTCGACGTAGGTGGCGAGCGACGGCGGGGGACGGAGCCCACGGTTGGTCCACCGCCACGCAGCACGCCGCTTGGCATCGATGCTCCACACAAGCTTCTTGCGGGCCTCTTCACCAGACGGTGCCGGCGAGCCCGACGGCAGGCGCCTCCCACATCCCCCGCCTCCGCCACCGCCCATGCGACCACCGCCGAGGCCGCAGCTACGTCCTACGGTCGCCATCTTCGTGGATCCGGTCTTGGAGGCGCCGCAATCTCTCGCCGGAGTTGGCAGGGGAATGCGGTGGCGGCGGGTGCGGTTACGGTTTTCGCGGCGGAGCTGTTCGGGTTTGGACCCGAACTCGCGTCGGCGAGCGGTATTAGTAGGGGCACAGATGAATCAAGTTCGGGTGTCTGAGAAAAAACGTTACGGGTTGGGCTATTTACGGGCTCTGTTAGCTCGCAGGCTCCAGCCCATAAACCGTAAATCCGCCAAAATTTTTAGCTCCTGTTGTTTCACGCACGCTGTTAGAGATGTTGTTACAGAAGAAGATCATGATACAGCCCAAGAATATCTGATCCGACTTGGCTACATGTCGACCAGACCACTTTAACGAACACTATGTAGGTGGGCGGTGGCTGACAAATGATATGCATACAACAGGTAGAGTCACTGACCCACACACACGGACACGGTATCCATCGGCTACTTCCTTATCTGAGACGCGTCGTCGACGCGGCACTTGCGGGAACACGGCTGGGACAGCTAGCTAGTGAGCAGGCACAGCACACAGGTTTGCGGCGCCGTTGGCTGCATCCGCGCGCGGCCGGATGTGCCCATCGGCCGCAATCTAGCTAGCTAGACCGGCAGGTGATGCCAAGCACCGCGGGGTTCGTGTGGCTGTCACGGGCTCGTCGCGATTAGGGTGGCAAGCGGGGCGGGTTGCCACCCTAGTCGTGATCCCTCGACGGCGACCTGTCCGTTCACCGGTGCCACGTATGTGTTGGGAATTTTTAAAATCTGGATAACTATTCAAAAAAATCTGGATAAGACCATGAGGTTCAGCGAGTAGTTCAACAAAAGAACCATAACGCGCTGAAAATGAAGTACTTTTCCGGGAAAATGAAGTACGTTGCTACCCGCGCACTTTGTTTCGATAGGCAGGGTTTGAATTTTGGAAGGACCAGACCAGTGAAACAGGTTTTGAATTTTCAAAGGATCACAATTTAACAGAATATTCATGGTGCTCTCCCTAGACGCCGCCAACTACACCATATGGGCGATCAACATGAGAGCCAGTGGCAGAGTCATGCCCGGGTAGCCCTGGCCTGAGACAAGGAACACAAATACTTCGTCCGTCAACATTCTTTGATCATTGACATAAAGTAAAAAATATACTGGTATCAGCCCAAAGTAGTCTGTTTTAGCACCGGCCATACTTGTTGGTTGGCTCCGCCCCTTATGAGAGCCTCCCTCGGTTGCGCCGGCCTCATCGGCCACGTCGATGGCACCACCCAGTAGCGTCTACCATGCGGCTTGGTCGTCGGACGACTACATAGTCCTCAACCTCTTCCACGCGGTCATCGAGGAGGACGTCGCCGACATGGTACTCGCCCACAACTAGACTGCGCGCCAGCTTTGGCTCGCTCTCCTCGAGCTCTTCTCTCCCAACAAGACCAACAAGGCAATATATCTTAACAACAACTTTCGCCAGCTTGTTCACGGCACGTCCTTGATTATCGAGTACCGCAGTTGCCAAAAGCAGCTCTTGGATGCCCTCGCCAACAACGACTCTCATGTGTCGGTCCACGCCCTCGTCCTCAACACCCTGTGCGGCCTCGGCCCTCGGTTCGTCTCCGTCGCCACCGTCATATCCATGACTGACCGCGTGCCCACTTTCATCTGTGCTCGGAGCATGCTCCTCATGAAAGAGATGCAGCAGGAAACACGGCTGCCAACGCCGCCTCGACCGCCCTCGCCTCCCAAGCATGCCCTGGCCGGTGTGTACCGGCACGGCCTGCCGCGCCAATTTTTGCAACTCAGGCAAGCTTTGCAAGCCGAAGAACAAGGCGGGCGGCAAACCAGGCGATGTCCCATTCCACACTGCCACTCCTGGTCCCACATGCCCCTAGATCCTTTTCTCTCCAGGTGCAGGCCAATGATAGGCTCCCTCCGGCACTAGCATCATCGGCCCACTCTCCCAAGCATACACGACTACGGTCGCGTCCCTCTTCCAAGCAGCGCCATCGTCATCACCCTCTCCCGCTTGGGACAAAGCGAGGTTGATTGCTTCCCACAACAACCTCTACCAGCAGGGAGGCTGGGTCATGGACTCTAGTACCACATCTCATATGACAAACGACGAGGGTAACATTCTTTTTACCACATATCTCTCTCGATCATACTTCGTCACCATAGGAAACGACACATCCGTGCCCATCTCTTCCTCTGGTTACACCTCTTTTCGATGTCCTTCTGGTCATCTTTTCAAACTCAACCATGCTCTTCTTTCTCCCCATTTAATTCGCAACTTAGTTTCTATCCATAATTTTACTTGTGATAATTCTTGTCCCGCTGAATTTGACACTTGGTTTTTCGTGAAGGACCTAAAGACTCGGCATGTGATCCTTAGCTGCAATATTGAAGGGGATCTCTACACGCTTCCTGGCACCACTTGTTGTTCACCACCCACCGCCATGCTTGCCACCACTGCTAATCTTTGGCATCAATGGCTAGTCATCCTAGACACGATGATATGTCGGTGCTTTAGTGATTTTATTAAATAAAGTGTAATAAAGTTAAGAGCCCTCTCTTTGTCATGCTTGTCAACTTGGGAAACACATGCATCTACCATTTAGTTCGTCTACTTCGGCATCTAGTGCCCAATTTGATTCGATACATTGTGATATTTGAACATCACCAATTATTAGTAATTCTAGTTTTTGATATTACCTTATAATTGTCGATGATTATTCTCACTTTTATTGGTGTTTTCCCATGTGAAAAAAATCGTGTGCGCCTCACACTCTCGATGATTGTCCTCGGGATAGTACCAAGGAAGGGACGAAAGCAATCAAGAGTGGAGCACCCCGAGAAAACCGCTACTAGAAAATCGCTCTTGTTTACTACTTTGTGCTTCATCATGATTACATGCTCATGTCATCGTGCCACATTGCATTTGAGCATCATCATGACATCATGCATGGTTTTCCTAAAACTATTTTTCTAAAGTCTATTTTGTTTTCTACATTATCCCCCTTCTTATTTCAAATAACAAACCCTAGGTCCGTCTGGATCTTTTATTTGTCTAAATCTATTTACAAAATCTTTTATTAAATTAGAACAAAGGAAATTTATAAATAAAATATCTTAACGGGAGAGGCAGCCGCGGGCCATCCCAAAAGCCTAGCCCGCAGCCACCTACCACCCCGGTTGCAACCTAAACCCTAACCCCACCACTCTATCTAAGCCTAACCCTAGCTCCCCACACCCAGCCGCACTCACCCGTCTCACACAACGCAAACCCCGTCCACCTACACGCTAACCCGACGACCTCGATACACCGCGCCGCACCCACCCTGCCTCACCAACACACACACGCATGCGACACACCGCGACGCACGCTGCACGCGAGCCCCTGGACACCTCCCGCACGCGAGCTGAATCATGATTTTGTGTCATGTCTACTATGATTGAGTTCAAATTAGCATTACTATTGGAGGCGGCCATGAATAACTACCGCTTCAAGGTGTGCTTCTTCTGGAGACGGTCTTGATTTAAATTTGACTCCGGGTGCCTTACTCTTGGAGACAATCGCTACTAGAAGCCGTCTGAGGATGAGGAGTTCTTGCAAGCGGTCAAGACTAATAGCCGTCTTCAGGTCGTACATCTTATAGGCATTTAAATTTATGTACCGCCTAATGTCATGATAGGTTTTGTAGCCGGGAAGCTAGTACTAGTTACTGTTCGTTTCTGACAAAACGCGCTTGTTTAATTGGCGATGCGTGCGGCCAGACAGCTGCTCATCATCCCAGGCGGTCGTCGTGCCGGCTGTCTGAACTTCTCCGAATGAAATTTAGGAAGTCAACTGCTCCAATTTCCTAACGCGCTTAACAGATATTCCCTTGCCAGTTGCCATACATGTGTACTCGTTGGAAAGTTCAGCTGGCCTGGATTGCAAGGTATATAACCTGGCAATTAGGGCTTATGGCAATACCAAACAAGTAGGCGGCGGCAGGACAATTTCGTGGACACTTTGGTTTCGGTACCCCCTCCCCCAAGGGAATCGTTCAGGAATAACCGGTTTTTCGGTGGTTACGGGTTTATTCTGCATCCGGTCAGTTTGTTTTAATCCGTATGCGCGATCCCATATACGTACTTTGCTGAGTAAAATACGGAGACCGAACGGTCAGTCCACATGAAGGAATCGTCGCCTCCGTCCCCATCCTCTTTCTCGCCCAAATCTTCTCCGATCTACTGCGGCTACACGAGAGGAGGCCACCTCTTGTTCTCCTTCCGTCCGCGTCTTAGGGTTTGTCCAGGAGATGCGGTTCGATGAAGATCGGAGGCACACGACGCAGGTGGTATCGGCAACGATCGAGATGCGATGTGGAATGGCATTTGCTTCAGAACCGCAGTGGGAGCGGTAAATCTTTTTTCACTACCCACGATATGTACATTATGCCTTAGATACACATACCGGTACAAAAAAAAATAACGGCCGAGACCGGTTCCTAATCTAACCCGGAAACCAACCTCGAACCCCAAAAGCCGGTTTTCTCATCAAATTTTCCTGGGGGGGGAGGGGGGAGGGGTACGGAAGCAAGTCTTTTTCGTGGATGCATCCAGGTTCAGTACCTGTGCTTCGACGATCTCTCATCTGACGGTGCCGGCAGGCTGCAAAGGTGGGTTAACGACGGAGACAGGCTTCTGGCGGCCGCACTTGCCGCTGCTACATCGAGGATGATGTTCCGTCGGAAGTTATATTAATGTAGTACTCCTTTTGTCCCAAAATAATTAAGTGACTCAACCTACGGAGGGATTAGTACTATAGTTTGCCGATACTTGTATTTCTATAGGAGGAGTGCTTCAGTGCACACTGTCGTTTAGGAGGAAGTCCAAACTGCTAGGGGCAGATTAGTCCGGCGCGTTTTGTTAGCTTCGTTTTTTTTGCCCAGGCAGAACCCATATCCAAACCCAGTATAGTCTCGTATCTGTATACAGGGACTAACGACACTGTACGACACGACCCCACGTGGGGTCCACCTAGACCTAATCACCGCGATTAGCTCCCACGTCCATGCATGCACCATTGTTCGGCGTAACTGAACCTTTCTCTTCTCTGTCGCCTGGTAAAACTCGGTTGCTCGTACCCACGGATCTGCTTCCCCTCGGTGCCGCCGATCTACCCCGCGTCCGCCGCTGCAGATCCTTGCGTCCGCCACCGCAGATCCTCGAAGGTAGAAGGCGCGCCAGCGGCTCGGCGTCTTCGTCACTAGGGTTTTTAATCTAGATCGTCGGCTTTATCTTCCGATCTTGTAAGTTCACCCCATGATCATGCTTCGTCTCTAGTAATTGTTAGATACACACAGCATTGGTGATTCTAATAATGTGGCGCAATCACTCATAGAGGAGATGGAGGACTCTAGATCTAGTATGAAAGATGATCAAATCGGGCATGTCGGTGATTATTCCATTTCTGCCAATACGCATCTCGAAGACGGCTGGAGCGAAGAAGAGTTTGATGTGAGGACACATTAGCTTCTTCTTTGATATTTAAATGTTTATATGATATCTCATGGCTTGATTTATTTTGATTGCCTATGACAACGATTTCCACATTGGCCTTAACAATCATGAAGAAACAGACATGTTTGTTGATACTGAGGTATGTGTAGTGGTGTAAAATTTTATATGCCATGCACCGTATGATGCAATTGTATACTAAATATTGCTAAATTGTTCAGGTAACAAATGACTCTGGTATGGAGTATACTATTTGGGTGAATCATACTTGGAGATGGGTAATTATGATGATTGTGAAGATGCACCAAATTTTGATATGTTCGTTGACACGAGTGAGGTATTATTTATAGGCTATTTTTTAGCAATCAACGAACCGACATGCATACTAGTACAGTTCTAATGGCTAGGTTTTGAATTTGTAGCAGGCACCGTGTAATCATACTGAGAGTTCAAATAAATGTAGCAATGACACTGGGTATCCTGATGATAAGAGAGAACTATACTGCAAGATAATGGAAATGACATTTGATAGTGAAGCAACAGCGTATTCTTTCTACAACAGATATGCCACAGTCATGGGTTCGTCATTAGGAAGCACCAAGCGGGGCGGTTTGATGATGAACTTATTCGTCTAAGGCGCTTTGTATGTTGCAAGCAAGGAAAACGTGACAAGAAGTTACTGACAATGGAAGGCCACAAATATAGGCTCAGAGGTGAGTCTAGGAGCAACTTTAAGGCACTTATGGTGGTGAAGTTTGATGGAAAAACTGGTCTTTGGATCGTTCAGAGTTTTGATGACACTCACAATCATGTGTTAGCGAGACCGGATGAAGTCCCTTTTCTTTGGTCCCATAGGAAGATCAATGACTCCCAAAGAGCTGAGATATTATCACAGTGTAACATGGGGGTTAGGAAGCATATCATCATGCAATCAATGATTAGCAACTCTGGTGGTTCATTTGCCGGTGTGGGATTTACAAGGAAAGATTTGTACAATATGTGCTCAAGGGAGAAGAGGAAGCTGCTTTATAAGGGTGATTCTAACACAACCTTGGGCATCATGGCGGAGAAAAAAAAGAGGGACCCTGAATTTTTTTATGATTACACGCTAGATGAAGGCCGTCTGCAGCACTTGTTCTGGTGCGATTCTCAATCACGTCGGGACTACCAGGACTACAGCGACGTCATTGTGTTTGACAACACATACAAGATGAATAAGTATAGAATGCCATTTGTTCCCTTTGTCGGCTTGAACAATCACCATAAAACAACGGTATTTGGCTGTGCCATCCTATCAAACGAGACTAAAGAAACATATGCCTGGCTGCTCCGGACTTTCTTGAAAGCAATGTGCCAGTAGAAGCCAAAGGCAGTAATCACGGATGTAGATGGCGCGATGATCTCCGCTGTGGATGAAGTACTTACTGGTGTATACCATCGTATTTGCAACTTTCACATTGAAAAAACTATGGAGATGTACCTAACTAATAAGTCACTAAACGAGTTTAGGACTCTTCTATATTACACCACGTCGGAGCAAGTATTCGAGCAGCGATGGCACGCTTTTGTTAGGAAGTGGATGTCACCCAAAACTACAAATTGGCTTAAGAGAATGTATACGAAGAAGAGATTATGGGCCGCCGCATATCTTTCAGAAGGGTTCTAGCTAGGTATGAAAAGAAACTAGAGGAGTGAAAGTTTAAACTCGTCTCTTCACGTCTACCTTGATGGGGAAATGAACATGGTGGACATGGTTAGTGAATATGAGAATGCCATCGCATGTCTCTGTGAGAAGGAGGCCAAAGATGACTGCACGGCTTCACAGACATTTCTGGTGCCAGTTACTGATTTCAAAGAACTAGAGGTAGCTGCTACGACAGTCTTCACTCCAGCTGTGTTCTATATTTTTCAAGGTGACATTTCGAAGATTGGGGGCATGCAGATTTCAGAAAGAAAGCTAGGATCTGACTCGTACACCTTTGTCGTCATATGGAAAAATAATCTTGACAACAAGTTTTACGTGGAATACACTCCCAACTCGTCAGAAATTATAAGGTGCAGTTGTCGAATGATGATTCGCAAAGGGATCCCTTGCAAGCACATACTGCGCGTGCTCAATCACTTAAAATTTACTACAATACTAGACTGCTGTGCTCTGCAGTGTTTCACTAAAAATGCCAGGTTTGGATTGCCTGCTAGACGCACGAGCGATATGTTTGTTTAGGGTTTGTCTGGACCAGAGGAGCGGAAAAAATACAGCAATATAAATATGTTGGCCTCACAAGCTATGCATATTGCATGCAATGACACAGCGGAGTACGATCTTCTGAAGAGTATCATCGATGGAATTATTTCTAGAAGATAAGGGTATGATAAATGCAGAGCATATGGTCCTCGTAGTTCAGTTAATGAAAATACAGATGCATGTCAAGCAAGCCAGTTTGATATTGGTGATCCTAAAAAAGTGTCCACCAAGAGCGCGCCTAAGCAAAACAAGAAAGTTCCAGTCAAGAAACAATCTCCCATGACCAAAAACGGTCGACCGCTAGGATACAAAGAGCGGAAGAAGTGGGTGTGTAGCACTTGCCAATAGGGGGGACACAACAGGAAGAACCCAAAATGCATATATCATCCCAAGTATGGTTTGGAAAATTAGCTTGATATATTTCCTACATTTTTATTAGACTTTATTATCTAATATTCTGTGTCATCTCGTGCAGGAATGTCCTACAACAGTATGGGTAGTCTTTTCTCAAGTATCATACATGGAAATTATTTTTTAGACAGTTCGTGTGAAAATATGTATTTGTGATGTACATTTATAGTCTGCTGATGTTTGTTCGGACAAATAACTCCCATGTGATGTTTTTTCATGGAATTGGAAGGAGAGCGACGTCCTTGTAATTTCTCTTAGTTTTGTTTATCTCCTGATCATTGGTTGTTAGACAACGCAATCAGTATTCGAGTAAAAATCGTGATGCTTTGTTATCCTAGAACCCACTGACATGGATGTTATGGTCTATGGCTTTGGCTTGAATAAAATCAACTCGAAATCAGGAAAATTATTATTAGCTGCTCTGTTTTGCTTCTTCAGTTCGTCAGTGTTATGTTGGAGATATGCCCAAGAGGCAATAATAAAAGTGGTTATTATTATATTTTTGTTTTTATGATGAATGTTTATATCCCATGCTATAATTGTATTATTAGGAAACACTAATACATGTGTGTTTTGTAAACATAAAAGAGTCCCTAGTAAGCCTCTTGTTGAACTAGCTTGTTGATTAATTGATGATCATGGTTTCCTGATCATGGACATTGGATGTGATTAATAACAAGGTTATATCATTAGGAGAATGATGTGATGGACACACACCCATAGTAAGCGTAGCATAAGACCAAGTCATTAAGTTCGTATTGCTATAAGCTTTTAAATGCATAGTAACCTAATCCTTCAACCATGAGGTTGTGTTAATCACCATCACCCGATGGGTACTTTGATGACATCAAACACCGCTTCGTAACTGGGTGGTTATAAATGTGTCATTGGGTATTCTGAAAGTATGTGTTGAAGCGCATGGACCAAGATTGGGATTTGTCCATCCATATGATGGATAGATATGCTCTGGGCCCTCTCGGTGTAATGTCATCTAGTTAGCTTGCAAGCATGTGACTGGGTCACAAGGGATGACATAACATGGAATGAGTAAAGAGTACTTATCAGTAACGAGGTAGAACTAGGTATGGAGATACCGACGATCAAACCTCGGATAAGTATAGTATCGCGAGACAAAGGGAATTGGTTTCGTATGTAAATGGTTCTATCGATCACGAAGTCATCGTTGAGTATGTGGGAGCCATTATGAATCTCCAGGTCCCGCTAATGGTTATTGATAGGAGATGTGTCTCTGTCATGTCTACATATTCACGAACCGTAGGGTCACACACTTAAGGTTCGAAGTTGTTTTAAGTAGATATGGAATGTGCGTTGGAGACCGAATGTTGTTCGGAGTCTCGGATTGGATCCGGGACATCACGAGGAGATCCGGAATTGTCCGGAGAATAAGATTCATATATTGGGGATCATTTTCTGAGTTAGGAAATGTTTCGGAGTATTTGTATGAGGATTCTAGAAGGTTTCGGAATGTTCCGGAAGGTTCTGGAAGATTTCTTGGAGTTTGCTTGAAAGCCAAGAAAGGGATCAAGGAGTCCTTGTGGGGCAAGACAAGGAGTCGTGGGGGAGGAGGACTCCTCCCCCCTCCCCAATCCGCCGGCGAAGGAGGGAGGGGAGTCCTACTAGGACTCCCCTTCCCCATGGCGCCTCCCCCTTTAAATAGAGGGGTGGGGGCGCCACCCCTGGCCCTCCTCCACTACTCCAATCCTAGCCGCCTCTCTCCTCTTTCTCTCTTCTGCTCAGACTTAGGCGAAGCCCTGCAGAATTCTCTACTCCACCACCACCACCACGCCGTCGTGCTGCTGGGATTTCGTGGAGAAGATCTACTACCTCCGCTGCACGCTGGAACAAGGAGAGGAAGGTCTGCTTCGACTCCGCACGTGTGACCGACTGCGGAAGCGCTGCCGGAACACGGCGCCGGAAGGATCGTCCACACGATCTTGAGATCGGCAAGTGATCGACTACATCAACCACGAGATCCAATCTCGTAACGCTTTCGGATCTACAAGGGTTAGTACAGATCTATCTCGTTGCACATGTCTAATAGATTAGATCTTGGCTTTTATCTAGATTAGATCTGGGTTTTGTTCGTTCTTGTGGTAGAAATTTTTTGTTTTCCATGCTACGAACCCATCAGTGGTATCAGAGCCGTGTCTATGCGTAGATATGTTGCACGAGTAGAACACAATGGTGTTATGGGCGTTGGTGCTCGTGCCGTCTTTTGCTTTGTGTACTTTAAATCTTGCGGCATGGTGGGATGAAGCGGCTCGGGCTAACCTTACATGTCATCGCACATGAGACTTGCTCCACGCTTGACGTGTAAATTGCTTTGCACAAGTGGCTTTGCGGGTGTCTGTCTCTCCCACCATAGTATAGATCTAATTTACACTTTGCACTTGATAGCACTTGTATCAACGTTGTGGTTCAGTTTCGTAGGTAAGATCCGTTCTTGTTCGAAAGCCCCAAACTACGTAAAACATGCAAATAAAATTAGAGGCGTCTAACTTGTTTTTGCAGGGGTTTTGTGATGTGATATGGCCATCATGTGATTGTGATTATATTTGATGTATGCAATGATCCTTGTTGTAATATGGCAACCGGCAGGAGCCTAATGGTTGTCTTTAATTCTGTTAAGACCTGCGTGTCTATTCATCTTGTAATAGCTTTATTCCAAGTAGTTGTAATAGTTGCTAGTGATGATGGACAACCATGAAGCGGCGCCACTGACCTTGACGCAATGCTGGTGATGATGGAGATCATGTTCGTGCTTTGGAGATGGAGATCAAAGGCGCAAGAAGAAAGGGCCATATCATATCACACTAATTATGAATTGCCTGTGATGTTAATCCTTTATGCATCTTGTATTGCTTAGATCGCGACGGTAGCATTATAAGATGATCCCTCTCACTAAATATCAAGTAATAAAGTGTTCACCCTTAGTTGGCACTGTTGCTAAGACTCGTCATTTCGAAGCATCTCGTGATGATCGGATGTGATAGATTCTACGTGTGCATACAACGGGTGCAAGCTAGATTTGCACATGCGAAAACTAAGGTTATCTTGACAAGCCTAGCATGTACAGACATGGTCTCGGAACACAGAATACCGAAAGGTAGAGCATGAGTCATATAAATGATATGATGAACATGAAGATTGTTCGCCGATGAAACTACATCTTCTCTCGTGAAGATCGGACTTGGTGTAGTGGACTTGGTTCGTGTAATCACTAAGACAATGTGAGGGATGTTGTTTTGAGTGGGAGTTCACCTAGTCAATTTAAGAATTAAATTTGAACTCAATTTATCATAAACTTTGTCTAAACTACTTGCAAATTTGTTGTAGATTATGGCGACCCCTCCATCAATTTCAATGCGTTCCTAGAGAAAGAAAAGCTTAAGAACAATGGAAGCAATTTCACGGACTGGTTCCGTGGACTGAAGATCGTCCTCAGGGCTGGTCAGTTGACCTATGTGCTCGAAGCACCGCTAGGTGACCCACCTACAGAAGATGCCACCGATGACGTAAAGAATGTTTACGCCACTCAGTAAAATCATTACTCCACAGTTCAGTGTGCCATCCTGTATGGTTTAGAAGTGGGGCTCTAGAAGCGTTTTGAGCACCACGACCTGTTCGAGATCATTAAGGAGCTCAGGCTAATTTTTGAGAATCGCGCGGCCATGGAGAGCTATGAGGCCTCTGAAAAGTTCTTTAACTGTAAGATGGAAGAGGGAAGCTCCGTTAGCGAGCACGTGCTCACCATGTCTGGGTACACAAACAAGCTCCAAGAGTTGGGGATATCGATTCCTAATGAGTTAGGGATTCACTGTCTCCTCCAATCACTTCCACCGAGTTATAAGAGCTTTGTGATGAACTACAATATGCACTGCATGAACAAGACGTTGCCTGAACTATCGTCCATGCTGAAAACTGCTGAAGTGAAGATCAAGAAGGAGCACCAAGTGTTGATGGTCAATAAGACCACCAATGTCAAGAGACAGGGCAAGCCTAAGAACAAGAGCAACTTCAAGAAGGATGGCAAGAAAGCTGGCGCACCTGCAAAGAAGCCCAAGGCTGGTCCCAAGCCTGAAACTGAGTGCTTCTACTGCAAGGGTGCTGGTCACTGGAAGCGTAACTGCCCCAAGTACCTGGCGGATCTGAAGAATGGCAACATCAAGAAGAAAGGTATATTTGATATATATGTTATTGATGTGTATCTTACTAGTAATCGTAGTAGTGTCTGGGTATTTGATACTGGTTCAGTTGCTCATATTTGTAACTCGAAACAGGAGCTGCGGAATAAACGAAGACTGGTGAGAGACGAGGTGACGATGCGCGTTGGAAATGGCTCCAAGGTTGATGTGATCGCCGTCGGCACGCTCCCTCTACATCTACCTTCAGGATTAGTTTTAAATTTGAATAATTGTTATTTGGTGCCAGCGTTAAGCATGAACATTATATATGGATCCTGTTTATTGCGAGACAGTTACTCTTTTAAGTCCGAAAATAAAGGTTGTTCGATTTATATGAGTAATATCTTTTATGGTAATGCACCTGAGATGAATGGTTTATTCTTACTGAATCTCGATGGCAGTGATACACATGTTCACAACATAGATGCTAAACGAACAAAATTGAATGATAATTCTACATACATGTGGCACTGTCGTCTTGGTCACATTGGAGTGAAGCATATGAAGAAACTCCATTCTGATGGACTTCTTGAATCACTTGATTTTGAATCGCTTGAAAGATGTGAAGCATGTCTAATGGGAAAAATGACTAAGACTCCATTCTCCAGAATAATGGAGCGAGCTACAGACTTATTGGAAATAATACATACCGATGTGTGCGGTCCAATGAGTGTAGCATCGCGTGGTGGATATCGTTATGTTCTCACTTTCACGGATGACTTGAGTAGATATGGGTATGTCTACTTTATGAAACATAAGTCCGAAACTTTCGAGAAGTTTAAGGAATTTCAAAGTGAAGTGGAAAATCATCGTAATAAGAAGATTAAGTTTCTGCGTTCTGACCGCGGAGGTGAATATCTAAGTTATGAGTTTGGCATGCATTTAAAGAAATGTGGAATACTTTCGCAGTTGACACCACCGGGAACACCACAGCGTAATGGTGTGTCCGAACGTCGTAATCGAACTCTCTTAGATATGGTTCGGTCTATGATGTCTCTTACAGATTTACCGCTATCATTTTGGGGCTATGCATTAGAGACAGCCGCATTCACTTTAAATAGGGCACCATCTAAATCCGTTGAAACGACACCGTATGAATTGTGGTTTGGTAAGAAACCTAAGTTGTCGTTCCTTAAAGTTTGGGGTTGCGAAGCATATGTAAAGAAGTTACAACCTGATAAGCTTGAACCCAAAGCGGAGAAATGCGTCTTCATAGGATACCCTAAAGAAACAATTGGGTATACCTTCTATCATAGATCTGATGGCAAAGTTTTCGTTGCCAAGAATGGATCCTTTCTTGAGAAGGAGTTTCTCTCGAAGGAAGTGACTAGAAGGAAAGTAGAACTCGATGAGGTTATTGAACCTTCTCTCGGATTTGAGAGTAGCGCAGCACCGGAAGATGTTTTTGTGCCGCCTGCACCAATTGGAGAGGAAGCTAATGATAATGATCATGAAACTTCAAACGAAGTTGCTGTTGAACCTCGCAGGTCAACGAGGGTTCGTACCACTCCTGATTGGTATGACTCTACTTTGAACGTCATGTTGGTGGACAACGCTGATGACCCTGCGACGTATGAAGAAGCTATGGTGAGCCCAAATTCCGACAAATGGCTAGAAGCCATGAAATCTGAAATGGGATCCATGTACGAAAACCAAGTGTGGACTTTGGTGGACTTACCGGATGGCCGTAAGGCTATCGAGAACAAATGGATTTTCAAGAGAAAAACAGATGCTGATGGTAATGTTACCGTCTATAAAGCTCGACTTGTCGCGAAAGGGTTCCGACAAATTCAAGGAGTTGACTATGATGAGACTTTCTCACCAGTAGCGAAGCTAAAGTCTGTGAGGATTTTGTTAGCAATTGCTGCACATTTGGATTATGAGATTTGGCAGATGGATGTCAAAACGGCGTTCCTTAATGGTGACATTGAGGAAGAGTTGTATATGGTACAACCCAAGGGTTTTGTCAATCCTAAAGATGCTGACAAGGTATGCAAACTTCAGCGCTCCATTTATGGACTGAAGCAAGCATCCCGGAGTTGGAATCAACGTTTTGATAAAGTAATCAAAAACTTTGGATTTATACAAACTTATGGAGAAGCTTGTGTTTACAAGAAAGTGAGTGGGAGCTCTGTAGCATTCCTAGTACTATATGTAGATGACATATTGTTGATTGGGAATGATATAGAACTTCTTAATAGTGTCAAAACCTATTTGAATAATAATTTTTCAATGAAGGATCTTGGTGAAGCGGCATATATTCTAGGCATCAAGATTTATAGAGATAGATCAAGACGCCTAATAGCGCTTTCACAAAGTACATACTTAGACAAAGTTCTAAAGAAGTTTAGAATGGAAGAGAGCAAGAAAGGGTTCGTGCCCATGTTGTCAGGTAAGACCTTGAGTAAGACTCAAAGTCCAGCTACGGCAGAAGATAGAGAAAAGATGAATAATATTCCCTATGCCTCGGCCATAGGTTCTATCATGTATGCCATGCTGTGTACAAGACCGGATATAGCACATGCTGTTAGTTTGACTAGCAGATATCAAAGTGATCCTGGAATGGAACACTGGACAGCGGTCAAGAATATCCTGAAGTACCTAAAGAGGACTAAGGATATGGTTCTTTCTTATGGAGGTGATGAACAACTTGTTGTAAACGGTTACACCGATGCTAGTTGGAACACCGATCCGGATGACTCGAAGTCACAGTCGGGATACGTATTTATTTTGAATGGTGCTGCAGTGAGCTGGAGGAGTGCAAAGCAAAGCGTTGTGGCGAAATCTTCAACTGAATCGGAATACATAGATGCTTCGGAGGCTGCACAAGAAGCCGTATGGATGAAGGAATTCATTACTGAACTTGGCGTGGTTCCCAGTGCGTTGGACCCAATGGCCATCTACTGTGACAACACAGGTGCCATAGCTAATGCACAGGAGCCAAGGTCACATAGCAAGCTGAAGCACATCAAGCTACGTTTCCACGCTATTCGCGAGTATGTCCGAGATGGTGACATAAAGATTTGCAAAGTACACACGGATCTGAATGTGGCAGATCCGTTGACTAAACCTCTCCCTAGAGCAAAGCATGACCAGCACCAGAACGCCATGGGTGTTAGGTATATTACAATGTAATCTAGATTATTGACTCTAGTGCAAGTGGGAGACTGTTGGAGATATGCCCAAGAGGCAATAATAAAAGTGGTTATTATTATATCTTTGTGTTTATGATGAATGTTTACATCCCATGCTATAATTGTATTATTAGGAAACACTAATACATGTGTGTTTTGTAAACATAAAAGAGTCCCTAGTAAGCCTCTTGTTGAACTAGCTTGTTGATTAATTGATGATCATGGTTTCCTAATCATGGACATTGGATGTGATTAATAACAAGGTTATATCATTAGGAGAATGATGTGATGGACACACACCCATAGTAAGCGTAGCATAAGATCAAGTCATTAAGTTCGTATTGCTATAAGCTTTTAAATGCATAGTAACCTAATCCTTCGACCATGAGGTTGTGTTAATCACCATCACCCGATGGGTACTTTGATGACATCAAACACCGCTTCGTAACTGAGTGGTTATAAAGGTGTCATTGGGTATTCTGAAAGTATGTGTTGAAGCGCATGGACCAAGATTGGGATTTGTCCATCCATATGACGGATAGATATGCTCTGGGCCCTCTCGGTGTAATGTCATCTAGTTAGCTTGCAAGCATGTGACTGGGTCACAAGGGATGACATAACATAGAATGAGTAAAGAGTACTTATCAGTAACAAGGTAGAACTAGGTATGGAGATACCGACGATCAAACCTCGGATAAGTATAGTATCGCGAGACAAAAGGAATTGGTTTCGTATGTAAATGGTTCTATCGATCACGAAGTCATCGTTGAGTATGCGGGAGCCATTATGGATCTCCAGGTCCCGCTGATGGTTATTGATAGGAGATGTGTCTCTGTCATGTCTACATATTCACGAATCGTAGGGTGACACACTTAAGGTTCGAAGTTGTTTTAAGTAGATATGGAATGTGCGTTGGAGACCGAATGTTGTTCGGAGTCTCGGATTGGATCCGGGACATCACGAGGAGATCCGGAATTGTCCGGAGAATAAGATTCATATATTGGGGATCATTTTCTGAGTTAGGAAATGTTCCGGAGTATTTGTATGAGGATTCTAGAAGGTTTCGGAATGTTCCGGAAGGTTCTGGAAGATTTCTTGGAGTTTGCTTGAAAACCAAGAAAGGGATCAAGGATTCCTTGTGGGGCAAGACAAGGAGTCGTGGGGGAGGAGGACTCCTCCCCCCTCCCAATCCGCCGGCGAAGGAGGGAGGGGAGTCCTACTAGGACTCCCCTTCCCCATGGCGCCTCCCCCTTTAAATAGAGGGGTGGGGGCGCCACCCCCTGGCCCTCCTACACTACTCCAATCCTAGCCGCCTCTCTCCTCTTTCTCTCTTCTGCTCAGGCTTAGGCGAAGCCCTGCAGAATTCTCTACTCCACCACCACCACCACGCCGTCGTGCTGCTGGGATTTCGTGGAGAAGATCTACTACCTCCGCTGCTCGCTGGAACGAGGAGAGGAAGGTCTGCTTCGACTCCGCACGTGTGACCGACTGTGGAAGCGCTGCCAGAACGCGGCGCCGGAAGGATCGTCCACACGATCTTGAGATCGTCAAGTGATCGACTACATCAACCACGAGATCCAATCTCGTAACGCTTTCAGATCTACAAGGGTTAGTACAGATCTATCTCGTTGCACATGTCTAATAGATTAGATCTTGGCTTTTATCTAGATTAGATCTGGGTTTTGTTCGTTCTTGCGGTAGAAATTTTTTGTTTTCCATGCTACGAACCCATCATGTTAAGCAAAAACCCACTGACAGTTTTGTTTTATGCACTTGTGTAGTTCCTTTTTGATGATAATTGTAGCGATATTTTTTCCAACATTATGATGCACGAGCTGTTATCACATTTTGAGCCTTTTGTTTTATTCACTTGTGTACCCGTTTTGGTAGTATGCACAAGTGTGTTTTGCCACGAACTGTAAGCACATATATTAAGAAAACACGATTAGCAACCATTTTATAGTAGAAAAGCAAGTCCAACCATACACGACACGACACGAACAGATACGACACGACACAGACACGACACTATCTTCTTATTCCTCTGGCCTGGCCGCTCCCTGGCTCCTCCTTGGCCACTTCTTACGCGTCATACCCCTCATCATCCTCCGCCATGATGTACGGGAGAGAGTGGGCCACGCTGTTGATGGAGAAGATGCCGTGGAAGTCGGGGAAGACATTGTACGTCGTGAACGCGATGAACTCGCATCCACGCTAGAACACTGCTCATTGAAGTGATATAAGTATGCGGTGTGTCATTGTGAGCCATTGTGCCAAGTTTGAGGCCATTCCTCAATAGTCCCGCTGCTATCTCGACGGGTAAACGCGTTACACCCTACTACCCTAGACCGAAGCTGGCTAGTGTGGGAAGTGCATGGCCAAGCACCATCTTGTTTGTAAAACAAGGGATGTGAGTGTTTGTGAGGGCATGGTGGAGCAATGTGCAAAAGGAGAGCACATTCCTTGAACACTTGGCCTGACAACTCGTCCGTACTTGTCCAAAACACCCCTAAAACCCTAGATTTTAGCCGTCTACCATGCCGAAGGCATGCCCAAGCATGCCATCACTGCTCATTGAAGTGATATAAGTGTGTGGTGTGTCATTGTGAGCAATTGTGCCAAGTTTGAGGTCATTCCTAAATAGTCCTGCCGCTATCCCGATGGGTAGACGCGTTACACCCTACTACCCTAGACCGAAGCTGGCTAGTGTGGGAAGTGCATGGCCAAACACCATCTTGTTTGTAAACAAGGGATTTGAGTGTTTGTGAGGGCATGGTGGAGCAATGTGCAAAAGGAGAGCACATTCCTTGAACACTTGGCCTGATGATTCATCCGTACTTGTCCAAAACACCCCTAAAACCCTAGATTTTAGCCGTCTACCGTGCCGAAGGCATGCCCAAGCATGCCATCACAGCTCATTAAAGTGATATAAGTGTGTGGTGTGGATCGTTATGAGCCATTGTGCCAAGTTTGAGGCCATTCCTCAATAGTCCTGCCGCTATCCCGACGGGTAGACGTGTTACACCCTACTACCCTAGACCAAAGCTGGCCAGTGTGGAAAGTGCATGGCCAAGCACCATCTTGTTTGTAAAACAAGGGATGTGAGTGTTTGTGAGGGCATGGTGGAGCAATGTGCAAAATGAGAGCACATTCCTTGTACACTTGGCCTGACGATTCGTCCGTACTTGTCCAAAACACCCCTAAAACCCTAGATTTTAGCTGTCTACCGTGCCGAAGGTAGAGGATATACCATTACATCAGCAAACAGATACAACAGAGACAACACAGAGGTACGTTCACTTACTTTAAAAATTATTCAACACACGGATATAACCGAGACACACAGAGGATATACCATTACATCAGCAACGCACATGGATTTTCATTTCTTCTGAATAAGCATCATACAAAGGACAACTAACAACCCGATTACGCATTTTAGAAGAAGCATTTCTGTAAGCAGATCAACCGCAGAGACCAACTTCATCAGTACCAGTTCCTCATTCCTAGGCTTTAATGCTGCTCTTTCTTTTTTCCTTAGCTCCAGAGTTTTCCTCCTCTCCTCTGCCCATCCATAAGCATCTATTGCTGCATCACCAGATAGAATACCATTCTCACACAAGTACTCGACGTACTTCAGCTCCCACATTCAGTCTGTAAAATTAGGAACACTGAATATCAAACCAAAATCAAACCAAAATGCTTACCCCATGAGTATGAACACTGCTCATATTGTAGCTACGTGTGCCATCGACTGCATGAAAATCAAACCAAAATGCTTACCCCATGAGTTTTGCACTTGTAAAAGACCCAGCCATCGTGGTCATCGGTGCCGGAGACGTGCCTATTGACGACGACGCCGCAGTCGGAGCAGGGAACCAGGGGAATGTAGGGTGGGCGGTGTCGATTATGCGATCTGTGGGACGACCTTGAAATAGACATGGCGGCCACTAAGGATCCCGACCAGGGCGACAACTTCGATGGTACATGGCTCCGGCGGCAGCGCCACAATTATTTTGGGAAGGCGGTGAGAGGAAGATAGGGTTTCTGTTTCTCTTATAAATAGCCAGGCCGCATTACCTGGGTGTCTTATTGGGCCGGCCTTCATAGTTGTATTCCTCTTATAAAACCCAAACGCTATCCCTGCACTGACATACATTTCTGTAAACCAGGGCTACCACCGCCGGCTAATCTGACTATCATCTAGAGTCTCACATAATACCGTTACCACAAATGCACCGTTGATGCCACACTAAAAGTGAAACTTTAATCAATGTAATGCAGCTAATCATTTAATTTAACCCATTATCAACTAGCTAAAGAAACCCAAATACATATACATTCCCTAGATTTCCTTGTTCTCCCTTTATGCCACCATTTCCCGCAAATACACAACCTGAGTACATATGCATAGGATTAAAAATATTAGGAACAAACCGGGTTAAACATGAAACAACCTTCTTAAGCACAAACATTAGATTCTTCAAACACAAGTTCAACCACAGTAATTAACGAACTGGATCAAGTTCAACACAGCACAGATAAACATAGTCCAAACATAACAACCAGATTAGCAAAGAGACACACATGACACAATCTACGCCTGGGGGGAGGTGCTTCAGCAGGAACATGCCATAAGCGGCGTGATTGGCCTTCAGGTGCGGCTTATGCTTCTGGCTGCCAGATCCATAGTAGGTAGCATGCTGCAGCATTCCCAAGTAGTCTTTTGGCATCTCCTTCCGAAAGCACCACGGGCACTTCTACTCCCCTAGGCCCAGAAGATAGGGGATGTCCCCAACCTTGAGCTTCTTCAGCACAACACGGCTCTTGCGGTCCCTGTCCTCCACGTCACTCCTGACACCGTCTGACTCCTGTGGAAATTTGTGAAATGAAATAAGGCTTACAATAATTACTCTGTGAAATAAGACTATATGTGCCACATATTATACAACGGGAAACTTAGACAATTGCTTTTTAATTGAACATTTAAAAATCATAACATAATAGTTGATATGTCACACATATGAAGTTAGATCAGAGCAGCATTATGTACAAATCAAATGTGTGCAGCAAAACAAAACATGCTGGAAGCATTAGTGCAACAAAAAATTATGCCTTACAAGCAGATTGATCTATCACACTTATTAATCTTAAATTGTATCACTACAGCATTAAATACCAACTTAAGTTTGCAGCAGAACAACCCATGTGCCGAAAGCAGTAGTGCAGTAAATATTATAATCCGATGAAGCAAAATATTGTATCACACGTAATAATCTTAAGCTAGATCACATAAGCATTAACTACCAACTTATGTGTAGAGCATAAGAAAACAACTACTGAAAATAGTAGTGCAACAAAAATAATAAACCAATGAAGCAAGACAACAACAACTGTTACTAGCAGTACTACAACCAGGAATTTATGCATCTGTAACAAAACACATAAACTTTTAGCTCCAAAACTGCAACTACACAAATTCTTGATATGTTACAAATATTTTACAATTACAAATACAAAACTACTATCATGAATGTACTAGAACCATATGTTCTATGTGAGACAAGCATTTCAAAAGACTAGCAAATTACCAAGGCAGACACTCTTACTATGAGTACATAGACTAGGTATATTTAGCTCAGTATAAAGTGATCAGATGATCTAATGAACTAAATTCATAAGAAAAGTAAATGACACCAAATACATTCTACACAACAGTACAACAGTATATTGACATGCACCCGGTACAGATTCCAATGTCCTCTCCTGACGCAGCCTGTTCTTTAGGTTCTTCTTCTTCTTGCGCCTAATCTGCGCCTCCGTCTCGAACTTCCACTTCATTGGATGCACACCGGAGTAGACGGCCGACCCACCCAAGCCGGAGCTCCCATTGCCGCCCTCTGCATCCACGACCTACTTCCCCTTCTCCGCGTGCTCAGCGCCCGCAGCCACCTGCTTCCGCTTCTCCGCGTTGTCAGTGGGCGCCGCCACCTGCTTCCCCTTCTCCATGGACGGCCATCGCGATCGAGGGTTTGTGGAGAGACGGCTAGCCAGGGTTTGCTATCCGATTTGGGGAATTTCTGGAAGTGGTTGGAACGCAGACCAACCACTGACTATGCTACTTAAGGAAGCGGACGTTTCGGCACCCACGTGCATATGTGTATAATACGCGCCGGTGAATGGGCCGTACGGGCTTCTACACGGGCTTCTACGGTTCTTTTTTTTACAGAGCAACGACGAAAATTTCGGAAGGACGATCGTGCCTCCCGTCGTTGAACCGTCCGCGCGTATCCTAGCCGTCCATGTGTTTTCCCAAACTTTTGATTTCTAGAAGGGTGCGCACTGAAGCAGAAACGTTTCTACAGTCGTATGCATGCATGTGCTTAAACAAAGCCCGAAGGGACCAGATGGCCTAAATGCTAAGGGAAAGGAGGAACAATAGACTACTAATCTGATATGTGGCAACATGTGTTGTGATCTATCTTAGCTTCTTGCACATGATGCGCTTGTAGTGTAATGCGATATCATTTGTATAGTATATCAAGTTGGAGAAACTAACCTGATTAGTTTCTGGCTGATGGGCAGTCGGGACCAGCTGCTAGAGATTATTGGTTGATTGGTTTTCTTTTATCTCGAGATCTGGTTCGTTGGTTCTTGGGTATGTTGAACGATGTGATAAGCACTATTTCTTACTTTTTTTTTGCGGTAAGCACTATTTCTTACTACCCACCAATGGTATTGAACAATAATATGTATTATTGCATAGCCGTCTACACCTTATCTAAGTTTTAGACTCGATACACATCTAACTACACGAAAATCAAATAATCCACTTGTATTAACTCAAATAATCACCTTAGGACCGGTGGACTCAGCAAATACTGATCAAATCCTTAGTTAGTGTTATTTTCTCCGCAGACACGTCAATATTGACACATTGAGGGGGCTCTAGCAATATATACACGTTTATCAACGGTCAGGTTTTTTATTACTGATAAATTCATGTAAAAGTAACATATAATACATTTCGGGTGTTTAGGAGCTGTCGCAGATCTTCAGCATAATTCTAGGGTGGGCAACTAGCCTCTAAGTGTAAATTAAAAACCTGATTTTGCTTCAACATATCTCCGCACACATGTTAAATTAAAAAATCAACATGCATAATCGAGCGAGGTGTTTGGCCTCTCGGTATTTCAGTAAAACTTGAAAGTTGTATGTTGAATTTTTTGTAAAATCAAAATATTGTAGCAGTACTAGCCATGAGCCTATGATTGATAATCATCATGTCGGCCAGTGCGGCCGAGCACCTAGCCGGCTAGCCGAGTTGCCCGACAACGATATACGCACCTAGTCCGAGGTACGCGCAGCCAACGCGGACTCGCGGCAAGGAACACGGCATGGCATGGCACCGGCAGACGCGCACGTTTGCGTCCCGGCCGGACTCCCCGTCACTTTTGCGGCGCCGCGCGCCGGCCAACTGCATGTGTGCACCCTCGGCTGAACGTCCCTAGCGCCGCCATTTAGATACGCTGAATTGTTCACTACCAAAACACGGCGAGATTTCGATCGCGCACGCTGCCTCGGTAGATCGAACCGTTGCCATCGCGGGCGGGCGCATCATGATTAGGGACCGCGACCAGTGGATACGCCGGCGTGTCGGCTCATGTAGATTGCTGAGTGTTCGTTCGGTGTATTTTTTTCTAGAACACTCGAGATTATTATTGCATAATCATAAGGTTACAATCAGCTAGCACTAGCTTTTGGAGAGCCTCTCGAGCATGGCGTACCCAGCACTTGGTACACCCTCCAGTACTACCCATGTTGGCTAACCTATTAGTACTATCTCTGTTTGAGATTATAAGGCCAATAGTTCTTTTATATTGTTTGAGATTACGAGGTCTATCTAATTTTAGTCTCTCTGGTCTAATGCATATTCTTTTTTTCCTGACTTCTCTCATGCATGTAAAACTATTGGTGCATGCATAGATTAATAAGAGAGTTATGGAGTGTCTTGTTCTTAGCAACTTGGCCCTTAGGACTAAGACCGATCACAGTGGGGAGTATCATATAGTAGTATCATATATATGATACTAGTGTATGATACCATCTTCACAATGCATAGTATCATGTAATAGTATCATATCTTATTATATTTATTATTTTATAAAATCTAATGTAAAATTGTGTACAAGATTTATTTAAGATTAGTTTTTCTAGTTTTACGTGCTATGATAACGTATCTACCTATGAGACCAACACAATCTCTTTCATCATTAATTAGCATGTCACGTCAGTATTTTGCCAACATGGCATGCATGATACTATCTATGATACCCCATTAGAGCTAGTCTAATAATCCCAAACAAATGTAGTACCTTATTTTGATCTCGAGTAACCTTGACGGGCTTAACTTCACGGAGACTGATCAACCTCTTCACCTCCTCATAACGATGACCATGCATCGAAATATTCTTTTTTTTTGCTGCAGGGATGAAATAATGCCAGAATAGTCCGTCTGAATCATAACCGGACAATCTGACCATTGGTGAGCCAGGGCAAGCCCTTCCATAACAACACAAACTTCGGCCTCCTCTGTAGGGGTTCCACGTATGACAACAATAAAATTTTACCCTACGCTCCTAAACCCCTGATGCTGTCAGGACCTATATATTTGTAATACAGTAACGGGAGAGCTTTTCGCGAACTTATCCTTGAAGACCGAAAAGCGTTGTCAACGCTCAGGAGAGTGTGGTTGATGTAGGCGAGCCGAAGCCGACCTCAAGGTCGTGATGAAGTCCTTGCGCTCCTGTGGCTCCAACGACTTGAGTGCCTCAAGTGTGACACATCGTGGGGAGTTACACACGTACGGCGCCTGACGATGACTCCTGCTTCCCTGATCCAGCTGCAGTTGCGGAAGTAGAGCTCCTGGATCCGAATACCACAGCGCGACGGCGCTCCGCGGTGAAGATGTCTCTCGTTCACGCAGTCCGAACTTGGGACCATGGTCACGAGAGAGAGAGAGAGAGAGAGAGAGAATATCAATCGGAGGTCTTCCCGAAAGTGAGAAGACCTTTATTGAATATTGTGTGTATTTATCTGGCCAAATACCCCCACTATATATACGGGGAGGGGAGGTACTACCTCCCTCAAAGTCCCGGGGTGGGACTAAAGGAGAGGAGGGGGAGGGGCAGCCGCCGGCCGGCCCTAGTGGGCCGCGGGAGGGGGGGCTTGGCTCAGCCGGCCACCCCCTTGCCCTTTCTCCCTCTCTCCTTTCCCTAATGGGCCCCTTCCCTCCGGAATTGGCCCATTAAGCCTTTGACCATTTAAATTGATTTTCTCTTTATTAAATAATTATGAATAAATGATTAAATCAATATTTAACATTCATTCACATATTATTCAATCTCCGTGGCTATGGAACACCTTCCACCTCCACTCCGGATTTCCTTCGGACTTACCGAAACCCTTCTGGTTTTCTCTCTACTATTCTTCGGCGATTCTTCCGATCCTATAAACACTCTCTAAGCATCATCAAACCCTTAAGCGTGATACCCTACGGTTCGGGAACACTCCAGATGAAGGAAATATGCCCTGAGAGGCAATAATAAAGTTGTTATTATGTATTCCTTGTATATGATAGATGTTTATTTTGCATCCTATAATTGTATTGATAGGAAACGTCAATACATGCGTGTTTAATAAACAAAAAGGGTTCCTAGTTATGCCTCTCTTATAGACTAGCTTGTCAATTAACAAGATGATCAAGGTTTCCTGATCATGGACATTGGATGTTGTTAATAACAAGGTCACGACATTTGTGAAATGATGTGATGAACATTCATCCGAAGTATAGCATTACGATCAAGTCATTATGTTTACATTTCTATAACATCATACGAAGTAATCTTTATCGGTAGACCATGAGATCATGTTAATTGCTAACACCGGAAGAGTATCTTGATAACATCAAACGTCACACCATAACAGGGTGACTATAAAGGTGGGTTCAGTGCTACGAAGGTGTTATGTTGAGGCTCATGGATCAAGAGTGAAATTTTTCAATCCCGATGACGGATAGATATACTCTGGGCCCTCTCGGTGATATCACATTAAGATAGCTTGCAAGCAAGTGATGTGATCACTAGAATGTTATATCACGGGAATGAGAAAAGAGTGCATGTCGGTAACGAGATCAATCTAGGTATTTGGATACCGATGATCGAATCTCGGACATGTATTATATCATGAGACACAGGGATTAAATTACTAGCGTTAAAGGTTCTCACAATCACAGAAGTCACCGTTGAATGTGCAGGAGTCAGTATGGATCTCCAGGTCCCGCTTCTGATTATTGATCTGAGAGGAGTCTCAATCATGTCTGCATTATTCGCGAACCGTAGGGTGACACACTTAAGGGTTACCAGACACCATTTTGGAGCACATATGTTTCAGACGAAAGGATTGCAAAGCGCAGGAATTGTTTCGATATAGAAAACGGAATTGTTTTGGCTGAAATTACAGAAAGTGGTTCTGCATGTGATATTGAAATGTTGCAAGAGGTTTTATGTGAATGTTTTTTAATTAAAGTAATTAACAAAATTCTGAATAAATTTAATAAAAGAGTTTTATTAAATGAGAGAGCACTAAACTTAGAGAATTTTAATGCATTTAAAGTGGAGACTTTAAAAGAGAATGTTTAGGGGCATTTTAGTGTGGAGGAGTTACCACCACATGAATGGGGGAGGTGAGGGGTCACCCCCATGGGGTGCCGGCCATGGGGAGGGGTACCCCCCTCCTCCTATAAAATGACACCCCTCTCACCCTTCTTCCTCACACCTCCTCGTGAAGGATCTCTCTCCCCTTCTAGAATTATTCCCCCATGGTCTCAGATTAGCGAGATACATGTTCCCGGTGGCCTTGCGTTTGGAAGGAGTTGCTGCTTCCGCTAATTCGCTGGAGCGAGGAGGTGGAGGTTGTCCGGTGGCTTGAACGTGTGTGCGAGGACGGATGCGCTGCTGATTTGCGGCGCTCAGACTTCCACACGATCTTGAGATCGGCAAGTGTATGACTACATCAACCATGAGTTCCTACTCGTTAACAAAACTCGTTGTCTTCGAGGGTAAGTTCTCCATGGATGTATGTCCATCCGTTGCTCCGTATCTAGTAGATAGATCTTGGCGTATAGTTCTCATCGTAGGAAATTTTTTGTTTTCTATGCTGCGGACCCGACAGTGGTATCAGAGCCTGATCTATGTGTAGGTGCTTTGCACGGGTAGTACACATATGTTTATATGTGGGCGATGATGATCATGTTATTGCATCTTCTATGTATTTTGGATATTGGTGGCATAGTGGGATGAAGCGGCCCGGACCAACCTTACATGTCATCGTACATGAGACCGGTTCCACGACTGACATGCAACTAGTTTTGCATAAGTGGTTGGCGGGTATCTGTCTCTCCTACTATAGTCAATATCTGATTTACAACGAGTTGCTAATAACTTGGTTATCCTCGTTGTGGTTCATGTTCGTAGGTAAGACCGGTTCTATCTCTGGAAGCCCTAAGCCACGTAAAACTTGCAATTGATAAATTAGAGGTGTCTAGTTTAGATCGTTGTTGGACTAGTGCTTGATATGGTATTGTTATAAGTAGATGTATGATAGATACTCTTACAACACACTTAACGTGTAAGTTCCATAGACCTTGGCCTTACACACAAAGGAATGATAGAGATCATACCATGATGCAAATGATAGAGATCAAATGCATGGACCATATCATCTCACTTTACACATTAGATGTTAGCATCTTATACTGCTAGTTTGGCGCTTTTGGTAGCATTATAAGATGATCCCTCATGTAGATATCAAGATAAAATGTGTTCTTCCTTCAATATGCACCATTCTATGGATCGTGTTTGGAGACATCACGTGATGATCGGGTGTACTCGACTCCGCGCTTTCATACAACGGGTGTAAGACAGTTTTACACACGCGGAATACTAAGGTTCTTACTTGACGAGCCTGGCATGTACAGACATGGCCTCGGAACACGGACCGAAAGGTTAAGAATGAGTCATATAGTTGATATGATGCCCATATTGATGCTCGCCTTTGAGGCTACACCGACTCATGTGATGATCAGACTTGGTGTAGTGGATTTGGTTCATGTAATCACCAAAAAGACACGAGGGATGTTGTTTTTGAGTGGGAGTTCATTAGTAATTTGGATTAGTTGAACTCAATCTATCATAAACGTAGTCTAAATAAACTTTACAAATTCTGTTGTAGATGGCACCACCTGCTTTTAATTTCAGTGTGTTCATAGAGAAAGAGAAGCTTGTTGCGAATGGTAGCAACTTCACCAACTAGGCTATGAATTTGAGGATTCTCCTCACTGCTGAACAAAAGCAATATGTGCTAGAGGCGCCGCTAGGCCCCCCACCAGCTCCTGATGCCCCTGACGAGGAAAAGAATGTCTATATAACTCGTCAGGAGGACCACAACTTAGTTCATTGCGGCATACTGTATGGTCTAGAGCCAAAACTTCGAAAGCGTTTCGAAAATGGCAATGCCTTTGATACCATGGGAGAATCGAAAATGATTTTCGATACCCATGCTGCCGTAGAGAGTTATAATGCTTCTGAAAAGTTTTTTAGCTGCATGATGGAAGAGAATAGCTTCGTTAGTGAGCACGTACTCAAAATGTCTTGGTACGCTGATAAGCTTGTGTCCTTGGGAATAACGATTCCCATTGACTTAGGCATACATTGTGTTCGCCAATCTCTGCCACCTAGCTACAAGAGCTTCGTGATGAAATATAATATGCAGGGCATGAAGAAGTCTCTTCCCGAGCTTCTGTCAATGCTTAAGACTGCAGAAGTGGAGATTAGGAAAGAACATCAAGTGTTGATGATCAATAAGACCACCAGTTTCAAGAAGGACAAGAAAGGCAAGCAGAAGGGAAAGAAGGGTGGCAAATCTGTTGCCACACCTGAAAAGAAACCCCGAGCTAGCCCTAAGTCTGATACCGAGTGCTACTATTGCAAGGGGACTGGCCATTGGAAGCGCAACTGCCCCAAGTATTTGGCGGACAAGAAGGCCGGCAAGTCAAACAAAGGTATATGTGATATACATGTTATTGATGTGTACTTGACTAGTACTCGTAGTAGCACCTGGGTATTTGATACGAGATCGGTTGCTAATATATGTAACTCAATTCAAGGGCTGTGGAATAAGCGACAACTAGCAAGGGATGAGGTCACGATGCGGGTCGGCAATGGATCAAGAGTTGATGTGATCGCCGTCAGAACGCTGCCTCTCCATATGCCATCGGGATTAGTGATAATCTAAATAATTGTTATTTTGTGCCTGCACTAAGGATGAACATTGTATCCGGATCGTGTTTGATGCGAAGTGGTTATTCCTTTAAATCTGAAAACAATGGTTGTTCGATTTATATGGATAATATCTTTTATGGTCATGCACCTGTGTTGAATGGTTTATTTCTATTGGATCTTGATAGTAGTATTATGCATATTCATTGTGTTGATGCTAAAAGGGTTAAACTTGATGATGATATATCTACATATATGTGGCACTGCCATCTAGGTCATATTGGCGTTAAACGCATGAAGAAACTCCATTCTGATGGACTTTTAAAATCACTTGATTTTGAATCATTTGATACATGTGAGCCATGCCTTATGGGCAAGATGACTAGAATGCCGTTTTTCAGTTCAATGGAACGGGCGATAGATTTATTGGAAATCATACATACTGATGTGTGTGGACCAATGAGTGTGTCGGCACGAGGTGGATATCGTTATTTTGTTACTTTCAAAGATTATTTGAGTAGATATGGGTATATCTATTTGATGAAACATAAATCTGAAACTTTTAAAGAGTTCAAGGAATTTAAAAATAAAGTGGAAAATCATCGTAACAGAAAGGTCAAATTTCTACGGTCCGACCATGGAGGAGAGTATCTTAGTTACGAGTTTAGCACACATATGAAAAATTATGGAATAGTTTCACAACTCACGCCTGTCGGAATACCACAACGTAATGGTGTGTCGGAACGTCGTAATCGTACTTTATTAGATATGGTTCGATCTATGATGTCTCTGACTGACTTGCCACTGTCATTTTGGGGTTATGCACTAGAAACCGGTGCATTCACTTTAAATCGTGCACCATCTAATCCGTTGAAACGACACCGTATGAATTATGGTTTGGAAACAAACCTAAGCTGTCATTTCTTAAAGTTTGGGATGCGATGTTTATGTGAAGAAACTTCAGCCAGATAAACTCGAACCCAAAGCGGAAAAATGCATCTTCATAGGATACCCTAAGGAAACGATTGGGTATACCTTCTATCACAGATCTGAGAGCAAGGTTTTTGTTGCCAAGAATGGATCCTTTCTTGAGAAGGAGTTTCTCGCGAAAGGTGTGAGTAGTTGGAAGGTAGAACTCGAAGAGGTTATTGAACCTTCTCTTCATGAAATGGCGAGTAGCACAGCACCGGAAGTTGTTTTGGAGTTGACTTCACCTAATGAAGAGAGAGCTAATGATATTGATAATGAAACTCCAAAAGAGGACACTACCGAACCTCGCAGGTCAAGCAGGACACGTGCAGCTCCTGAACTATACGGCAATCTTGTTATGAATTTCATGATTGATGAAATAGATGACCCTGCGACGTATGAAGAAGCGATGATGAGCCTGGATTCCAACAAATGGCTAGAAGCCATGAAATCCGAGCTGGAATCCTTGTACGAAAACCAGGTTTGGACCTTGGTGGACTTACCTCACGATCGAAAGGCCGTTGAGAATAAATGGATTTTCAAACGAAAAACTGATGCTGATGGTAATGTGACCATCTATAAGGCTCGACTTGTCGCAAAGGGGTTTCGACAAATTCAAGGAGTTGACTACGATGAGACATTCTCTCCCGTAGTGATGCTTAAGTCGGTTAGGATTATGTTAGCAATTGCTGCATATTTCGATTATGAAATATGGCAGATGGATGTCAAAACTGCGTTCCTCAATGGTAATATTGAAGAAGAGTTGTATATGATACAACCTAAGGGTTTTGTCGATCCTAAGGATGCTGATAAGGTATGCAAACTTCAGCAATCCATGTATGGACTGAAGCAAGCATCCCGGAGTTGGAATCTCTGCTTTGATGAGGTGATCAAAGAGTTTGGAATTGTCCAAACTTATGGAGAGGCTTGTATTTACAAGAAAGTGAGTGGGAGCAATGTGGCATTTTTGATATTATATGTGGATGACATATTATTGATTGGAGATGATATAGATCTTTTAAACAGTGTTATAAGTTATCTAAATAGCAAATTTTCGATGAAAGACCTTGGTGAAGCTTCATATATATTAGGCATTAAAATCTATAGAGATAGATCAAGACACCTAATTGGGCTATCGCAGAGTACACACCTTGATAAGATATTAAAGAAGTTTAATATGGACGGAAGTAAGAAGGGGTTCTTACCTATGTTGCAAGAAAAGACATTGAGTAAGACTCAAAGTCCCGCTATGACGGAAGAAAGAGAGATAATGGATAAGATCCCCTATGCCTCAGCCATAGGCTCTATAATGTACGCCATGCTATGTACAAGACCGGATGTGGCACATGCTATTAGTTTGACTAGTAGGTACCAATCTGATCTAGGTTCGGAACACTGAATAGCGGTCAATAATATCCTTAAGTACTTGAGAAGAACTAAGGATATGTTTCTTGTATACGGAGGTGAAGAAAAGCTAGTCGCTAAGTGTTATGTCCATGCTAGCTTTTAACACCGATCCGGATGACTCTAAGTCTCAATCCGGATACGTATTTCTCTTGAACAGAGCAGCCGTTAGTTGGAGGAGTTCGAAACAACCTGTGGTGGCTGGAGCAACGACAGAGGCGGAATATGTTGCTGCTTCAGAAGCGGCGTAGGAAGCGGTTTGGATGAAGGAGTTCATAAAGGAACTAGGTGTGGTTCCTAGTGCATTGGACCCAATGGTAATCTATTGTGACAACAATGGATCCATAGCCAACGCCAAGGAACCAAGGTCTCACAAGAATTCCAAGCATATTAAGCGCCGGTTTCACTCCATCCGCGAGCATGTCAAGGATGGAGATATAAACATTTGTAAAGTGCACACGGACCTGAATGTAGCAGATCTGTTGACTAAAGTTCTCCCTAGGGAAAACATGATCAACAACAGAACTCCATGGGTGTTAGATTTATCACTATGTAAACTAGATTATTGTCTCTAGTGCAAGGTTAGAGACTGAAGGAAATATGCCCTGAGAGGCAATAATAAAGTTGTTATTATGTATTCCTTATATATGATAGATGTTTATTTTGCATGCTATAATTGTATTGATAGGAAACGTCAATACATGTGTGTTTAATAAACAAAAAGGGTTCCTAGTTATGCCTCTCTTATAGACTAGTTTGTTGATTAACAAGATGATCAAGGTTTCCTGATCATGGACATTGGAAGTTGTTAATAACAAGGTCACAACATTTGTGAAATGATGTGATGAACATTCATCCGAAGTATAGCATTACGATCAAGTCATTATGTTTACATTGCTATAACATCATAAGAAGTAATCTTTATCCTTAGACCATGAGATCATGTTAATTGCTAACACCGAAAGAGTATCTTGATAACATCAAACGTCACACCGTAATAGGGTGACTATAAAGGTGGGTTCAGTGCTACGAAGGTGTTATGTTGAGGCTCATGGATCAAGAGTGGAATTTGTCAATCCCGATGATGGATAGATATACTCTGGGCCCTCTCAGTGATATCGCATTAAGATAACTTGCAAGCAAGTGATGTGATCACTAGAATGTTATATCACGGGAACGAGAAAAGAGTGCATGTCGGTAATGAGATCAAACTAGGTATTTGGATACCGATGATCGAATCTCGGACATGTATTATATCATGAGACAAAGGGATTAAATTACTAGCGTTAAAGGTTCTCACGATCATAGAAGTCATCGTTGAATGTGCAGGAGTCAGTATGGATCTCTAGGTCCCGCTTCTGATTATTGATCTGAGAGGAGTCTCAATCATATCTGCATTATTCGCGAACCATAGGGTGACACACTTAAGGGTTACAGGACACCATTTTGGAGCACATATGTTTTAGACGAAAGGATTGCAAAGCGCAGGAATTGTTTCGATATAGAAACCGGAATTGTTTCGGGTGAATTGCAGAAAGTGGTTCTGTGTGTGATATTGAGATGTTGCAAGGGGTTTTATGTGAATGTTTGTTAATTAAAGTAATTACCAAAATTATGAATAAATTTAATAAAAGAGTTTTATTAAATGAGAGAGCATTAAACTTAGAGAATTTTAGTGCATTTAAAGTGGAGACTTTAAAAGAGAATGTGAAGGGGCATTTTAATGTGGAGGAGTTACCACCATATGAATGGGGGAGGTCAGGGGTCACCCCCCATGGGGCGCCGGCCATGGGGAGGGGTACCCCCTCCTCCTATAAAAGGCCACCCCTCTCACCCTTCTTCCTCACACCTCCTTGTGAAGGATCTCTCTCCCCTTCTAGAATTATTCCCCCATGGTCTCGGATTAGCGAGATACATGTTCCCGGTGGCCTTGCGTCTAGAAGGAGTTGCTTCTTCCGCTGATTCGCTGGAGCGAGGAGGTGGAGGTTGTCCGGTGGCTTGAACGTGTGTGCGAGGGCAGATGTGCTGCTGATTTGCGGCGCTCGGACTTCCACAAGATCTTGAGATCGGCAAGTGTATGACTACATCAACCACAAGTTCCTACTCGTTAACAAAACTCGTTTTCTTCGAGGGTAAGTTCTCCATGGATGTATGTCCACCCATTGCTCTGTATCTAGTATATAGATCTTGGTGTATAGTTCTCATCGTAGGAATTTTTTTGTTTTCTATGCTATGGACCCAACACCAGACATGGTCGGGACACTCCCGGACCAATGATCGACAGAGGGACCTGGATGACCATGTGACCCCTGTGTGTTCCACGAAGATCTTTTGTCGTTTGAACCGGGACAGTCGTGTCTTATTCCCTTTGTCTCTCGATACTTGCATTGCCCGAGATCTAATCAATGACATCACCATGTCGTGTTCAAACTCGTTACCGAACAGTGCTACTTGACTGGTTCCAACAAGTGATATCCCTGTGATAAAAATCACACGCTGCACAGCTATTGGATATAACTTCTCCGAGTGGGCCCTTGAGTATCTTTCGGTCACATGGACGGACAAATCCCGCTCTTGACATATATTGCCTCTACAGTTTTCTCCGAGTACCTGAACATACCTTTATAACCACCGTATTACCAGATGGTGCTTGATGCTATCTAAGCACTCTCGGGAGACAATGATTGATATAGCCTCACGGTCTAAGGAATAGTCAACGAGGATCCATTTCTAATCATCTTAACTTTAACTTAGTGACATGATCGGGTCATGATGTTTAGGTTGGGTATTGGTTCATCATCTCATTCTCAGAATGAGTTGACTCCATTTCCAGCTAGCATAAATGCCACATGATCAGGAAACATGATCATGTATTGACCAATGAACCAGTGACTAGAGTTTCACCGGGAACCCCTGGTTGTTTATATATCACACCTGTATTGATGTTTCCACTCCATACAGTTATAACATGATATAAAACTTAATCATAAACTATATGAAATTTGATAATAGTCCTTATTACTATTTGTCTCTAGGGCATATTTCCAACATCCTCTCCATCATTGCAATGGGTAAGAAACGACAAGCCGAAAACACCACACGTCCATCTTGATCTCTACCGATCATACCAGCTCCACCAATCCCATTGAGATGAAAAGACCCGTCCACAGATAGAGCACGCCACCCGTTAGTAGGATTTGGCCATGGTACACTTGGAGGTTTTGAAATAGCACCCGAAGGGCAGAGCGAGGTGACACCGGGGCGTTTACCTTTGATTATCTCTAGAATAGTATGTTGTCGGATCAGGAACAATGTACTGAAATAGTTGCACATATATCTCCTTGTTACTTCAGTCGGTGGTGTCTCCTTCGCATGGTCGAGGTCATTGTGAATCTGCCAAATTTTCCAAGGCAGCATGATAATCATGTTCTTAACGTTGTCAATTTTCCATCATGCAAATCAAAGAGCCACTCCTGTCAGAGTCCTGGTACACGGGGTACCCCGATCCTGCGGGTGATGAGCCCACCTAGGGGGCCACCTCCCTTTCCTATGGCAGCAAGACGGGCAGAGGGCCTCGTGGAGGGAGGTCGGGATGGCGCCTATAGAGGGTGTCTTTACACCCTCGACTCCGCCTCACAAGGTCCGGATCCCCCACCCCGAGTCTCCGAGGAGGCCTCGAGAGGGCTAGGGCAGGGGAGTGCCTACAACCTTGCCATAGTTAGGGGAAGAAGACAAGAACCTACAAGGGAGACCGGGTCGCCTCGGTAAAGCAAGGAGGGGCCATGCATCGACTGGTGCAAGGACGCCAAAGGCGTCAGTTGAGCCAAGACAGCTCCCCCTTGCCACGTTGGTGCTAAGGGGACATGAACGATGTCGGGGAGCGAGGGATGGCATCAGGTAGACCAGCTTTATGGAGCATCGATGGACAACCAAGGCAAGAAGGACCGAGTCCAACAAAAGTAGACTGGTAGACTAGGTCTTCAAGGGGACGGTAGTATGGTGAACCTTCTCTCCCAATGTTTGGGGTACCTTGGAGGGGGTCGAGTCCTAGAACTTGTAACCCTAGACTTAGGTTCTCCATTGTACCCTCCCGAAGCATAGCGAGCAATACAACCAAGCAGGAGTAGGGGCTTTACCTCCTCACGAGGGTCCCGAACCTGGGCAAACAAACCGGTGTCAACCTCTCTATCGTGTGCATGTGCCACCATCCTCGTCGTCATTGATCGAGCTGCTCGGAACGCGTGATTCAGCCCCCTCTCGAACTTAGGGCTCGTTGGACCCCTGTTCCTTTGTGGGACACATCTCCGATATTTGGCGCGCCAGGTAGGGGGCCGAGGCGTGCTCCGATGACCTTCGCCGCCATCGGCATGACGGCCCACATTGGGTTGATGCCAGGACGACAAAACGTTGGGCGTGATGTCGCGGTCCGAGCAAGGATTGACCCCGCCCCACTGCGCCCAGCTGCGGTTCCTGCTGCGTGCGTGTGGAACGAACCAGGTCTCCCCTTTCATCCGCCATAAGGGCCTTGGTTTCCCTCCTGTGGGGATGCCGTGACCTGCCACGCCGTACCCCCACACTACTGGTTCAACCGTCAACACCAAAGAAGGCCGGGCTAGTGGCGCGGGCACAACCCCTCCACCCGCCAACCGAACTACACCAAGAAAGGTGGACCTCGTAATTCACCGGGCTCCTCCGCACCGCTGTCCTCGCCTTCCCACGGCTAGGGGCTCACTCCGGGAACAAGGCTACCAGAGCCGAGGGTCTCTGCGCGACCTGGCACCCCGGTTGGCACCCCCGGGCGCCACGATGTCGCTTCCTAGTCGGGGTCTGGCCATCAAAGCACTCCGCCACCGGGTTGGGAAAGAGCACCCTGCCTTTGCAAGATCCCAGCGGGCTACCCCACTGACATCTAGGCGGGGGAATAGATGGCTGCACTGGAACAGATTGCTTCCCCGAGACGCGGGAAGATGTTCCTGGGGATCGAGGAATAGGCCCCATGCAAGGGCCCATCGGGCTTTGGCTGGCTCCCCACTCTTTGCTCGCCGCATCGCTCAGTGATCCAGAGGAGTATGCCCATGCCTAATGCGAGCCCTAGTGGTGCCCTTGCCCGTGCCCCCAGCCACCGGCTTGGCTCCCGCACACCCGCGACGAGGGCGACGGTGGGGCTGGAGCTGTGGCACCCGTGAACTTTGAAGCGGGACCGCGGGCACCCATCAGAAAGGAGTCGAGAAGAAGCGCCCCCACGGGAAGGACTCGAAGGAAGAAGACACATAGCAACCTTACTGCATTTTCCACCGTATAAGGGGCATGACCCTAGCCAGTGTTTCAAGCTGAAGGTGATCCAAGTGGAGCACGAAGGTCCGAAGAAGTGTAAGCATGCCAATGGAAAAGGTGGCCTTTTAGGCGCCCACTCAGCCGGGGACCAGAAGGAAAACACCAGGGCGAGTCTCCCCGATGTTGACGCGGCGACCAGGGCGGGTGCTTTGCCGTGATGGACATGGGGGGTTCCCGAAGCCTCGGGAGCCCACCCTTGGTATGCCCTTGTCTCCCAGCCAGACGCTGTCGAGGACGGGGACCAGGGGCTCAAGAGAGGTACAACACCCACCCTCGATATGCCCCCATCTTCCAGCCAGATGCTATCGAGGACGGGGACCTGGGGGCTCTAGAGGGCTACAGCACCCACCCTCAGTATTCCCCCGTCTTCCAGCCAGACACTGTCGAGGACGGGGACCCCGGGGCTCTAGAGGGCTAGAACACCCACCCTCTATATGCTCCCGTCGTCTAGCCAGACGCTGTCGAGGACGGGGACCTGGGAGCTCTAGAGGGCTACAACACCCACCCTTGGTATGCCCCTGTCTTCCAGCTAGACGCTGTCGAGGACGGGAACCCGAGGGCTCCAGAGGGCTACATCGCCCACCCTCGATACGCCCCTTAATAGCGCAGTTATTCGATTGATGTCATTTGCTAACTGCTGTGGTTATGAGGATGATGTGAGCAGAGGTTGCTACCTATTTGTCCAAATATGGAGTTCCTCCCACACATACATAGTTGAGAATGTTCATGATAATAATCTTTACCTTAGCTCCTTATAATGCTAGTGCTAAATCCGCTACTCCCTGAGAACGCTTTTCCCCTATTGCATTTCCAATCTCTCTTACATACGCGATACTTACTTTTTGTATTCAGTTGTTTTACTTTACTTATTATTGCTCTTATACCAAAAACCCAAAAACACCCGTTTACACAATACTCGCATTTTATCTTGTCACTTAGAACTTTAACTAGCATTACTAGTGTAATATTTATTTCAAGAGTTATTAGACTTCAAACTCCTGCTCCCTGCGGGATCGATATCTTTATTCTGAAACTAGCTAAAAACGATATGTGCACTTGCAGTCATCAAGCTATTTTCTAGCGTCGTCGCCAGGGAACTAAGCTCTGTAGGTCTTTTAGTTTTTTGCTTATTTATTTTTGTCTTGCTAAGTTTTGTTTTGAGTTACAGGTTTCCACCAACATGATGGAGTTTGAGCATATGACTAGTGCTAACCCACTCAACCACTTTGGGATATGATATTTATAAAAGATACAACTCTGATGAGAAGACAAGGGGATTTGAAATAAATCCTCTATTACTTGGTATTCTACACAAGAAACAATTTACTAGAGATGATGAAGATCCTGATCCATATGAGCATATTGCATGTTTCAAAGATATATGTTGTACTTTTCAATTGACGGGATATACTGCTGATGAAGTCAAAGCAGTACAGGAAAAGAAGGAAGAGGAAAGTATGCTAGAAGTCGTGGAACATCTGGAAGAAACCAAAGATGAAGAGGTAACCAAGAAAGAAATTATGGCTATGTACGCGCATTGCAACATAGTCAAACTTGATGAAGAGACTTCCATATTGGTTGAAGGTAAAACAAAGGTAAAAGATGTGGGTAAGCCTATTATTCCCTGCATATTTAAGGAAACCTCGCATTATGGTTTATGTGATCTTGGTACCGAAGTTAATGTTATATCTTATGATTTCTATTTAGAAATAAAAGAATAAATAGAACTGGCTACAATTGAAAATACTGATATGAGAATTATGTTAGCCAATAAAAATCTTAGAATTTCAATGGGAGTAGTTGAAGATGCAACTGTCACAATTGGCAACAAAAACTTTCCTATCGATTTTGTAGTTGTTGATATGCCACCTGACACTCTTTGTGCAATTATATTTGGAAGGAACTTTTTGAGTGATAAAGGTGCCTATGTTGACTTTAAAAAGGAGATTGTGTCTATTAAGCTTGGGGAAGCGGAAAAGGAATTCCACTTTTCCAAATTTAAAGACAGGCCTCCACAAATACAAGAAGAAGAGGAAGAGAAAACAATTGAGGAAATGGCAGCTCTTTTATTTAGAAATCAAGAAGAATAAATAAATGAAGACTCAAATTATGAAGAAATAGTTATGGAGGACAAGTCCCTAGAAGAACTAGAAGGTGAACTCGATTCACATTCAATTTTAGGGCCTCCAACTGATGAGGCTTTTGAAGAGCCAGAAAAGAGAGGGGACGAGGAATTACCACCCCCGGAGTTGAAGACTCTACCAGATAATCTTAAATACAAATTTTTAGATGACACAAATAAATTTCCTATTATTATTTATTGCTAAACTTTCATGATGAGAAGAAGAAGAACTAATGAAAATACTGAAGGAGCATCGCATGGCCTTTGGGTACTCAATGGATGATTTGAAGGGCATTAGTCCCATGATAACCGTCCATTGAATATTCATGGAAGAAGGTGCGAAACTAGTTGCGGAATTTAATATAAGATTGAAGCCTAAAATGAAGGAAGTGGTAAGTGTTGGGGATATACTTTTCGGGTATCCTCACTGTGCCTCGCTGACCAGGGTGGCCCACTTCAGGTTAGAGCTTTGCTTCACGGGTGGCCTAGTCAGGGAGAAGAGACGGAGTCTAGTCCAGCTACGGGAAGGCCCAGAAGACTTACTGACATAGGCATGTTATGTTACTTGTAGTTCAAGGTGTACTCTGTAACCAACTCTTAGTCATAGCCGGATAGGTCTCTTATGTAAACCCTAGGCCAGATATCTATATAAGATGTCCTAGGGTACGCCTTTAGGGCATAACACCACAATAGTCTACAATCTCAACTCGCATAGGTGAAACCCTTGTAACCCATATTCCGGCTCTGCCGTATTACTGAATTGCTAGCAGGAGTAGGATCCGTCCAAAGCCGGCAGATTCGAACCTGGGTAAACTTGTGTGCTCACCGTCCCGGAACACCATATATCTCACACCCCTCTCTTCCACATGCCTCGAGGACCCCCTCATGGCGTACTTGTCATCAATCCTGCGACAATTGGCGCCCACCATGGGGCAAGTGATCTTCGGATCTGCATTCCGAGTGAAATCTGCAAGAATCAAAATCAGCGAGGCCGTTTCCTTCGGTCGCGTCCTCTACGCTAGCGACGTCCCTCTCATCATTCTCGACGAGACCTGGATTCCGGCTTGGGAGGCCGTGACTGCCTACACCATCATGTATTTTAGTGAGATCGATGTTTACATGGGTTTTGCTGAACCTGCCCCACCCACCCCAGCGGTGATGAGAGAGGCAGAAGAAATCTCTGGGTCTACTTTGTCCATAGAGGCGGCAGAGTTACAGATCTCAGAAAACCCTAATCCCACCCATCCCGCACCTGTTGCGGAGATAGTGGAGAAAGCTAAACCTGAAGCAGATCTTGCGGTGCAAGTCGAATCTAGAGTGGATATCCCTAGCGAGGCCGAATCCCAGATCGATCTACTCGCCGAGGTCGAAATCCAGGAGGAACAAGATAACAACTCTGGTTTCGGCTCTTCCAGTGCCGAAACGGACCAACCCTTCCTGAGGTATACGTTGAGGCGCATGATGATGCAAGGTGCAAACATGGATGAGGTTCTCGAGACCATCAGGCATTTCGAGGAAGCCCACGAGGAAAGCCGCAACTACCTTAGGACTCACACGTTGCACTTTGTTGGATACGTTGGGTCCGGATCCGTCTCTGTCGATGCTGGAGACAACGAGGACTCGGTGCTAGAGGCGATCGGAACAAACAACGACTTATCGGCATCTTCGAATAATTCCATGACGTTGGCGGATTTCCAAAAGTTCTTCGCGAAATACAAAGAGGAGTTTAACTCCAAAGCTACAGAAGAAGGAGAAGCCATGGACGAAGGATCCGGAGAAAACTCTCCCAAAGCACAGGACGACACAGATCTCGGAGATAATCCCGACGTCCAAATGTCCAAAAGTACTGATCAGAGCTTAACTCCGAGAAACGGACCTAAAGCCATCTTTGCTACCAGCACTGCCAAGAAGGCAAAGAAGAAGAACAAGAAGAACAAGACCCCAGCAAAAGACCCTCCAACAGAGGAAGTGATTGCCGAGGAGTATGAGGAAGACTCGGATGGAGCACTAATCCCAGAAGATCCCAAAGAAGCCTTGGTGGATGGACACGTGGTCACTGCTAGTGCCCGTAAACTCATCAATCCTACGTTAACTATACCTATCCCTACAGCTGTAGAACTTCCTGCTGAAGAGTTGGAAGAAAGGGCTCAGGCCCTAGAAGCCCGTCGTCAAGTACTCCTGGATGAAGCCAACAACATCAAGGAAGAGAAGAAGCGCATAGCTACTGCGGAAAAGTTCATCTCTCTGCAGCATCAGAAGACCCGGAAACGACACATGCATGACAACCAATTTCCAGAAGTCCACAAGGTTCTCTTTGAGGGGGACCTAGGGATGCCTCGGCTTGATAGCAAGGGAGATCTGGTGTACCCAACACTAGTACAAAACACTGCCACAGCTTGAGATATCCTGGCAAATAATCCAGCCCCCAAACAGGTCCGGTTGGGCATAAAGCTACTCACCAAGTGTCTGGAGCAATAGAAGGTCACAAAATCTGGAAGCGGAAAACTAGTCTCTCAATCTGACCAATGTCGCACGGATCCGGCCTAGAATGATATTAGACCCCAGCGGGTTCCAGAACAACATTACCATTCTGACCGTCGGGAAGATAACTATTCAAGAACCAGATCTTCAGGACAGCACCACAGAACCACATGTAACTGGAGCAACGTTGCTCCAGCCATAGAGCAAGAAGCAATTGTTGCACTGTATCCGAGAAACCCTCCATGGCGAGAGTCAAATAATCGCAGGGAAGAAGACAAAGAGAAACGTCGGGAGGAGGACCGTCAAAGGATGCCACCTCCTAGACATGCAAGACGTCTAGCTGAACCCCATCGCGGTGGGAGTGACGGACGAAGGAATGACGGACACCGTGCCGAGTCAAGCTGGTAGGTGGCCCGTCGCAATGAAGACCCTCCTCGGAACCGGAATAATGATGCTCGGATGGAGGCCGGTGATCAGCCAGAAACAATCCACCTGCACCACACTCTCCATGAAGCAGCTATCACAATGGCTCCCAAGGAGGCAAAGGAGGACATCGTGGCATAGGAGGTAGTGGCAGAAGCCGAAGTCCGGCTCCAAGGCATCGCAACTATAGTGAACAACAAAAACGGCATTCCCTATCACCAAGTGACACGAGACACTGGATCAACTTGAACATAGAAGCGCGACGCTACGAGTCGGATAATATCTACGTAGGTCCAAAATGCTTCGGACCGCGTATTCGACAAACAAACTTCTTGGAAGGATTTGCTATCTCAATACACATCTAACCCTATGACGGTGTGGCCCGGCCAGATACTTGGCTCCAGGATTTTTTCTAGGCTTGCTGCATCGCCAAAGGCGGAAACAGCTTGGTCACGACCCGATATCTCCCACTTATGTTACGGACGACGACACGATCATGGCTAAATGAACTTTCGGAGAATACCATCTACAACTGGTATGACATGCAAAGCGCGTTCTTTCGGAATTTTGAAGGCACATATCGGAGCCCCTGTCCGGTAGGAGACCTACAGCGTTGCACCCAGAAAGCCGGAGAAACTTGCCGAGATTACGTCGGACAATGGATCGACACAAAGAACTCCTGTGAAGGAGTAAATGATAAAACTGCGATTGAAGCTTTCATTGCAGGACTCCCAATTGGTTTACTACGTCACCGCTTGAAGTGCAACAAGGTCACTGATTTGGGAGAGATGATAGAAACAACGAGCAAGTATGCAGACGACGATGACGCAGAGGGATTACTGGACGCCCTAGCTGTGCCATGATATGTCATAAACGTATCTATAATTTTTATGCTCCATGCTTATTTTATATCAACTTTCTTAAGTTTTGTTTACACTTTGAGGTATTTTTATACATTTTCTAGAACTAACCTATTAACAGGATGCCGCAGTGCCAGTTGCCTAGTTTCTGCTGTTTTTGGTTTCAGAAAAGCTAGTAAGGAAATATCTCAGAATTGGACGGGACAAAAGCCAAAGTCAATATTTTACTAGAAGGAACATGGAGTCCAAAGGGCAGCCGAAGTGGGGCCACACCTAGGGCTGGCGCGGCCACACCTAGGGCTGGCGCGGCCACCCCTAGGTGCACGACCCTATGGTGTGGGCCCCTCAGGCGCCCACCGACCTTGCCCCTTCGCCCATAAAAGTATCCCGATGCAGAAACCGTAAGTACCCGATAACAAATCCACGAAAGAGTCTGTAGCCGCCCCCATCTCCATCCCTAGATCAGGGGGATCCGAAGCTCTTCCCGGCACCCTGCCGGAGGGGAGAGATCATCCCGGAGGCCTTCTTCATCACCATGCAAGCCTTCAGAGCTATGCGTGAGTAGTTCACCCTTGGACTATGGGTCCATACAGTAGCTACATGGTTCGTTCTCCTCCTTTGTGCTATCATGTTTAGATATTGTGAGATTCGTTCATGTAACATCCCAAAACTCTAATCCAAGGATATTAAGATCCAAATCATGAAATTTAGAGTTAACAACAACTTTTCCACTTAAAATCATTAAGCATTCATATGTGTATGCATTTAAAATAGGAGTTGTTTTGAATTGCCATGTTTGAGTGATCCATTGATTGTAAAATGATTCTAGGGTGAATTAAACATCATCTCGGTCATTCCCAATTAAATCCCAAAGAAAATAAATCAAAAAGAATAAAATAAGCAAAGGGTCATTTGTGCCATTTTAATCACCATGCCTACTTTGGCTATTCTTAGAACTCAAATCTTAACAGAAACAAATGTGGATCTTTGCACCCTTGCTAGTACAAGTAGTGATGTACCAAGGCCCACTTTATGATCTCCCAAACACATTCAAACTCTAATTTTAAATGACATTTGAAAATTGAATCTAGTGTAGGTATCAAGATCACACTATTTCAAAAACCACTCAAATGAACTCCATTTAAAGATCCAAAGCAACCAGAGATGCTCAAGCATGTGATCAACAACTCCACCAAAATTCATCTCAAAATTCAAAACTTGAATTCTTTTGGCCATTTTGTCAAACACCTTGTGTGCAAGAATCTGGATAAATCACAAACACTATTGTGAGCAGTGTTTAGACCAATGTGGTCTCCCATTTTGCAACCAGAGCCACCCTAGTGCACCCCCTACCCTTTGCTAGCCCGTCCAAGAACTGTGCCACGACCAAATGGTCATGGACATCAATGCCGAGCCCAAATCGAGCACCTCACCGGTGACAGCACGCCACAACAGCCGCCAGCCTCGCCAAACTTGCCCCATGTGTCGCTCGTGGTCCACCTCCACCGCTAGGCCAGCCCCAGCCTGCGGACAGAGCGAGGAGCAGCCAGGAACCGCCGCGCCCGGAGCCTGTCTGCCATGCCAACGCCGCCCGCAGAGCGCGCATGGTCCCTGCTCAACCAGACCCCGCCTAGCTCTCGCCGCCCACCTACACGATCACCACCGTCCTAGGAAGCTAACGGACATGCCCGTTTCCCTGACCGTGCCCTGTAGTCGCCGACCATCGCAAAGTTTGCTGTCGGCACAGACATCATGCGTGCTAGACCACTCACCTCTCCCGACCGAATTTCACAGCACGCGCACCGCCCTGACGACCGCCAGGGAACCGCCCACCGTCCTAGCCCACCGTCCACACCTCTAGCTCGTTGTGTCGCCGCCCCCGTCGAGCTCGCCCATGCTTCTCTGTCGCCTCGCCGAGCCTATAAATAGAGAGCTCCCTAGCACCATTTCGTGACACCATCTCCATCCACTCCACCTCAGAAACCTCCCAGAGCCCCACCGGAGCAATCTCTAGTCCGCAGCGCCGGAATTTTGTCGGAGTCTGCGGTGGAGGGAGAAGAAGGGAGCCGTTGATCCAGGCCATCTCTCAAGACGCCGCCAGTACCAGGAGAACCGCCGTCGTCGACTTGTTCATTTGCCCGCCTCCCGACCCTCGCTGGAGCCCTAGTAAGCCGCCCCAGACCCCCACCAAGCCGATAGGGTTACACCTCGCCGGGGACTTGTCCGTCGCCGACGACAAGCCCGAGCCGTAGATCTTCTTTCTAATCCAACGGTCCATGTTGCCCCGTAGAGCTTCGAGTTTAAAGAGCCACTGACATGTGGGACCCCCTATCAGCTGTCCTCAGCGCCACTGAGCGTTACTATGCCGACCATTAGTGTTCCCGCCTTAGCTCGTAGGTTCAAATTTAGATTTTTATTTTTATACTTAAACTAGATTCTGCCCCTTTGTTCAAAAATCAATTTAAGAAGATTTACTGAACCAAATTGAGTGATTCCAATTTGTTGGAAAGCTTCTGAAAAGATCTATCCAAGCCCGTTGGATTTAATTCATTTAGAGTTAGAGATCTCTTCTAGTAAAAATAACAAGACAAAAGCATTTGCTCATTCAAACGTTTTCAGAAAATCAACCATAATAGCTTTTGAGTTGATTCCAACTCTCAAAAATCACATTTCACCATACCTATCTGAATATGTAATAATATTAAGGTTTGCATGCAGTGACTTTGGACTAGTACCAAAATAATGCTATATAGGAATTTCTAGTCACTTTAAATCATTAAATATTAAACTTAAACTTATTAAAATGTGATCCAACCTTTAAATCACATTCCCATATGTTAGAATATGTGGTGATGACATGTGTCTACATGATCCCATATTTTAAATGGAGAATATTAAATCTTAGTTATTTTCTTTAATGAGTAGAAATTACTTTTCTTAAATAAAAAGAATGAAGCTAGTTAATAAAACCTTGTGATGCTTGTGATGATAATAGATCATCAAATGTGTGCCTTAGTGTACTAAGTAGCCTAGATTAAGCATTGTTTGGTGATTGTGTATCCCGTATGTATTTATAGACGAAAGTACCGACCAAGCTTTCGAGGAGGAGAAGTTCTACCAAGAAGAGGAGGAAGAAAACTTCAACCACTGCACTACCCAAGGCAAGCTAGCACTGTACAAGTTAACCCTTGCAAGTTTTACTTGCAAGCCTAGCACTTCAAGTAAACTAAGTAAGCTATTGTTTACAAGCTAGAATTAAGTTAGATAACCTAAGCAAGATGCATTAAGACTGCTTTGGTTATACCACTTTGACTAGTATCTACCCCAAGTTTTATTTTCAAGTTTTACTTTCTTTACTTTACTAAAGTCCCTTACTTGTTTGAAGGTAGCATAAAAAGTATAAAACTTGACCTATCTAGATAACTTTACATGTCATTCTATGGCATGAGATTGAGATTAATATCCCACCTTAGTGAACACTCTTAAATTAGTGGCTTAGAGCTAAATCAAAACTTGAGTCACTTTAGATGGGAATACTTGGTGAAAAAATGAATTGTGAAAACCTTGGAATGATGAGTCATTCTATTGAGATGTTTTGACATGTGTTGAGAAACACAAATGGTTTATGATGATGAAAATGTTGAGGCAGGAGCCTTAGCCCTTTACAAAAACTGATGGTTAGATTCGGATGCGATACCATTCCAATTTTACCGTACAACCATAATACCTAAATTGGGTAAGGCTTAGCTGGAAATTTATATGCATTAGTATTAGTTCCCTCGCGGGAGAGGTTTGAGCTGAGGCTACCTCTCAATGTTGTCCACCTATGCAGTACCCAAGATGACAGATGGTCATGGTTGGGAGGCCATACTCATAGGAGAGGTGCTTATACTAGGGTGTGTAAAGGAAATGTTATGTTTGATTATGTGCATACTAAGTATGATGATTCAGGGTTATCCCTAACAGATGTATCGAATCTTGTGGTGAAAGTGTACCACCTCTGCAGAGTGTCAAACTATTCGAATAGCCGCGTCCGCGGTTATGGACAGTTGGAGTGGCCATACTGTTTCGTTGTCAGATGTTTTCAAAATGACTTATGAAATGAATGATGAATCTTGACTTGACCACAGCAGAGTTGTGACTATGACACTAGCTTCCCAACTTAAGTGATTCTAGAACTTTATTTTATCTTTCTTTGTTTCTGAACTCATCTTAGGTTTCAAACTTAGTTTTATAAATAAACTTAGAGTTAGCAATCCTGCTAGCACTACCTTACTTTTTAGTAATAGTTTGCGAGTACTTAAAGAGTACTCGTGGCTTTTGTCCCTGGCTATTTCTATGGCCAGACTATGAAGGAGACTACCAAGATGAAGGACAGCATGACGGCTATGATAACTGGACTATCTTCCATCGTCAGCATTGCCTGTGCCACTGAAGATGGACCCCACCGCTACGCTTATTATTTATTTCCGCTGCTTGTTGTACTAAGACTGGATGATGAGATCCTTTATTCGTGTATGACCTTATTATGGTTTGTAATGGATGATGTACTGTGATATCCAATCTGTTATGTCTCACAAAAATGGTAATCCTAGGATTGCGATGTATGACATAACAGGCATCTGGGATTAGAAATCCGGGTGTTGACAAGTTGGTATCAGAGCCATCCTGACCATAGGAGACCCTAGTTAGAATGGACGTCCGAACAAAAACATAATTTCAAAACCAAAGTGCGTATTTATGGAAAACTATTTCCTCTCTTACCCTTGGGAATTCATTCTTTCTCAAAAATTCATGTTCCTCCAATTCTTACCATTACTACATAAAATTTTACACACTTGATCACTTCACTAACTTCCTCATCCTTAATTCTTGTAGATGGAGACTCAGTTCAGCAAGTTCTACCAGCTGGGCAACGGAGGCCAACTGATCTTCGAGAGGGATCTAGATTCACTATCTGAGTTATTGGGACACCCACATCTAGAGTTTCTTGGAGCTCAACTTCCTGGACCCCCAAGAGGAGATTTGCAATGGCTAGTCACCGCTGATCTTCGAGGAAGCATAGAAGCACCAATGTCCAGGAGAATCCAGTTCTCCGTAAGAGAGAACAACTGGCTAGATGGATTAGCCAGGGCAATGCATGAAGCTCTCGCACGTCTATGTGCCCTCAGTGTCAACCAAATCCAAGGAACCCGCTTTGTTCACTATGCAAGGCGTGACTTCATGGGAATGCCAATGGAGATGCCAGGTCACCCGGAGTTGAAGCGTCAAGTGGAGAACCTTGACTTCCTACTGTACGATCGCCAGAAGGAATTGGACAATGCTAGGGAGTTTCCCAACCACAACCGTGCCATTGCCGACCAGAAGGCCCAGACTTTCTCACTGGTTGTCAAGGACCGTCAGTCTCTTCGCCGCCTGCCCGAAAAGAAGGATCGCACCATCGCCCGTCTTCGCAAGAAGGTGGCCGGCCTCGAGAAGACCGTCAAGTAGCAAGAAGCTCAGCTTGCAGCAAAGGAGGAAGAGGAGGAGGGTGAAGATATCTAGGGAGATATGGATTCTTACCTCAGCAATGACGATGACTTTCTAGAGGAGGATGCCGTGGACTTCTACACCGACGATGAGGACTCCGACTTCATCGATGAAGAGTAGATGCACTAGAGCACTATCGTAGCATGCGATGTATTGGTCCCAATGTATCGTAGCCTACATAATGGTTCTTAAAACCATCTATTTTCCTTGTTGTGGTGTGTGTGTTTGTATCGTGTGCTTGTTTGAATGAATGAAATGGAGTTAGTTGCAAAAACTAAGTCAAACTCAAAGTTTTAGCCTTGAAATCAAAACCATGAACCATAGAACTTTCCCTCTTACCCCTTTATCTATCTCAATCTTCAGATGACTCGTGGAAACCCCGAAGGGAGCAGCTTATCACAGGACCCAATGCTACAGATTATGCAGATGTTAGTTGCAGACCGTGAAGCAAGCAGGGAAGAGCGCTAGGCCAACTTAGCAACACTGCAGGAGATAGCCTAGATGGCCCAAAACATCCAAGGACATGGAAATCAGGATCATCAAGGATCCAAGCTGAAGAATTTTCCATAATACCAATCCCCCAATCTTTAGCACTTTAGAGAACCCATTAGATGCTGATGACTGGTTACAGACAATGGAGAATAATTTGGAAGTAGCTAGAGTTGATGACAACGAGAAAGTTCTCTTTGCCACCCACTATTTGGCAGGAGATGCAAGAGCCTGGTGGAACAACATCCGCCTGATGAACCATGGTCAAGTGATGACATGGGAAGCCTTCAAAATCAAGTTCAGTCGCACCCACGTGCCACAGGGACTAGTCACCAGAATGAGGGATGAATTCAGAGAGTTGAAGCAAGGCAGAATGATTATGGTGGAGTACCGTGACAGATTCTTGTCCTTAGCCAGGTACGCACCTGATGAGATCAATACGGAGGCCAAGAAGAAGGAGAGATTCCTGAACGGACTACATGATGAGATGCAGACTGTCCTCGTCAACATCCGCTTCGAGGATCTCGAAGAGCTAGTCGACTCTGCCATTCAGATGGAAGGGAAGATTAACCAAGAAAATGACAACCGCAAGCGTCGTATGATGCACCAAGCTGGATCCAGTAGTCACCAGAAGTACCGTACCAACCCGTCTGCAGGGTATGCACCAAGGAACAACCGACCCCTAATGTCTCGCCCAAGCTACCCCAACCGTAGCGGAGTCAATGTGAAGTCCGGAGGAAACAACAACAACCTGGGCAACACCAGCAATATCAACCGTGCACCTCCCAAGAGCAACAACAACAACAACAACACTGCACCCAGAACTGGAAGCAATGTTGTGCCTGTCGCAACAAAAGACAAGTCCCAGATAACTTGTTTCGAGTGTGGAGTTAAGGGTCACTATTCCAATGAGTGCCCCAAGAAGACTGGTGCCACAGCCAAGGTGAATGTCCCAGCTCAACAACAGCGTCGTGTTCAACTAGGGAGAAGATTTGCCCCAGGGAACCCTCACAACCGCAACGGCTGTCTCTTCCACATGAACACCGAAGAAGCCCAAGAAGCGTCAGATGTAGTACTGGGTATGTTTTCTGTCAACTCAGTTTTAGCGAGGTATTGTTTGATTTGGGAGCATCGCATTCATTTGTCACTGAAGAATTTGCATGCACTAGTAAGATCCACCCAACCAACTTGAAGCATGCCATGATAGTCCAAATCCCAGGTTCAACTACAAAATCTAGAAAATTTGCAAAGCTGTGCCTATCAGAATACATGGGATAGATTTTTATGCTAATCTAATAGTACTTGGAACCAAAGGATTGGAAGTAGTACTAGGAATGGATTGGATGTCAAAGCATAAAGGACTGATAGACTGTGCTAAGAAAGCCATCACCATGACTAGTAGCTCTAGAGTAACCGTAGAGCATATATCTGAAACTTTACCTCGTCAATTCAAGTGCAACAAGAGTCTAGCCCTACCCACCATAGACCAAGTCAGAGTAGTTTGTGAATACCCTGATGTATTCCCAGATGAATTGCCAGGTATGCCCCCAGATAGAGATATTGAGTTCATTATCGAACTAATCCCCAGAACCGGACCCATAGCCCAGAGACCCTATAGCATGAACCCCTCCGAGTTAGTGGAACTAAAGAAGCAGTTGGATGCTATGTTAGCAACATGCTTGATTCAACCAAGCGCATCGCCATGGAGATCACCAGTGTTATTCATCGACAAGAAAGATGGAGGCAACCGTTTGTGCACCGATTACAGAAAGCTGAATGACGTCACCATCAAAAACAAGTACCCTCTGCCAAAGATAGAAGATCTGTTTGATCAGTTGACTGGTGCCCAAGTATTCTCAAAGATTGATCTTAGGACTGGTTATCACCAACTTAAGATTCGTGCAACGGATATTCCGAAGACCGCCTTTACTACCCATTACGGATTATACGAGTATACGGTCATGTCTTTTGGATTAACCAATGCCCCTGCTTATTTCATGAATCTCATGAATAAGATCTTTATGAATTTCCTAAATAAGTTTGTCGTTGTGTTTATCAATGATATCCTTATCTACTCCAAGTCAGAAGAAGAGCATGAGCAACATCTGAGAATCATCCTGGAAACCCTGAGAGAGCATCGGTTATATGCCAAGTTCAGCAATGTGAGTTTTGGCTGAAAGAAGTAGGATTCCTAGGACATATTGTGTCTGCCGGAGGAGTCTCTGTTGATCCCGCCAAGATCAAAGATGTCGAAGAATGGGAAGCCCCCACCACTCAGACCCAAGTCCGTGCATTTCTTGGATTAGCAGGATATTATCGCAAGTTCGTAGAACGATTCTCGAGTATCGCCAGACCCATGACCCAATTATTGAAGAAGGATAAGAAGTTTGAATGGACCAACAAATGTGAAGCTAGTTTCCAAGAACTGAAGAAGAGATTGATTTCAGCCCCAATATTGATCATGCCAGATATCAAGAAGCCATTTGATGTGTATTGTGATGCATCCAAGATAGATCTCGGATGTGTATTGATGCAAGAAGGCAAAGTCATCGCATATTTGTCTCGGCAACTGAAGCAGCATGAGCAGAACTATCCGACCCATGATCTTGAATTAGCAACCGTAGTGTTGGCATTGAAGACATGGCGTCATTATCTGATGGGTAATCGCTGTGAGATTTACTCAGTCACAAGAGCTTGAAGTATATTTTCACTTAGAAGGAGCTGAATATGGGACAAAGGAGATGGATAGAGTTAAGGAGACCTTGACATTCACTATCACCCCGGCAAAGCCAATATGGGGCGGATGCTCTTAGCAGATTGCCGTGTAGGCTAAACATCATGATCAAGGAGAAGCAACCAAGTTTGCATGAGTTGGAGCAGCTTAGAAATGAGCTAGTTAGCAAAGGATATTTGGCTAGCATTGAACTTCAACCCACATTAATCAGCCAAATCAAAGAATCCCAGAAGGGAACTGAAAGTATCGACTGAATCAAACGTCGTATTGGTACATGAAAGGTACCTGGATTCACTGAAGACGAAGAAGGAGTTATGTGGTACAAAGGACGTATCTGTGTGCTAGCAGATTCGGAGCTGAAGCAAGGTATCATGCAGGAAGCTCATGATACTCTTTATTCTATGCACCCTAGAGGCACGGAGATGTATCAAGATTTGAAAGAGAAATTTTGGTGGCACAAGATGAAGAGAGAAATCGGAAGCTACATCGCCAAGTCTGACATCTGTCAAAGAGTCAAAGCAGAGCATCAGAGGCCCGCAGGACTGTTGCAACCATTGCAGATTCCGGAATGGAAATGGGAATCTGTCAGAATGGACTTTATCACTGGATTGCCTACTTCTTGTAGGGGAAATGACTCAATCTGGGAAATCGTTGATAGGCTGTCCAAGGTAGCTCATTTTATACCTGTCAAGACTACCAATCGGAGCTCGAAGCTAGCAGAGTTGTACATTGCTAGAATTGTTAGTCTGCATGGAACCCCCAAGACCATAGTATCAGATCGAGGAACCCAGTTTACCTCGAGATTTTGGCAGAAAGTCCAAGAACGATTGGGAACCAAATTGAACTTCAGTACAGCGTATCACCCGCAAACCGATGGACAGACTGAAAGAGTCAACCAAATCCTAGAGGATATGTTGAGAGCTTATGTGTTGGAGTACAGATCAAACTGGGAAGACTGCCTGCCTTTCGCAGAATTCTCATACAACAACAGTTATCAAGCCAGTCTACAAATGGCACCATTTGAGTTCCCATACAGAAGAAAGTGTCGCACCCCTTTGAATTGGTCGCAAGTAGGAGAGAGTCATATCTTTGGACCCGACATTCTCCGAGAAGCTGAAGAGAAAGTTCACAAAGTCCGTGAGAACCTCAAGACCGCCCAATCCAGACAGAAGAGTTATGCTGACAAGAGAAGGAGAGACCTGACTTTCAATGTCGGAGATTTTGTATATCTAGAGGTTTTACCATTGAAGGGAACACAACGCTTTAGTCTGAAAGGAAATTTAGCCCCTAGATATATCAGGCCCTTCAAGATTCTGAATCGCCGAGGAGAAGTATCGTATCAAATGGAACTACCAGAGGAGATGTCAGCCATCCACAATGTGTTCCATATCTCGTTACTTCGCAAATGCCTAGAAGTGCCGGAGAAGACCGAAGTTTTCAAGAACATCGATCACCAAGCTGTTGATATCAACAAAGACCTGACATATCGTGAAGTGCCCATCCGTATCTTAGAGGAAGCCTATAGAACCACCAGGACCCAGAGTATCAAATTTCTCAAGATTCGATGGAGCAACCATACGGAAGAAGCCACTTGGGAGCGAGAAGATTACATTAGGACAGAGTTCCTAGATCTCTTGAGTTCCTAGTTTTTCTTTCGTAAATCTCGGGACGAGATTTTGTTTAAGGGGGGGGAAGGTTTGTAACATCCCAAAACTCCAATCCAAGGATATTAAGATCCAAATCATCAAATTTAGAGTTAACAAAAACTTTTCCACTTAAAATCATTAAGCATTCATATGTGTATGCATATAAAATGGGAGTTGTTTTGAATTGCCATGTTTGAGTGATCCATTGATTGTAAAATGATTCTAGGGTGAATTAAACATCATCTAGATCATTCCCAAACAAATCCCAAAGAAAAATAAATCAAAAAGAATAAAATAAGCAAAGGGTCATTTATGCCATTTTAATCACCATGCCTACTTTGGCTATTCCTAGAAATCAAATATTAACAGAAACAAATGTGGATATTTGCACCCCTTGCTAGTACAAGTAGTGATGTACCAAGGCACACTTTATGATCTCCTAAAAACATTCAAACTCTAATTTTAAATGACATTTGTAAATTGAATCTAGTGTAGGTATCAAGATCACGCTATTTCAAAAACCACTCAAATGAACTCCATTTAAAGATCCAAAGCAACCAGAGATGCTCAAGCATGTGATCAAAAACTCCACCAAAATTCATCTCAAAATTCAAAACTTGAATTCTTTCGGCCATTTTGTCAAACACCTTGTGTGCAAAAATCTGGATAAATCACAAACACTATTGTGAGCAGTGTTTGGACCAATGTGGTCTCCCATTTTGCAACCAGAGCCACCCCAGTGAACCCCCTACCCTGTGCTAGCCCAGAAAAGCACTGTGCCATGACCAAATGGTCATGGACATCAATGCCGAGCCCAAATCGAGCACCTCACCGGCGACAGCGTGCCACAACAACCGCCAGCCTTGCCAACCTTGCCCCACGTGTCGCTCGTGGTCCACCTCCACCGCTAGGCCAGCCCCAGCCCGCAGACAGAGCGAGGAGCAGCCAGGAACCGCCGTGCCCGGAGCCTGTCTGCCATGCCGACGCTGCCTGCAGAGCACGCACGGTCCCCACTCAGCCAGACCCCGCCTAGCTCTCGCCGCCCACCTACACGATCACCATCGTACTAGGAAGCTAACGGACATGCCCGTTTCCCCGACCGTGCCCCGAAGTAGCCGGCCACCATAAAGTTCGCCGTTGGCAGAGATATCGTGCACGCCGCGCCACTCACCTCTCCCGACCGCATTTCACTGCACACACACCGCCCTGACGACCGCCAGGGAACCGCCTATCGTCCTAGCCCACCGTCCACACCTCTAGCTCGCTGTGTCGCCACCCCCGTCGAGCTCCGCCCATGCTTCTCTGCCGCCTCGCCGAGCCTATAAATAGAGAGCTCCCCAACACCATTTCGTCACACCATCTCTATCCACTCCACCTCAGAAATCTCCCAGAGCCCCACCGGAGCAAGCCCAGCGCCGGAATATCGCTAGAGTCTACCACAGAGGGAGAAGAAGGGAGCCGTTGATCCAGGCCATCTCTCGGGATGCTGCCAGTACTAGGAGAACTGCCGTCCTCGACTTGTTCGTTTCCCCGCCTCGCCGACCCTCGCCGGAGCCCCGGTAAACCGCCCAGACCCCCACCGAGCCGCTAGGGTTAGACCTCGTCGGCGACCTGTCCATCGTCGATGACAAGCCCCAACCGTAGATCTTCTTTCTAATCCAACGGTCCATGTTGCCCCATACCGCTTCGCGTTTAAAGATCCACTGACATGTGGGACCCCCTGTCAGCTGTCCTCAGCGCCGCTGAGTGTTACTGGGCCGGCCCATTAGTGTTCTCTCCTTAGCCCGAAGGTTCAAATTTAGATTTTTCTTTTTAGACTTAAACTAGATTCTGCCCCTTTGTTCAAAAATCAATTCGAGAAGATTTACTGAACCAAATTGAGTGATTCCAATTTTGTTGGAAAGCTTCTGAAAAGATCTATCCAAGCCCGTTGGATTTAATTAATTTAGAGTTAGAGATCTCTCCTAGTAAAAATAACAAGACAAAAGCATTTTCTCATTCAAACATTTTTATAAAATCAACCATAATAGCTTTTGAGTTGATTCCAACTCTTAAAAATCACATTTCACCATACATATCTGAATATGTAATAATATTAAGGTTTGCATGCAATGAATTTGGACTAGTACCAAAATAATGCTATATAGGCATTTCTAGTCACTTTAAATCATTAAATATTAAACTTAAACAATGTGATCCAACCTTTAAATCACATTCCCATATGTTAGAATATGTGGTGATGACATGTGTCCACAGGATCCCATATTTTAAATGGAGAATATTAAATCTTAGTTATTTTCTTTAATGATTAGAAATTACCTTTCTTAAATAAAAAGAATGAAGCTAGTTAATAAAACCTTGTGATGCTTGTGATGATAATAGATCATCAAATGTGTGTCTTAGTGTACTAAGTAGCCTAGATTAAGCATTGTTTGGTGATTGTGTATCCCGTATGTATTTATAGACGATAGTACCGACCAAGCTTTCGAGGAGGAGAAGTTCTACCAAGAAGAGGAGGAAGAAAACTTCAACCACTGCACTACCCAAGGCAAGCTAACACTATACAAGTTAACCCTTGCAAGTTTTACTTGCAAGCCTAGCACTTCAAGTAAACTGAGCAAGCTATTGCTAGCATGCTAGAATTAAGTTAGATAACCTAAGCAAGATGCATTAAGCCTGCTTTGGTTATACCACTTTGACTAGTATCTACCCCAAGTTTTATTTACAAGTTTTACTTTCTTTACTTTACCAAAGTCCCTTACTTGTTTGAAGGTAGCATAAAAAGTATAAAACTTGACCTATCTAGATAACTTTAGATGTCATTCTATGGCATGAGATTGAGATTAGCATCCCACCTTAGTGAACACTCTTAAATTAGTGGCTTAGAGCTAAATCAAAACTTGAGTCACTTTAGATGGGAATACTTGGTGAAAATGAATTGTGAAAACCTTGGAATGATGAGTCATTCTATTGAGATGTTTTGACATGTGTTGAGAAACACAAATGGTTTATGATGATGAAAATGTTGAGGCAGGAGCCTTAGCCCTTTACAAAAACTGATGGTTAGATTCGGATGCGATACCATTCCAATTTTACCGTACAACCATAATACCTAAATTGGGTAAGGCTTAGCTGGAAATTTATATGCATTAGTATTAGTTCCCTCGCGGGAGAGGTTTGAGCTGAGGCTACCTCTCAATGTTGTCCACCTATGCAGTACCCAAGATGACAGATGGTCATGGTTGGGAGGCCATACTCATAGGAGAGGTGCTTATACTAGGGTGTGTAAAGGAAATGTTATGTTTGATTATGTGCATACTAAGTATGATGATTCAGGGTTATCCCTAACAGATGTATCGAATCTTGTGGTGAAAGTGTACCACCTCTGCAGAGTGTCAAACTATTCGAATAGCCGCGTCCGTGGTTATGGACAGTTGGAGTGGCCATACTGTTTCGTTGTCAGATGTTTTCAAAATGACTTATGAAATGAATGATGAATCTTGACTTGACCACAGCAGAGTTGTGACTATGACACTAGCTTCCCAACTTAAGTGATTCTAGAACTTTATTTTATCTTTCTTTGTTTCTGAACTCATCTTAGGTTTCAAACTTAGTTTTATAAATAAACTTAGAGTTAGCAATCCTGCTAGCACTACCTTACTTTTTAGTAATAGTTTGCGAGTACTTAAAGAGTACTCGTGGCTTTTGTCCCTGGCTATTCCTATGGCCAGACTATGAAGGAGACTACCAAGATGAAGGACAGCATGACGGCTATGATAACTGGACTATCTTCCATCGTCAGCATTGCCTGTGCCACTGAAGATGGACCCCACCGCTACGCTTATTATTTATTTCCGCTGCTTGTTGTACTAAGACTGGATCATGAGATCCTTTATTCGTGTATGACCTTATTATGGTTTGTAATGGATGATGTACTGTGATATCCAATCTGTTATGTCTCACAAAAATGGTAATCCTAGGATTGCGATGTATGACATAACAGGCATCTGGGATTAGAAATCCGGGTGTTGACAAGTTGGTATCAGAGCCATCCTGACCATAGGAGACCCTAGTTAGAATGGACGTCCGAACAAAAACATAATTTCAAAACCAAAGTGCGTATTTATGGAAAACTATTTCCTCTCTTACCCTTGGGAATTCATTCTTTCTCAAAAATTCATGTTCCTCCAATTCTTACCATTACTACATAAAATTTTACACACTTGATCACTTCACTAACTTCCTCATCCTTAATTCTTGTAGATGGAGACTCAGTTCAGCAAGTTCTACCAGCTGGGCAACGGAGGCCAACTGATCTTCGAGAGGGATCTAGATTCACTGTCTGAGTTATTGGGACACCCACATCTAGAGTTTCTTGGAGCTCAACTTCCTGGACCCCCAAGAGGAGATTTTCAATGGCTAGTCACCGCTGATCTTCGAGGAAGCATAGAAGCACCAACGTCCAGGAGAATCCAGTTCTCCGTAAGAGAGAACAACTGGCTAGATGGATTAGCCAGGGCAATGCATGAAGCTCTCGCACGTCTATGTGCCCTCAGTGTCAACCAAATCCAAGGAACCCGCTTTGTTCACTATGCAAGGTGTGACTTCATGGGAATGCCAATGGAGATGCCAGGTCACCCGGAGTTGAAGCGTCAAGTGGAGAACCTTGACTTCCTACTGTACGATCGCCAGAAGGAATTGGACAATGCTAGGGAGTTTCCCAACCACAACCGTGCCATTGCCGACCAGAAGGCCCAGACTTTCTCACTGGTTGTCAAGGACCGTCAGTCTCTTCGCCGCCTGCCCGAAAAGAAGGATCGCACCATCGCCCGTCTTCGCAAGAAGGTGGCCGGCCTCGAGAAGACCGTCAAGTAGCAAGAAGCTCAGCTTGCAGCAAAGGAGGAAGAGGAGGAGGGTGAAGATATCTAGGGAGATATGGATTCTTACCTCAGCAATGACGATGACTTTCTAGAGGAGGATGCCGTGGACTTCTACACCGACGATGAGGACTCCGACTTCATCGATGAAGAGTAGATGCACTAGAGCACTATCGTAGCATGCGATGTATCGGTCCCAATGTATCGTAGCCTACATAATGGTTCTTAAAACCATCTATTTTCCTTGTTGTGGTGTGTGTGTTTGTATCGTGTGCTTGTTTGAATGAATGAAATGGAGTTAGTTGCAAAAACTAAGTCAAACTCAAAGTTTTAGCCTTGAAATCAAAACCATGAACCATAGAACTTTCCCTCTTACCCCTTTATCTATCTCAATCTTCAGATGACTCGTGGAAACCCCGAAGGGAGCAGCTTATCACAGGACCCAATGCTACAGATTATGCAGATGTTAGTTGCAGACCGTGAAGCAAGCAGGGCAGAGCGCTAGGCCAACTTAGCAACACTGCAGGAGATAGCCTAGATGGCCCAAAACATCCAAGGACATGGAAATCAGGATCATCAAGGATCCAAGCTGAAGAATTTTCCATAATACCAATCCCCCAATCTTTAGCACTTTAGAGAACCCATTAGATGCTGATGACTGGTTACAGACAATGGAGAATAATTTGGAAGTAGCCAGAGTTGATGACAACGAGAAAGTTCTCTTTGCCACCCACTATTTGGCAGGAGATGCAAGAGCCTGGTGGTACAACATCCGCCTGATGAACCAATGCCCCTGCTTATTTCATGAATCTCATGAATAAGATCATTATGAATTTCCTAAATAAGTTTGTCGTTGTGTTTATCAATGATATCCTTATCTACTCCAAGTCAGAAGAAGAGCATGAGCAACATCTGAGAATCATCCTGGAAACCCTGAGAGAGCATCGGTTATATGCCAAGTTCAGCAAATGTGAGTTTTGGCTGAAAGAAGTAGGATTCCTAGGACATATTGTGTCTGCCGGAGGAGTCTCTGTTGATCCCGCCAAGATCAAAGATGTCAAAGAATGGGAAGCCCCCACCACTCAGACCCAAGTCCGTGCATTTCTTGGATTAGCAGGATATTATCGCAAGTTCGTAGAACGATTCTCGAGTATCGCCAAACCCATGACCCAATTATTGAAGAAGGATAAGAAGTTTGAATGGACCAACAAATGTGAAGCCAGTTTCCAAGAACTGAAGAAGAGATTGATTTCAGCCCCAATATTGATCATGCCAGATATCAAGAAGCCATTTGATGTGTATTGTGATGCATCCAAGATAGATCTCGGATGTGTATTGATGCAAGAAGGCAAAGTCATCGCATATTTGTCTCGGCAACTGAAGCAGCATGAGCAGAACTATCCGACCCATGATCTTGAATTAGCAACCGTAGTGTTGGCATTGAAGACATGGCGTCATTATCTGATGGGTAATCGCTGTGAGATTTACTCAGTCACAAGAGCTTGAAGTATATTTTCACTTAGAAGGAGCTGAATATGGGACAAAGGAGATGGATAGAGTTAAGGAGACCTTGACATTCACTATCACCCCGGCAAAGCCAATATGGGGCGGATGCTCTTAGCAGATTGCCGTGTAGGCTAAACATCATGATCAAGGAGAAGCAACCAAGTTTGCATGAGTTGGAGCAGCTTAGAAATGAGCTAGTTAGCAAAGGATATTTGGCTAGCATTGAACTTCAACCCACATTAATCAGCCAAATCAAAGAATCCCAGAAGGGAACTGAAAGTATCGACTGAATCAAACGTCGTATTGGTACATGAAAGGTACCTGGATTCACTGAAGACGAAGAAGGAGTTATGTGGTACAAAGGACGTATCTGTGTGCTAGCAGATTCGGAGCTGAAGCAAGGTATCATGCAGGAAGCTCATGATACTCTTTATTCTATGCACCCTAGAGGCACGGAGATGTATCAAGATTTGAAAGAGAAATTTTGGTGGCACAAGATGAAGAGAGAAATCGGAAGCTACATCGCCAAGTCTGACATCTGTCAAAGAGTCAAAGCAGAGCATCAGAGGCCCGCAGGACTGTTGCAACCATTGCAGATTCCGGAATGGAAATGGGAATCTGTCAGAATGGACTTTATCACTGGATTGCCTACTTCTTGTAGGGGAAATGACTCAATCTGGGAAATCGTTGATAGGCTGTCCAAGGTAGCTCATTTTATACCTGTCAAGACTACCAATCGGAGCTCGAAGCTAGCAGAGTTGTACATTGCTAGAATTGTTAGTCTGCATGGAACCCCCAAGACCATAGTATCAGATCGAGGAACCCAGTTTACCTCGAGATTTTGGCAGAAAGTCCAAGAACGATTGGGAACCAAATTGAACTTCAGTACAGCGTATCACCCGCAAACCGATGGACAGACTGAAAGAGTCAACCAAATCCTAGAGGATATGTTGAGAGCTTATGTGTTGGAGTACAGATCAAACTGGGAAGACTGCCTGCCTTTCGCAGAATTCTCATACAACAACAGTTATCAAGCCAGTCTACAAATGGCACCATTTGAGTTCCCATACAGAAGAAAGTGTCGCACCCCTTTGAATTGGTCGCAAGTAGGAGAGAGTCATATCTTTGGACCCGACATTCTCCGAGAAGCTGAAGAGAAAGTTCACAAAGTCCGTGAGAACCTCAAGACCGCCCAATCCAGACAGAAGAGTTATGCTGACAAGAGAAGGAGAGACCTGACTTTCAATGTCGGAGATTTTGTATATCTAGAGGTTTTACCATTGAAGGGAACACAACGCTTTAGTCTGAAAGGAAATTTAGCCCCTAGATATATCAGGCCCTTCAAGATTCTGAATCGCCGAGGAGAAGTATCGTATCAAATGGAACTACCAGAGGAGATGTCAGCCATCCACAATGTGTTCCATATCTCGTTACTTCGCAAATGCCTAGAAGTGCCGGAGAAGACCGAAGTTTTCAAGAACATCGATCACCAAGCTGTTGATATCAACAAAGACCTGACATATCGTGAAGTGCCCATCCGTATCTTAGAGGAAGCCTATAGAACCACCAGGACCCAGAGTATCAAATTTCTCAAGATTCGATGGAGCAACCATACGGAAGAAGCCACTTGGGAGCGAGAAGATTACATTAGGACAGAGTTCCTAGATCTCTTGAGTTCCTAGTTTTTCTTTCGTAAATCTCGGGACGAGATTTTGTTTAAGGGGGGGGAAGGTTTGTAACATCCCAAAACTCCAATCCAAGGATATTAAGATCCAAATCATCAAATTTAGAGTTAACAAAAACTTTTCCACTTAAAATCATTAAGCATTCATATGTGTATGCATATAAAATGGGAGTTGTTTTGAATTGCCATGTTTGAGTGATCCATTGATTGTAAAATGATTCTAGGGTGAATTAAACATCATCTAGATCATTCCCAAACAAATCCCAAAGAAAAATAAATCAAAAAGAATAAAATAAGCAAAGGGTCATTTATGCCATTTTAATCACCATGCCTACTTTGGCTATTCCTAGAAATCAAATATTAACAGAAACAAATGTGGATCTTTGCACCCCTTGCTAGTACAAGTAGTGATGTACCAAGGCACACTTTATGATCTCCTAAAAACATTCAAACTCTAATTTTAAATGACATTTGTAAATTGAATCTAGTGTAGGTATCAAGATCACGCTATTTCAAAAACCACTCAAATGAACTCCATTTAAAGATCCAAAGCAACCAGAGATGCTCAAGCATGTGATCAAAAACTCCACCAAAATTCATCTCAAAATTCAAAACTTGAATTCTTTCGGCCATTTTGTCAAACACCTTGTGTGCAAAAATCTGGATAAATCACAAACACTATTGTGAGCAGTGTTTGGACCAATGTGGTCTCCCATTTTGCAACCAGAGCCACCCCAGTGAACCCCCTACCCTTTGCTAGCCCAGAAAAGCACTGTGCCATGACCAAATGGTCATGGACATCAATGCCGAGCCCAAATCGAGCACCTCACCGGCGACAGCGTGCCACAACAACCGCCAGCCTTGCCAACCTTGCCCCACGTGTCGCTCGTGGTCCACCTCCACCGCTAGGCCAGCCCCAGCCCGCAGACAGAGCGAGGAGCAGCCAGGAACCGCCGTGCCCGGAGCCTGTCTGCCATGCCGACGCTGCCTGCAGAGCACGAACGGTCCCCACTCAGCCAGACCCCGCCTAGCTCGCGCCGCCCACCTACACGATCACCATCGTACTAGGAAGCTAACGGACATGCCCGTTTCCCCGACCGTGCCCCGAAGTAGCCGGCCACCATAAAGTTCGCCGTTGGCAGAGATATCGTGCACGCCGCGCCACTCACCTCTCCCGACCGCATTTCACTGCACACACACCGCCCTGACGACCGCCAGGGAACCGCCTATCGTCCTAGCCCACCGTCCACACCTCTAGCTCGCTGTGTCGCCACCCCCGTTGAGCTCCGCCCATGCTTCTCTGCCGCCTCGCCGAGCCTATAAATAGAGAGCTCCCCAACACCATTTCGTCACACCATCTCTATCCACTCCACCTCAGAAATCTCCCAGAGCCCCACCGGAGCAAGCCCAGCGCCGGAATATCGCTAGAGTCTACCGCAGAGGGAGAAGAAGGGAGCCGTTGATCCAGGCCATCTCTCGGGATGCTGCCAGTACTAGGAGAACTGCCGTCCTCGACTTGTTCGTTTCCCCGCCTCGCCGACCCTCGCCGGAGCCCCGGTAAACCGCCCAGACCCCCACCGAGCCGCTAGGGTTAGACCTCGTCGGCGACCTGTCCATCGTCGATGACAAGCCCCAACCGTAGATCTTCTTTCTAATCCAACGGTCCATGTTGCCCCATACCGCTTCGCGTTTAAAGATCCACTGACATGTGGGACCCCCTGTCAGCTGTCCTCAGCGCCGCTGAGTGTTACTGGGCCGGCCCATTAGTGTTCTCTCCTTAGCCCGAAGGTTCAAATTTAGATTTTTCTTTTTAGACTTAAACTAGATTCTGCCCCTTTGTTCAAAAATCAATTCGAGAAGATTTACTGAACCAAATTGAGTGATTCCAATTTTGTTGGAAAGCTTCTGAAAAGATCTATCCAAGCCCGTTGGATTTAATTAATTTAGAGTTAGAGATCTCTCCTAGTAAAAATAACAAGACAAAAGCATTTTCTCATTCAAACATTTTTATAAAATCAACCATAATAGCTTTTGAGTTGATTCCAACTCTTAAAAATCACATTTCACCATACATATCTGAATATGTAATAATATTAAGGTTTGCATGCAATGAATTTGGACTAGTACCAAAATAATGCTATATAGGCATTTCTAGTCACTTTAAATCATTAAATATTAAACTTAAACAATGTGATCCAACCTTTAAATCACATTCCCATATGTTAGAATATGTGGTGATGACATGTGTCCACAGGATCCCATATTTTAAATGGAGAATATTAAATCTTAGTTATTTTCTTTAATGAGTAGAAATTACCTTTCTTAAATAAAAAGAATGAAGCTAGTTAATAAAACCTTGTGATGCTTGTGATGATAATAGATCATCAAATGTGTGCCTTAGTGTACTAAGTAGCCTAGATTAAGCATTGTTTGGTGATTGTGTATCCCGTATGTATTTATAGACGATAGTACCGACCAAGCTTTCGAGGAGGAGAAGTTCTACCAAGAAGAGGAGGAAGAAAACTTCAACCACTGCACTACCCAAGGCAAGCTAGCACTATACAAGTTAACCCTTGCAAGTTTTACTTGCAAGCCTAGCACTTCAAGTAAACTGAGCAAGCTATTGCTAGCATGCTAGAATTAAGTTAGATAACCTAAGCAAGATGCATTAAGCCTGCTTTGGTTATACCACTTTCACTAGTATCTACCCCAAGTTTTATTTACAAGTTTTACTTTCTTTACTTTACCAAAGTCCCTTACTTGTTTGAAGGTAGCATAAAAAGTATAAAACGTGACCTATCTAGATAACTTTAGATGTCATTCTATGGCATGAGATTGAGATTAGCATCCCACCTTAGTGAACACTCTTAAATTAGTGGCTTAGAGCTAAATCAAAACTTGAGTCACTTTAGATGGGAATACTTGGTGAAAATGAATTGTGAAAACCTTGGAATGATGAGTCATTCTATTGAGATGTTTTGACATGTGTTGAGAAACACAAATGGTTTATGATGATGAAAATGTTGAGGCAGGAGCCTTAGCCCTTTACAAAAACTGATGGTTAGATTCGGATGCGATACCATTCCAATTTTACCGTACAACCATAATACCTAAATTGGGTAAGGCTTAGCTGGAAATTTATATGCATTAGTATTAGTTCCCTTGCGGGAGAGGTTTGAGCTGAGGCTACCTCTCAATGTTGTCCACCTATGCAGTACCCAAGATGACAGATGGTCATGGTTGGGAGGCCATACTCATAGGAGAGGTGCTTATACTAGGGTGTGTAAAGGAAATGTTATGTTTGATTATCTGCATACTAAGTATGATGATTCAGGGTTATCCCTGATAGATGTATCGAATCTTGTGCTGAAAGTGTACCACCTCTGCAGAGTGTCAAACTATTCGAATAGCCGCGTCCGCGGTTATGGACAGTTGGAGTGGCCATACTGTTTCATTGTCAGATGTTTTCAAAATGACTTATGAAATGAATGATGAATCTTGACTTGACCACAGCAGAGTTGTGACTATGACACTAGCTTCCCAACTTAAGTGATTCTAGAACTTTATTTTATCTTTCTTTGTTTCTGAACTCAGCTTAGGTTTCAAACTTAGTTTTATAAATAAACTTAGAGTTAGCAATCCTACTAGCACTACCTTACTTTTTAGTAATAGTTTGTGAGTACTTAAAGAGTACTCGTGGCTTTTGTCCCTGGCTATTCCTATGGCCAGACTATGAACGAGACTACCAAGATGAAGGACAGCATGACGGCTATGATAACTGGACTATCTTCCATCGTCAGCATTGCCTGTGCTACTGAAGATGGACCCCACCGCTACGCTTATTATTTATTTCCACGGCTTGTTGTACTAAGACTGGATCATGAGATCCTTTATTCGTGTAAGACCTTATTATGGTTTGTAATGGATGATGTACTGTGATATCCAATCTGTTATGTCTCACAAAAATGGTAATCCTAGGATTGCGATGTATGACATAACAAGCATCTGGGATTAGAAATCCGGGTGTTGACAAGTTGGTATCAGAGCCATCCTGACCATAGTAGACCCTAGTTAGAATGGACGTCCGAACAAAAACATAATTTCAAAACCAAAGTGAGTATTTATGGAAAACTATTTCCTCTCTTACCCTTGGGAATTCATTCTTTCTCAAAAATTCATGTTCCTCCAATTCTTACCATTACTACATAAAATTTTACACACTTGATCACTTCACTAACTTCCTCATCCTTAATTCTTGTAGATGGAGACTCAGTTTAGCAAGTTCTACCAGCTGGGCAACGGAGGCCAACTGATCTTAGAGGGGATCTAGATTCACTGTCTGAGTTATTGGGACACCCACATCTAGAGTTTCTTGGAGCTCAACTTCCTGGACCCCCAAGAGGAGATTTGCAATGGCTAGTCACCGCTGATCTTCGAGGAAGCATAGAAGCACCAACGTCCGGGAGAATCCAGTTCTCCGTAAGAGAGAACAACTAGCTAGATGGATTAGCCAGGGCAATGCATGAAGCTCTCGCATGTCTATGTGCCCTCAGTGTCAACCAAATCCAAGGAACCCGCTTTGTTCACTATGCAAGGCGTGACTTCATGGGAATGCCAATGGAGATGCCAGGTCACCCGGAGTTGAAGCGTCAAGTGGAGAACCTTGACTTTTGTCCCTAGCTAAAGAGTACTCGTGGCTTTTGTCCCTAGCTATTACTATGGCCAGACTATGAAGGAGACTACCAAGATGAAGGAGAGCAGGATGACTATGATAACTAGGACAATCTTCCATCGCCAGCATTGCCTGTGCCACTGAAGATGGACCCCACCGCTACGCTTATTTTTTATTTCCGCTGCTTGTTGTACTAAGACTGGATCATGAGATCCTTTATTCGTGTAAGACCTTATTATGGTTTGTAATGCATGATGTACTGTGATATCCAATCTGTTATGTCTCGCAAAAATGGTAATCCTGGGATTGCGATGTATGACATAACAAGCATCTGGGATTAAAAATCCGGGTGTTGACAGTTCATGATCAAGATCATCTATTTGTAATCCTATATGTTGTGTTTGTGGGGATCCGATGGATATTGAGATACTATGTCATATTGATTATTGATTCTATCATGTCTATGTTATTTGTGATCTTGCATGCTCTCCGTTACTAGTAGCTATCTTGGACAAGTAGATGCTGCTTGTAACTCCAAGAGGAAGTATTTATGCTCGATAGTAGGTTCATTCCTCTAGTAATCTGGGGAAGTGACATAAATCTCTAAGGTTGTAGATGTGTTGTTGCTACTAGGGAGAAAACAAAAATCCTTTGTCCATGGGGGAATTGTATTGTTTACTTTACACACTTTGCTTAATACAATTATCTGTTGCTTGCAACTTAATACTGGAAGGGGTTCAGATGATAACCTGAAGGTGGATTATTAGTCATAGATGCAGTTGGATTACGGTCTGTGTATTATGTTGTAATGCCCAATCAAATCTCGTAGGAGTCAAGATGTCTAGTATATGCATTGTTATACTTTCTCAATCTGTCAATTGCCCCGCTGTAATTTGTTCACCCAACATGCTATTTATATTAAGGAGAAACACCTCTAGTGAACTATGGACCCCAGTCCATTCCTTTACCATTGATATACCATCTACTGTTTACCCTTTACTGTTTACTTTCTGCAAGCAATTACTATCTTCCACGCTATACGTTTAGTCCTTTGTTTTCAGCAAAACCAGTGAGATTGACAACCTCACTGTAAGTTGGGGCAAAGTTTTGTGGTTGTGTTGTGTAGGATTCCAAGTTGTTAGCGACACCTTGGAGTTGTTTCCTTACTTCTACTGGTTCGATAACCTTGGTTTCATAACTGAGAGAAACTTGCTGCTATGCTCATCATACCTTCCTCTTGGGGTTCCCAACGAGCTGTACATATTTTGAGCCATCAAGCACTTTTTCTAGCGCCGTTGCTGGGGAGTTAAGGACAGCTTCAATCTCTTCCTCCTCGTCAATCACTTTTCAGGGAGAAAGATGATTCTTGCAAGGGGAGTCTCTCACAACCAATCTTTTTATTTTGTTATTGTTTTGCTTAGTTTCTCTACTTTATTTTGTTTGCTTCTTTTATCAAAAATACAAAAAAATAGTTCCTACTACAGTTGTTATTTTTGCTGGTCTGTTATTGTCTTGCTTTATCATGCTTTCTATCAATGGTTGGTTTCTTTGAAACTAGATATTATTGGCAAGGTGGGTTCACGGAAGAACAAAAATATTATGAGGAACACCGCTTGTCACAAAAAGGGAAACACTTATGGGAACAAATTAATAAATTGTATACTAGTGCTAGAAACGTGTGCTCTACTTATAATGTTACTTATTGCTTTGATAAATCTTGTTGCTGTAGGAGGTATAAACACCTCCCTTCTCAATGTGAGTATAATGATAATGTTACCATATCTTCTTATGTTAAGGGAAATTATGACTTTTATGATGTGGAACAAATTGAAGAATTTATTGCTTGGAAGGGTGCATTCGAACTTGCTTATTTGCTTGAAAATACTGATGATGCACCTTATAAATATGAGGTTTATGATATACTTAAATTTTGCTTTGATAATTACAAGGAAGAAAATGGCAATATTCTTAAATATCTTAATAGATGCTCTCCACCAACGGAAGAGACTAATGCCTTGCAGGAGCCTATGGAAGAAGAAATTGCTGAAACTAGAAGCTCATTGGATGAAAAAGAGGAGGAGCGTGATGATCAAGAGGAGGAAGAATGGAGCAGCTACCCATGTCTACCTCCTAATAAGAGTAACTCTTTAACTAATACCTTATTTGATCGCCCTCCATGCTTACCAAAGGAGGATGAGTGTGATATTTATATTGTTGAGTCTGTTCATGATGCTACTGAAAATCATTATGAGAGAGGAAAATATGGTTGTTGGAATTCTCATGTTACTAAAACACCTCTCTTTATATTGAAAGGTCCAAAGTTGCTCTTGTTTTATCTACCCATTCTTGTTACTATGTGCTTCTTTGATGTATTTCCTTACAAGATTCCTATGCATAGGAAGTGGGTTAGACTTAAATGTGTATCATATTTTCTCCTTGATGCTCTCTTTTGCTTCAATTCATATTTCTTATGTGAGGATCTTCTCAAATTACTAAGCCTAGCTAAAAGGCCTTAAAGAAAAACACTATTGGGAGATAACCCAAATTATTTTTACTTTCAGTAAGTTTTTCTTTTGTTGATTCTTGGAAGTTATTGCCTCAGTAATAACCTATCCTTATCCTTTTTGTGTGGTTTTTGTGCCAAGAATAAGCCCTATTGATAGAGAAGTAAGACTTGAGAAAGTTGCTGTCTCGAAATAGAATTTTGTGCTTCACTGTAAACAAATCGTGAAAAATTCCTATATGTCGAATTGAGCTGTAATTTTCTATGCCGATGCCCCAGGTTATTATCTAACTTTTGTTAGCTTAGCACTTTTCAATTTGAGCAACAGAAGGTCTTCGAAAAGATGTTTTTTACCTGCTTGTCTGTTTTGATAGATTTCTGCCATTATTTGCATTTGCCTCTTAATCTCTTTCTCTTTGAGTTCATCACTTGAGATTTTAGAAGAAATTTCTATAGTAGATTGTGTTTTAATGGAATATTTACTTGTGTTGAAACTAAACCCAAATACTTATTATCTTCAATACACTAATGTTGCTAATGAAGATTGGGTGAAGTTTTGTATGAAGGAAATTTTCAACTGTAGGGAAGAATAATGTGATGAGATGAAGTATGGACAAAAGCTCAAGCTTGGGATGCCCAAGGCATCCCCTTCTTCATCAATAAAATCTCAGGTTTTCTTCCAAAATACTTCATTTATATTGTTTCATGCACAATTGTGTTGTTCTTCGAGCGTCTTCGTTTTTGTTTTTAATTTTCTTTTGTTTGGTTTGCTTAAATAAATTGGTTGGACCCCCGCATTCATATGTTGTTTCAAATAAGTTGATTGGTGTTGCAAAAGAGTAGGAAGCTCCATGCTTATAAGTGGTACAAAAGGAGTTTGTTTTAACTGTGGCCTAGACTTTATCATGTCATGTTTGATGTTGCTTTAACCTTATGCTTAGTGATTATTACTGTAGCATGACTTGTTCCAAACAATTGAGATTTCATAATGTGCCTTGAAAGAATCATGCGTTGTTTTAGCATACAAAAGCATAATATTGTGGTATTCTCCTTTGATGCTTTATTTGGGTTGACTTGGCACATGCTTACACCATGTTAAGACTATGAACCAGTCACCTTAGCCTCTATGATCATTTAGTTGTTGACTTGTAATATCACTTTATGCTTTAAATAATAATGTTTTGTCACTTTGCATGATTATGGCCATTATTGCTCTCTTAGTTGGTCGCTCCCAGTCTTTTGCTAGCCTCCACCTGTACCAAGTATGAGTTCCACTCATGCATCCAACCTCCAAGAAAACCAAGTTTACCAAAGAGTCCACTATAAATTCCTATGCATGGTGTCTTACACCATTCCAAGTATATTCATGTTTTTATCTACCTTCGAAATTAAACTTGTTATGTGAAAATTAGTGATTAAAGCTCTCACAAACTTGATGGCACACTTTATTTTCTTGCACTTAATAAACTTGAACCATTGTGTCCATCTATGTTGCTTATATGCTTGCACTTTATAAGTTGTGAATTAGCAGAACCATGATATCATGGGGAACGCTTTCAACATTGCACTTATTATTCAGTTGATATCATGTTCTTTTGTTTATGGATCCCGGGGGTGTGAAATAAAAGGGGAGATTGTAAGCTCATGGAGTTTGTATGTGTGTTAGAGAAACACTTGGGAGGCTAGCCTAAGCCATGCCTAATCATGGTCGAAACTTGCAGCATAACCATAGTGAGCATTCTGTGAAACATCCTCAATAAAACCCTATGCAAATAGCAAATAAAAAGATCACTGAGATGCTCATTGTCTGTTGCCTTGTCATTTTGATATGGGATAGCTCCTGTGTCATGGGCAAGGGGTACCCCATTGGCAGTTCTCCGTGATACACATGTACTTACAATGACAAGAACTTACTCGTGACTAAAGTTGAGTAGCATGAGGTTTGGTACTTGTAAGCAAGGGGCATGAGATTTTCAACTTACAACTTGTCAAGTATATCCTCATATTTGTGTCACTTTAACCTTAATCAGCTCAAGATTCTTATGATAGGGGCAATGAGAGTTGAAAGGTAATAAGTATCATAATTTTTGGAAGCTCTTTATGAAACTTGAAATCCCTGCTTCCCTCTGTGAAGGGACTTTCTTTTTACTTTTATGTTGAGTCTCCATCTTCTATCTTTATGCACCAATTGAGAGAGCATAGTGGTCATTGTTAGTTTAATGTGCATTGTCCCAAAACTTGTTGATTGATTCATAAATTTGATATTGCTTGTTGTTAAATTATGTGTATCTAGTCACCCTTATGAACTTTGAAGGTGTCCTATGCATTTATGTTTTGCTATACCGTGAGGGACAAGCTGAATACCACTCTTATTATGTTTTCTATATGTGAAACAAACAAACGTCTTTCAATGCATTGTTATTCATGATCTTTTGTTTGTACCTTTTCATGTTACAACATATTTGCTATTTCTTATTGTTAGAACTCTATCTTTCATGCTCATGTTTAGAGTACTTTGATCCCAGCTATCAATGCTTTATAAATACCTTGATCAAGATTGTGATGGTGCATGTCACCTCAAAAATTATTCTTTTTATCACTTACCTACTCGAGGACGAGCAGGAGTTAAGCTTGGGGATGCTTGATACGTCATAAACGTATCTATAATTTTTGATGCTCCATGCTTGTTTTATATCAATTTTCTTATGTTTTGTTTACACCTTGACGTATTTTTATACATTTTCTGGAACTAACCTATTAACAAGATGCCGCAGTGCCAGTTGCCTGCTTTTTGCTGTTTTTGGTTTCAGAAAAGCTAGTAAGGGAATATTTTAGGAATTGGATCGGACAAAAGCCAAAGTCAATATTTTACCAGAAGGAACACGGAGTCCGAAGGGCAGCCGAAGTAGGGCCACGAGGTGGCCACCCCTAGGGCTGGCGCAGGCACCCCTAGGCGCACCATCCTATGGTGTGGGACCCTTGGGCGCCCACCGACCTTGCCCCTTCGCCTATAAAAGTATCCCGATGTAGAAACCCTAAGTACTCGATCAAATCCACGAAAGAGTCTATAGCCGCCGCCATCTCCATCCCTAGATCGGGGGATCCGAAGCTCTTCCTGGCACCCTGCCGAAGGGGAGAGATCATCTCGGAGGCCTTTTTCATCACCATGCAAGCCTCCGGAGTGATGCATGAGTAGTTCACCCTTGTACTATGGGTCCATACAGTAGCTAGATGGTTGGTTCTCCTCCTTTGTGCTATCATGTTTAGATCTTGTGAGCTCCGTTCATGATCAAGATCATCTATTTGTAATCCTATATGTTGTGTTTGCGGGGATCCGATGGATATTGAGATACTATGTCAGATTGATTATTGATTCTATAATGTCTATGTTATTTGTGATCTTGCATGCTCTCCGTTACTAGTAGCTATCTTGGCCAAGTAGATGCTTGAAACTCTAAGAGGGAGTATTTATGCTCGATATTAGGTTCATGCCTCTAGTAATCTAGGGAAATGACAAAAATATCTAAGGTTATAGATTTGCTATTGCTACTAGGGAGAAAACAACAATCCTTTGTCCATGGGGCAATTGTATTGTTTACTTTACACACTTTGCTTAATCCAATTATCTGTTGCTTGCAACTTAATACTGGAAGGGGTTCGGATGATAACCTGAAGGTGGATTATTAGTCATAGATGCAGTTGGATTATGGTCTATGTATTATGTTGTAATGCCCAATCAAATCTCGTAGGAGTCAAGATGTCTAGTATATGCATTGTTATGCTTTCTCAATCTATCAATTGACCCACTGTAATTTGTTCACACAAGATGCTATTTATCTTAAGGAGAAACACCTCTAGTGAACTATGGACCCCATACCATTCCTTTACCATTGATATACCATCTACTGTTTACCATTTACTGTTAACTTTCTGCAAGCATTTACTATCTTCCACACTATACATTTAATCCTTTGTTTTCATCAAAACAAGTGAGATTGACAACCTCACTTTAAGTTGGGGCAAAGTTCTGTGGTTGTGTTGTGCAGGATTCCAAGTTGCTCGCAACACCTTGGAGTTGTTTCCTTACTCCTACTGGTTCGATAACCTTGGTTTCATAACTGAGGGAAACTTGCTGTTGTGCTCATCATACCTTCCTCTTGGTGTTCCCAACAAGCTCTACATATTTTGAGCCATCATGGCACAGTTGGCAAAACAACCAAAGCAACAAGCTCAAAAGCGCAAGAATACCTCAGAAGAAAAGCCCAACACGGAAACGGTAGTGGTCACTGCTACTTTCAGGTCTAGAGGACAAGGAGGGCGCGGCTGTGGCCGTGGACGCGGTCGTGGGACTTCAAGAGTCCAGGGTAGAGGAGAACAACAACCTGGAAAAACCTATTCCTAGGCCGACATTGCCAACAACCCACGTGTGCATCACTTAGATGCCAGTGGGGGATCGTCTCACACAATTGCCGAGTGTCATTTCAATGATGACATCAAGAAAGACGATACCGCTGGCTACAGGGCTAAGTGGAAGAAGGGAAAGAAGAATCCTGAAAAAGAGAAGGAGACCAAGGAAGATTCCGACATGGAGGAAGATGACCCTTCAAATCCCAAGCCGAATGGAAAGAAGAACTTCCCAACGAAGGAAGACACTTACGTCACTTTCCTTGGATCTCAACCAGCTAAGGTCAAGAAAGCAGTTCTGCGTGAGCTCAGCGGAACTGTTCCGGCTGTCCCACAATTCTTGGATTGGTCAGAAGTGGCAATCACCTTTGACCGTGCTGATCATCTGCCTAAGTTGCACAGGCGAGGAAAATATGCCTTAGTCGTCAATCCACTTATTGACGTTTATGGTTTCTCGAAGACTCTCATGGACAGCGGCAACAACATCAATATTCTGTATGTCGAAATGCTACGCCAGATGCGGATCTCAGAGACACATCTGAATCACAGCTTTGTGATCTTTCACGGAGTTTTCCCAGGAAGACAAGCAAATTCCCTAGGAGAGATCACTTTGGATGTTACCTTTGGAACTCCAAAGAACAATCGGATGGAGGCACTTTCCTTCGAAGTGGTCCCGTTCAAGAGCGTGTACCACGCTATATTCGGACGTCCGGCTTACTGGGCTTTTATGGCCCGTCCGTGTTACATTTACAATATGATGAAAATTCCAGCTCCCAAAGGCGTGATCACCATCAGGGGATACCCGAAGAAGGCGTGAGAGTGCGAGGATGGAAATGCCGCCTTTACTGAAGCCGTGCTGCATGCCCAGGAGTACCAGGAGATCAAGAAGACCATCAATCCATCTGAGATGCCCGCAACGAAGAAGGAGGTGACAAAGCCGATCCTGGAATTCAAGGCATCGGAAGAGACGAAGAAGAAGCCGTTGAAGGATGATGACCCCTCCAAGGTGACCCAAATAGGTGTAGGTTTAGATAGCGCATAGGAAAGCGCGCTCGTCAAGTTCCTCCAAGCAAATCAAGATATCTTCACATGGCAGCCAACTGACATGACCGGAGTACCTAGGGAACTTGCCGAGCACTCTCTAAATGTACACCTGAATGCTAAACCCGTCAAACAGTCCTTACGATGTTTCTGTGATGAAAAGTGAAAAGCAATAGCTAAGGAACTAGCCTGGCTTGAGTTAGCCGGATTCACAGAAGAGGTCATCCACACTGAGTGCTCAGCCAATCCAGTAATGGTCCCTAAAGAGGACACCACTGATTTAAGGATGTGTGTTCATTATACTGCCTTGAACAAGGCTTGTCCCAAAGATCCATTCGCTCTGCCTAGAATTGATCAAGTTATCGATTCTACGGCAGGCTCGGAACTCCTATGTTTTCTCGCTGCATATTCTAGTTATCACCAAATTCAGATGAAGGAATCAGACAAAGTCAAAACTTCATTCATAACCCCCTTCAGAACCTTCTGTTTTGTCATGATGCCCTTTGGGCTCAAGAACGCAGGAGCTATGTATCAGCGCACTATGCAGTGTTTTCTCCACGATCAAATCGGATGCAATGTACATGCTTATGTGGACAACATTGCGGTGATGTCCAAAAAGAAGGAAACATTAATTTCTGAATTGGAGGAAATGTTTGCCAATCTACGCAAATACAACATAATGCTTAACCCCAAGAAATGTTTCTTTGGAATACCAGCCGGAAAATTGTCAGGTTTCATCGTGTCTCAAAGTGGCATAGAGGTTAACCGAGACAAAATTAAGGCTATACTCAATATTTCCAGGACGACTCACCTGAAGGACGTTCAAAGACTAACTGGTTGCATTGCTGCAGTCAGTCGGTTTGTGAGCCGACTCGGTGAAAGAATCGCACCACTCTACAAGCTCCTGAAAAATACCAAAAAATTCGTTTGGACCGACGAAGCTGAAGCTGCACTACAAGACCTGAAAGCAGTACTCTCATCTTCTCATATCCTTGCAGCACCAGAACCTCGGGAACCAATGTTGCTATATCTCACTGCGACAAACAGAGTCATCAGTGTCGTCATGGTGGTCGAGAGACAAGAGGAAAAACGAGAACACCTAGTGCAGCGTCCGACTTACTATCTCAGTGAAGTCCTAACTAAATCAAAGCAGCAATATCCGCACTATCAAAAGTTGGCTTACGGTGTGTTTTTCCCATCCTGGAAGTTATGACATTATTTTCAGGAATATCCAATTAACGTGGTGAGCATAGGTCCCATGAGAGATATAGTGAACAACAACGACGTTATAGGACGTGTCGCAAAATGGCGCATAGAGCTTTCAGCTTTTGACATTGAGTATAAACCTTGTACAACAATCAAATCCCAAATCCTTGCTGACTTTGTCACTGATTGGACAGAGACAACGAAGAACATGACCCTCCCGGAGTCATAATACTGGACCTTACATTTTGATGGGTCTAAGGCGCTCGGGGGCTCAGGGGTTGACATGGTGCTCAAATCACCCCAAGGTGATAAACTTTTCTATGTGTTGCAGATCCAATTCACAGCGACGAATAACATTGCCAAATATGAAGCACTACTGCATGGAATCCGGATTGCTAAGGATATCAGCATCCGACGTTTAATGTGTTATGGAGATTCGGATCTTGTGGCTCAACAAGTGTTGGATATCTATAATGCAAATAAGCACATGGCAGCATATAGAGCCATCATGTATGAACTATCTAAATCGTTCGAAGGGTTTGAGGTTCAACACATCCCTCGAACAGAAAATGAGGAAGCAGATGCATTATCTCAAATAGGCTCTGCACGGAAAAAGGTCCCAGATGGCGCTTTTAGAGCACCTCGAAGTCCCCTCTATAAAAGGAGTAGATGAGGAATATCCGACCAAATCCGACTCACCTTTAGTGGCAGTTCTGGCTGTAATTCCCAGCTAAACCTAACCCTACCTTGATTTCTTAGTAGATGGCAAATTACCCGAAGATGAGGTTTTGAGCCGGCAGATCGTCCGACGAGCAAAAACCTATACAATCATAAATGTTCAGCTCTATAAGCAGAGTGTGTCTCGGGTCTTTCAGCGTTGCGTATCTCCGGAAGAAGGAGTGGCAATCTTACGAGAGATCCACGAAGGAGAATGCGGCCATCATGCTGCAGCCAAATCTTTAATGGCAAAATCTTTCCGACACTGTTTTTTCTGGCTTACAGCCAAGGCAGATGCCGAACGGTTGGTCAAGACGTGCAAAGGCTACCAAAAGTACGCCAAACAAGCTTATGTTCCGGTTGATCAGCTGGGAACAATACCTATAACACGGCCTTTCGCGGTCTAGGGGCTTGACATGGTTGGACCATTTAAACCGGCTCCAAGTGGATTTACTCTTCTCTTAGTGATGGTGGATAAATTCACAAAATGGATCGAGGCTAAACCCATCACCAGTTGTGATGGAGCAATAGCTAAAATGTTTTTTTGAGGATGTCATAATCCGATACGGTTATCCACATAGCATTATCATGGAGAACGAGAGTAACTTTTCTATGGGGGAGCTTGCCAAATTCTGCAATAATCAAAATATCCGGCTTGACATTATGTCAGTCACACATCCACAGGCTAATGGACAAGTCGAAAGAGCAAATGGTTTAATCCTACAAGGCCTAAAACCAAGACTCGAAGCACCACTACGACGTGATGCGGGGGCTTGGGCACAGGAATTACCTTTTGTGATATGGAGTTTATGAATAACTCCGAAAAGGTCAACCGGATACACACCTTTCTTCTTGATATATGGTGCAGAAGCAGTTCTTCCTAGTGATTTGATTCATACTTCTCCCCGAGTAACTGTGTATATTGAAGAGGATGCCCAAATTTCTTGACAAAATGATCTCGGTCTAATCGAAGAAGTTTGCGTCATTGCTGAGATGAGATCAACATCCTATCAGCAGAAGTTACGCAAGTATCATAGTTAGAGAGTCAGAAACCGGCCTTTCAATAAGGGCGATTTGGTTCTCCGGCTTGTGCAGAAAAGAAAGCACAAACTTTCCCTGATATGGGAAGAGCCCTTTTTAGTTAGCCGAGTATTGCACAATGGTTCTTACTATCTAACTGATATGCGGCCAGTCAAAGAAAGACCTGCTACTAAGAAAAGAAAGAGAGCTAGAGGCAGTACAGACCCGGAAGAATTAGATAGACCGTGGAATATTGCTCAACTATGTCCCTTTTATTCTTAAATTTTCTTTCTTCGTAATCATATATGTGTACATGTTCAATGAGAAATAAAGTATTGGTTGCCTCAATTTTTCTGAGAAGTTTTATATTACCATCTTATTTCCGAATGATCATGTCACAGTCGAAAATCCCAGAATACTTGAAAGTACTTTATGCTCCTGTTTGTTTTGGTTAAAATTTCCGATTCTAAAAATGCTACCTTCTGGTATAAATTTAAATTTTCTAGTTTGTACTTTGGTTATTTATCTGATTGCCGGATGTGGGCATTTTTTGAGTAGTGAATTGTTGGTACTGGAAGCGGGCTTTGTTTCCGAGTTTAAACTGGTTTAGCAATTGAGCTCCGTTGCTCGGCAAAGTTTCCGTGTTGAAGGTTGGCCGACTCACGAAATGGACGAGGCGGAAAGCCAGATAAATGATAAGTATAGACAAAAACATAAGTGCTTATGTAAACATTCCAGGCACATAAAAGTAAAGCAAAAAGTGCTAAATATAAGTAGCAAATCTTAGCACCAGCAAAAGTATTACACTACTTATTTACAACCCAAATTGTTTTCAGAATAACACAATGTTTTTTCTGATGCTCTACGGTGCAGGGGAAGAGGTAGGAGCTGCCGGATCACTGGAGACATCGACCTCGCCTTGATATCTCTCCGAGACATTCAAATCCGAAGCAGTTTGTTCGTCGTCGGAGATTTCAGTTGTTTCTTCGGCAGGCAGAGGAGGCGTCTCCACGCGAGTGAAGAAGGGAGTGTCGTAGCTGATCAGATCAGCCACGTGACACCCGTATCCGGCACCGGAGTCCATGATGGCCTTGATGTTCTGCTCATGTCCATCTTCATCCACTTTACAGTACCCTCTGGTTACTTGCCAGACTTCCATGTTTCCATGGTGGCTCATAACCATAGTGAGTTAATTCTGTGCTGTGGTCCACACGTAGGACATGTTCCAGTCCTGGATGAGCCGGGACATTCTGTTCATGTCTGGAACCTTGAATACTTCGCCAATATCCTCCAAAGAGTGGCGAAAATCATGAAGCAAATCGCCGACTTGTGTAAGCCGGCTGGTGCGAGACTCGGTGGAGGCAGAGTCGAGTAAGTTTAGAGGACTTGCACATATAATGCAAAGGTTAGCAAATATATCCGAACTCTTAGAGCCAGAAAAATAGAAAATCAGATAGTAGGAAACATACCGAAGATGACATCGTCAACTTTGGTCTTCTCTGCCCTAAGGCTCTGCAGTTCAGCCCGGAGTGCTTCGAAGATGTCTTTCTCTCTGAATAAAGCATCATTGATATCCGAGATCTTTTGGTCCTGGGCCATGATCCGGTAATCACGTTCTTCGGTGGCCATAGAAGAGGATTCGAGGACTTAAGCAATGCTCCGCTCGTGATCCGCCTTCAATTTGTTCAGCTCCCAACATAAGTCGGTGTTCTCCACCTCCAGGGTCTTAAGATTCTCGGCTTCTTCAATCATGGCACATGATTGTTTGATAAGTGCTATAAGAAAAATAACAACAGTTGAATAAATAATTCGACTATGAAAGAAAGAGAAAGGTTAAGGACTGAAATGTTTACCTTCAGCCTCATCCCTAGACACTTTTAACTGAGCATTTTCAAGCCAGAGAGCTGTGATCTCTCTCCACTTGTTGCAGATATTCTTCAATAATTTCTGGTTATATGAATTAACTTTCTGTAAGTCAAGATACCCAGAGTCAGAAGTCTACTAAAGACTCGGGCTAATATTTTAACTAATATCAGCACGAATATTGAACTAGACACTAGTTCATTCCTAGACACTAGTTCATTCTTTGGCATCTTATGAAAGCATAAATCCGGATTGTCTATCCAACTTCATGCTTAGGGGCTAGAGGATATGATATGAAATAAAGTAAAAAAGGTGAGTTGGAATTCGACTTACATGATGTTCATGAGTGAGCTTGCTTAAGCTCATGGTCACCTCGGTGCTAACCTTCTCAGCAAGGGTCAGCGGGATTACCGGGGGAGGAGGAACCACACTGACTCTGAGCCTCTAGCCGCGAAGACGGATTTGCTCGAGAAGCTCGGAGTACTTAACGTCCTCTGCTTCTTGTGCCTCCTCCTCAGTAGTGATGTTCTCGCCTTCCAAGCATTGCTGGGCCAGCCGTTGGATCTCTTCTGCAGATTTCCAAGTAATGCCAAGTTTCGAAAGACCCGGATTGCTGAGGAGGTTTTCGGCGAAAACATCTACCGAGGGATCATTACCCATTGAGGGTTCACCCTTATCAATTGCTGAGTGACCCATGGTGACATCGGTCTGCGAACCAAGGTTCGCTGGATCGGAGTGAGGAGCTGGATCTTCTGCGACGGTCGGAGATGGAATGTAACATCCCAAATCATTAATAAGGTTAATCAAAATCCAAATCACCCAATCTAGGGTTAACAAAATCTTTTTCCCATTTAAAATATTTAAGCATGCATATGAGTGTTGCATCATCTAGATCATCCCCAAGCAAATCCCAAGAAAAAGAAATCAAAAAGAATAAATAAGGAGTTGTTTGAAATTCCATGATTATTTGTTCTAATGGTTGTAAAATGATTCTAAGGTGAATGTGACATCATCTAGATCATCCCCAAGCAAATCCCAAGAAAAAGAAATCAAAAAGAATAAATAAGGAAAATGGTACTTTTGCCATTTTAATCACCTAGCCCACTTTATGTGTTCCTAGCACTCAATTTCCAACAGAAACAATTGTGGATCTTTACACCCCTTGCTAGTACAAGTTAAGAGGTACCAAGGCCCACTTTGTGATCTTCCAAAAACATGCCAACACTAAATTTAAAATACATTTGAAAATGGAATCTAGTTCATATGTATAGATCACCCTATTTCAAAAACCATCCAAATAAATTCCATTTGACAAATCCTAGAAATCACAGATGCTTAAGCATGTGACAAACCACTCCACAAAAATTCATTTCAAAATTCCAAATTTGAATTCTTTCGAACACCTAGCAGGCACAGAACCAACACAATAGTCTTTTCACTATTTCTACAAGGGATTGCCACCCCATTCCACCCCATTTACTCCCTCTGTCCCACCTAGCTCTAACCAGCCGAAACCAACCCATCCCCTAGTCCCTAGCCACAGTGCCACGCTGCCCCGAGGACATGAACGCCGGCCAACCTTGCCAACACTGCAGCAGACCGCCAGCCCCTCTCCGCCGCTCTAGGAAGCAAGGCGTGACCTCACCGCCGTCCACGGTCCACCCCACGATCATTGCCACGCCCTGGACCACCGAGGACAACCCTCGCAGTATCCTCTCTGCGCCGCGCTAGAGCACGCCAGAGCGGCATCACCGCCAGCATGCCACACGCCGCACCTCGACACCAGACCGCGCGCGCCGCTCCGCCTTGACCACCTCACCCCGCCAGACACGGATATACCCTGTCGCTCGACCCACACTCGCCGGGAACAACGTCGAGCACCACCCCTGTCTCCTAGAGCGCGCGACGCTCCCGACCATTAGCCACCACCCCTAGCATCGCCATAAAGCCGTAGAGGATAGCTAGGAGGCAAGCCACCGTCTGCCTACGCCGCCCATGCCGATAGCACCCTGTATCATCGTCACCGACGAGCTCGTCGTCGCCCCCTCGGTCCCCTCCTCGAGCCTATATAAGGAGGCCTTCCCCAGCCTCAATCGCCACACCATTCAACTCCCGTCTCACCACCAGTCCTTCCCCACCTCTCGTCGGAGCCACTCGAGCAGCCAATCGCCAGAATTGAGCCGGAGACAGCCGCAGTATAGGAGGAGACGCTGCCATCGATTTTGTCCACCCTAGCCTCTATGGCGACTTTGCCTAAGCCCGCCGTCGTCAACTGTTCGTTTGCCCACCTCGCCGCACTCGCTGGAGCCCTGGGACGCCCCCACTGCACCCTCGCCGTGTAGCTAGGTTTCCATCTCGCCGACGACGTGTTCATCGTCGATGACGTGTTTATCGTCGACGACGACCATGAGCCATTGATCTAGTTCTAATCATGCGGTCCACACTGCCCCGTACGTTTCCCGCCATTTAATGAGCCACTGATAGGCGGGACCCCCCCTGTCAGTAGTCCTCAGCGCCACGGAGTGAATCTGGGACGGCCCAATTAGTTTCCCGCGCTGGCCCTGTGATTCAAATTAGGATTTTTCTTTTTAGACTTAAACGAGAATTTGTCCCTTAGTTTGAAAATTAATTCAGAAAGTTCTACAAATCCAAATTGAGTGGTTCTAATTTTGTTGGAATTCTAATGAAAATCTCTATCCAATCCCGTCGGATTTAAATCATTTAGAGTTAGAGATCTCTCCTAGTAAAAATAACAAGACATAAGCTTTTTCACATTCAAACATTTTTCTAAAATCAACTATAATAGCTTTGAGTTGATTCCAACTCTCAAAAATCACATTTAACCATACCTATCTGAATATGCAATAATATTAAGGTTTGCATGTAGTGACTTTGGACTAGTACCAAAATAATGCTATATAGGCCTTTCTAGTCACTTTAAATCATTAATTATTGAACTTAAACTTATTAAAATGTGATCCAACCTTTAAATCACATTCCCATATATTAGAATATGTGGTGATGACATGTGTCTACATGATCCCATACTTTAATTGGAGAATATTAAATCTTAGTTAATTTCAATGAGTAGAAATTAATTTTCTCAAATAAAATAAATAAAACTAGTTATTAAACCTTGTGATGTTTGTGATGATAATAGCCAATCAAATGAGTGCCTTAGAGTACTAAATATACTAGTTAAGTATTGTTTGGTGATTGTGTATTCTGTATGTATTTATTGACGATAGTACCGACCAAGTCTTCGAGGAGGAGTAAGAGAATTTCAACCACTGCACTACACAAGGCAAGCCTAGCACTTCAAGTAAACTGAGCAAGCCATCATTAACAATGCAAACTAAACCTTGCAAGCTAGATAACCTAAGAAAGATGCATTAGGCATGCTTTAGTTATACATTTTTGACTATTACCTATCCCAAGTTTTACTTACAAGATTTACTTTCTTTTACTTTACCAAAGTTTCTTACTTGTTTATAGATAGCATGAAGAGTATAAAACTTGGCCTATCTAGTTAGAAGTAGATGTCATTCTATGTCATGACATTGATGTTAGCATCCCACTTTAGTGAACACTCTTATCTTAGTAGTTTAGAGCCAAACCAAAAACTTGGTCACTTTAGATGGGAGTACTTGGTGAAAATGACTTGTGAAAACCTTGGAATGATGAGTCATTCTATTGAGATGTTTTGACATGTGTTGAGAAACACAAATGGTTTATGATGATGAAAATGTTGAGGCATGAGCCTTAGCCCCTTTTATAAAAACTGATGGTTGGGTTCGAATGCGATACCATTCCAATTTTACCGTACAACCACAATACCTGAATTGGGTAAGGCTTAACTGGAAGTTTATATGCATAAGTATTAGTTCCCTCGCAGGAGAGGTTTGAGCTGAGGCTACCTCTCAATGTTGTCCAACTATGCAGTGCCCAGGATGACAGATGGTCATGGCACGGAGGCCAAGAAGAAGGAGAGATTCCTGAACAGACTGCATGATGAGATGTAGATTGTTGTCGTCAATATCCGCTTCGAGGATCTCGAAGAGCTAGTCGTCTTTGCCATTCAGATGGAAGGGAAGATTAATTAAGCAAACGACAACCACAAACGTCGCATGATGCACCAAGCTGGATCCAGCAGCCGCCAGAAGTATCGTCCCAACCCTTCAGCAGGATATGCACCGCGGAACAATCGACCCCCAATGTCTCGCCCCAGCTACCCCAACCGTAGCGGAGGAAATGTGAAGTCCGGAGGAAACAACAACCACCCCGGCAATTCTAGCAATTTCAACCGTGCACCTCCCAAGATCATCAAAACAACAACAACACTACACCCAGAACTTGAAGCAATGTTGTGCCCGTGGCAGCAAAAGACAAGTCTCAGATCACTTGTTTCGAGTGTGGAGTGAAGGGTCACTACTCCAATGAGTGTCCCAATAAGATTGCCGCCACTACCAATGTGAATGCCCTAGCTCAACAGCAGCGTCGTGTTCAGCCCGAAAGAAGATTCGCCCCAGGGAACCCTCACAACCGCAGCGGCCGTCTCTTCCACATGAACGCCGAAGAAGCCCAAGAAGTGCCAGATGTAGTGCTAGGTATGTTTTCTGTCAACTCAGTTTTAGCAAGAGTGTTGTTTGATTCTGGAGCATCGCACTCATTTGTCACCGAAGAATTTGCATGCACTAGTAAGATTCACCCAACCAACTTGAAGCATGTCATGATAGTTCAAATCTCCGATTCAACTTCAAAAGCTAGAAAATTTGCAAGGCTGTGCCTATCAGAATACATGGGATAGATTTTGATGCCAATCTAATAGTACTTGGAACCAAAGGGTTGGAAGTAGTACTAGGAATGGATTGGATGTCAAAGCACAAAGGATTGATTGACTGTGCCAAGAAAGTCATCACCATGACCAGTAGCTCTGGAATATCAGTAGAGCATATATCTGAAAGCTTGCCCCGTCAATTCAAGTGCAACAAGAGTCGAGCCCTACCCACCATAGACCAAGTCAGAGTAGTCTGTGAATACCCCCACGTATTCCCAGATGAATTGCCGGGTATGCCCCCGGATCGGGATATTGAGTTCATTATTGAACTGATCCCCGGAACTGTACCCATAGCTTAGAGACCCTATAGCATGAACCCCTCAGAGTTAGTGGAATTGAAGAAGTAGCTTGATGCTATGTTGGCAACAGGCTTGATTCAACCAAGCGCATCGCCATGGAGATCGCCCGTGTTATTCGCCGACAAGAAAGATGGATGCAACCGTTTGTGCACAGATTATAGGAAGCTGAATGACGTCACAATCAAAAACAAGTACCCATTGCCAAAGATAGAGGATCAATTTGATCAGTTGACTGGTGCTAGAGTGTTGTCTAAGATCGATCTTAGGGCTGGTTATCACCAACTTAAGATTCGTGCAATGGATATTCCGAAGACCGCCTTTACTACTCGTTATGGATTATACGAGTATACGGTTATGTATTTTGGATTAACCAATGCCCCTGCTTATTTCATAAATCTCATGAATAGGATCTTTATGAATTTTCTAGACAAGTTTGTCGTTGTGTTTATCGACAATATCCTTATCTACTCCAAGTCAGAAGAAGAGCATGAGCAACATCTGAGAATCATCCTTGAAACCCTTAGAGAGCATCGGTTGTATGCCAAGTTCAGCAAATGTGAGTTTTGGCTGAAAGAAGTAGGATTCCTAGGACATATTGTGTCTACCGGAGGAATCGCTATTGATCCTACCAAGATCAAAGATGTTGAAGCATGGGAAGCCCCAACCACTCAATCCCAAGTCCGTTCATTTCTCAGATTAGCGGGATATTACCGCAAGTTTGTTGAGGGATTTTCGAGCATAGCCAGACCCATGACCCAATTGTTGAAGAAGGACAAGAAGTTTGAATGGACCGACAAATGTGAAACAAGTTTCCAGGAGCTCAAAAAGAGATTGATTTCAGCCCCAATATTGATTATGCCAGATATTAAGAAGTCGCTTGATGTGTATTGTGATGCATCCAAGATTGGTCTCGGGTGTGTATTGATGCAAGAAGGCAAAGGCATCGCATATCTGTCTCAACAACTAAAGCAGCATGAGCAAAACTATCCTACTCATGATCTTGAGTTAGCAGCTGTAGTTTTGGCATTGAAAACCTGGCGTCATTATCTTATGGGTAATCGCTGTGAGATTTACTCAGATCACAAAAGCTTGAAGTATATTTTCACTCAGAAGGAGCTGAATATGAGGCAAAGGAGATGGATAGAGTTAATCAAGGATTATGACCTTGACATTCACTATCACCCTGACAAAGCCAATGTGGTAGCGGATGCTCTTAGCAGATTGGCGTGTAGATTAAACACCATGATCAAGGAGAAGCAACCAAGTTTGCATGAGGAGTTGGAGCAGTTTAAAACTGAGCTAGTTAGGAGCGGATTTTTAGCTAGCATCGAACTTCAGCCCACTTTGATTAGTAAAATCAAGGAAGCCCAGAAGGGAAATGCAAGTATCGACGGAATAAAACGTCGTATTGGTACAGGAAAGGTACCTAGATTCACCGAAGACGAAGAAGGAGTTCTATGGTACAAAGGACATATATATGTGTGCCAGCAGATTCAGAGCTGAAGAAAGTTATCATGCAAGAAGCTCATGATACTCTTTATTCTATCCACCCAGAGGAACGAAGATGTATCAAGATTTGAAGGAGCAATTTTGGTGGCACAAGATGAAGAGAGAAATCGGAAGCTACATCGCCAAGTGCGATATATGTCAGAGAGTCAAAGCGGAACATCAGAGACCCGCAGGATTGTTACAACCATTGCAGATTCTGGAATGGAAATGGGATTCCGTCGGGATGGACTTTATAACCGGTTTGCCTACTTCTAGTAGGGGAAATGACTCAATCTGGGTCATCGTTGACAAACTTTCCAAGGTAGCCCATTTTATACCTGTCAAGACTACCTACCAGAGTTTGAAGCTAGTAGTGTTGTACATTGCCAGAATTGTTAGTCTGCATCGAACCCCCAAGACCATAGTATCGAATCAAGGAACCCAGTTTACCTCGAGATTTTGGCAGAAATTCCAAGAAGGATTAGGAACCAAGTTGAATTTTAGCACCGCTTATCACCCGCAAACCGATGGACAGACTGGAAGAGTCAACCAAATCCTAGAGGATATGTTGAGAGCTTGTGTGCTCGAGTATGGATCAAAATGGGAAGACTGCCTGCCTTTCGTAGAATTCTCATACAACAACAGTTATCAAGCCAGTTTGCAAATGGCACCATTTGAATTCCCATACGGAAGAAAGTGTCGTACCCCTTTGAATTGGTCACAAGCAGGAGAGAGTCAGATTTTTGGACCCGACATTGTACGAGAAGCAGAAGAGAAGGTTCACAAAGTCCGTGAGCACCTCAAGACCGCTCAATCCAGACAAAAGAGTTATGTTGACAAGAGAAGGAGAGACCTGTTGGGTTTGCAGCATAGAAAACAAAAAGTTTCCTACGATGAGAACTATACACCAAGATCTATCTACTAGATACAGAGCAACGGGTGGATATACATCCATGGAGAACTTACCCTCAAAGACAATTGAGTTTTGTTAACGAGTTGGAACTCGTGGATAATGTAGTCGTACGCTTGCCGATCTCAAGATCATGTGGAACTCCGAGCACCGCAAATCAGTAGCGCATCCGTCATCGCACACACGTTCAAGACACCGAACAACCTCCACCTCCTCGCTCCAGCGAATTAGCGGAAGGAGCAACTCCTTCCAGACGCAAGGCCACCAGGAACATGTATCTCACTAATCCGAGACCATGGGGGAATACAACTAGAGGGGGAGAGAGATCCTTCACGAGGAGGTGTGAGGAAGAAGTAGTGAGAGGGGGGCATTTTATAGGAGGAGGGGGTGCCCCTCCCCATGGCCGGCGCCTCATGGGGGTGACCCCTTGATACGTCCATTTTGCATCACTATTCTATGTCTTAATCCAGTATTGTTCATTGATATATTTCATATTGAGAGGTGATACTTATGTTATTTCATCTATTTTTGCATGGTTGATGACTTTTGGAGCATGGACCGCTGCAGTCAGGATTCTAATGGAAAAGGTGCTATTTGGAGGCAAAATTCGCGAAGATCAGAAAATCCGGGAAAATAAACGGAAAATCCTATTTTTCCAGAAGACTAAGGATGCCAGAAGATGGAGTGGAGGTGGGAAACAGGGGGCCCACACCACCCCATGGCGCGGGCAGGCCTAGGCCACGCCTGGAGATGGTGTGGACGCCCTGGCCCTCTCCAGCCTCTCCCCTCTGGCGTATATCATCCTCCCGAAACCCTAAGACTCAGGGAGCAACCACAGAAAGATTCCGCCGCGTCTGCGGGGCGGAAAACACCGAGAGAGAAAGATCTCTCCGACAGACAAATTTCTGCCGAGGGAATTCCTTCCCGGAGAGGGTAGATCGTCGCCATCAACACCACCATCAAGCTGGACTTCATCGGGATCATCATCATCATCACCACCATCATCACCATCAGCACCCTCATCACCATCTCCATATTGCTGTAACAATTGGTTGAATCTTGCATTAGTTCATAGGGGAAACTTTCCCGCTGTTGATTACTCTTTGTAGTTGATGCTATTGAGTGAACCATTGAATTATTGTTTATGTTCAGATTGTTATACATCATTATTTCATCTCTGATCATGATCCATATGATGTCTTGTGAGTAGTTCGTTTTGTTCTTGAGGACATGGGAGAAGTCTTGTTGTTAGTAGTGGAGTTGCGTTGAGAAAGATTCAATAGATTGTTATTTAAGTTGTGGTGTACTTCTTCTAGTGGTGTCATGTGAACGTCGACTACATGACACTTCACCTATATGGGCCTAGGGGAATGCATTGTATATTTGGCTACTAATCATAGGGGTTGCCGGAGTGACAGAAACCTGAATCCCCCCATTAGGAAACCATTGCACAAAGGACGTAAGGGTCTTAGAGTTTAAAGCTGTGGTTAGGTTTCTACCTTAATTACTTTCTTGTACTTACAGATGTTTGCAAGGGGTATAATCACAAGTATGTATTAGTCTTGGATGGGGCGGTGCATCAGCACAGGTTCACCCACACAACACTTAGCAAGCTAAAGAAGATTAATCGACTATATGAAGCGAAAGCACTTGACAGTCTTCCCATGTGTCCTCGAGAACGTTTGGTCATCTTAAGTAATACAACCGGCTTGTCATTTGGTGCATAAAGGATTGGGCCACTTGCTGCATTTATTCCTACTATCTTTTATTTACTTGTACTTTGTTTACTTGCTTTATCGAAAACCCCTAAAAATCCGTTTGCTAAGTATTTGCAGAGAATTCCTGATCCATACCACTAGCCAGCACCTTCTGCTCCTCATTGGGTTCGACACTCTTACTATCAAAAATACTACGATACACCCCCTATACTTGTGGGTCATCAAGACTATTTTCTGGCGCCATTTCCGGGGAGTGAAGCGCTATTGGAGAGTGGAACTTGTAAAGGAAACTTCTACTGTGAGTATTGTTTACTTCTGCTAGTTGCTTTATTTTTGTCATGGATAATTCGCTGAGTTTCTTATTTGGTAATGCTACTTCCACTACTAAGGTAGTAGATAAGCCACCACCTGCTGAGAATGATGTTTTCAAAATACCTACAAGAATTATTGATCGTGTTACGGATAACTACTATGTTGGGGATGGAACTGTCCATCCCGGTGATCATTTACTCTTTATACACGAATTATGCGGGTTGTTCAAGTGTGCAGGTATTACTACAGATCAGGTTAATAAGAATTTATTCTCATTATCACTGAAAGGAAGAGCTGAGGAATGGTATAAGCTGCTGAAGAATGGTCAAGCTCTGGAATGGGAGGAAATAGTGCCTCTCTTTTATTCAAAGTTTTATCCTCCTAGTGTGATTCATAAAGATCGGAATCAAATATACAACTTTTGGCCTCTTGATGGAGAGAGTACAACTCAAGCTTGGGGGAGATTGAAGTTACTTATGCTCAAATGTCCCATTCATGAGCTCCCCAACAATATTATTATCAATAACTTTTATGCAAGGCTCCCTCTACATGATAAGGATTTATTGGATGCTTCTTGTGCTGGATCATTCACTCGCATGGAAGAAGAAGCTAAATGGGACCTTCTAGACCGTATTCAAGACAATGCTGAAGCTTGGGAGAATGACAAAGGTAGAAAGTCAGGTATAAATTATGATTATAAATGCATTGAATCTTTTATGGGAACTGATGACTTTCAAAATATTAGTAATATTTATCGTCTTGATTTGCAAGTTATTACGAATTGCTTTAGAGCTTTTGCTTCCTATATCGAAATTCCAAAAAGGGGATGGAACAAATACCATGCACCTTACAAAGATATTGTTGACTATGCTCCTATTGGAAGTGCTGAGTATTGCATTATTGACCCCATCTTACCCAAACCTTATATCGAGAAGATTCCCTTCCCCGAAAAGGTAAAGGACCATCCTATGATAACTAATGTAATCACCAAAAGTGAAAAAAGAACTGTAAAACCTGATGAACAAATAAACATTGAACCTGTGGTAGCAATTGTGAAAGACCTTGTCACTAAAAGCGTAGAAGATGGGCACATAGTCTTTTGTGAGGATGCTTCTAATATTGTTTCACATCCCAATAGAACTAAAAAGGCTAGTGTTCCTATGCTTTCTGTTAGAATTGGTGATCATTGCTATTATGGTTTATGTGATATTGGTGCAAGTTCTAGTGCTATTACTAATAAGCTTTACAGAGAAATTATGCATGAAATCAGTCCTTGAGAGTTGGAAGAGATTGATGTGGTTATTCACCTTGCTAATAGAGAGACCATCTCTCCAATTGGTATTGTACGAGATGTGGAAGTTCTTTGTGGTAAGATTAAGTACCCTGCTGATTTTCTAGTACTTGGTTTGGCTGCTAGTAAAACCTACCCTATCATTTTTGGTAGACCTTTCTTGAGTACTTGTGGATCTATTATTGATTGCAAGAGGGAGAAAATCTTGACTAAGTTTGATGGGGAATCTTATGAGTTCAATTTTTCAAAATTTACCAAAGAACCTTGCGAAGGGGAAACCCATAATGAGGATTTTAGGGTTGAACAACTTGCTTATATTTCTCTTGCTCCTAACAATGCTTTGCAGCAATTTAAGGAAGATCATGAAAGTGAAATATCCATTGAAGAAAGGAATGAGATTGACAGGATTCTCCGTGATCCACCTATGATGCTTAAGCATGACTTGCATGTAGAAGACTTGGGTACCACGATGCCACCTAAAAAGGATCCGATTTTCGATCTAAAACCTCTCCCTGATGATCTTAAATATGCTTATATTAATGATAAAAAGATATATCCTGTTATTGTTAGCGCTAAACTTTCAGGGAAGGAAGAAGAAAGGTTATTGGAAGTTTTGAGGAAACATCGAGGAGCTATGGGCTATACTCTGGATGATTTAAAAGGGATTTCACCTACTATATGTCAGCATTCTATCAACATAGAACCATATGTGAAGCAAGTAGTGGAGCACCAACAACGTTTAAATCCTAGGATGAAGAAAGTGGTAAGGAATGAGGTATTGAAACTCCTTGATGCTGGTATTATTTACCCTATTGCTGATAGTTAATGGGTTAGTCCTGTTCATTGTGTTCCTAAAAAGGGAGGTATTACATCTGTCCCTAATGATAATGATGAGCTTATTCCTCAAAGAATAGTGGTAGGCTATAGGATGTGCATCGATTTTAGGAAATTCAATAAAGTTACTAAGAAAGATCACTACCCGCTTCCTTTTATGGATCAAATGTTGGAAAGGTTGTCTAAAAAGACCCATTTTTGTTTTCTTGATGGTTATTCTGGTTTGTCTCAAATTGTTGTTAAACAACAAGATCAAGAAAAACTACTTTTACTTGCCCTTATGGAACTTATGCTTATAGACGTATGCCTTTTGGTTTATGTAATGCTCCTGCTACTTTCCAAAGGTGCATGTCTGCTATCTTTCATGGTTTTTGTGAGGAAATTGTAGAAGTGTTCATGGATGACTTTTTTGTCTATGGAACTTCTTTTGATAATTTTCTGCACAACCTTGATAAAGTATTACAGAGATGTGAAGAAACTAATCTTGTTCTTAATTGGGAGAAATGCCACTTCATGGTTAATGAAGGGATTGTTCTTGGGCATAAAGTTTTTGAAAGAGGCATAGAAGTTGAAAGAGCTAAGGGTGAGGCAATTGAGAAGATGCCATGTCCAAGAGACATCAAAGGTATTCGCAGTATCCTTGGTCATGCTGGTTTCTATAGGAGGTTTATTAAAAACTTCTCTAGGATATAAAAACCTCTCACTAATCTTCTTCAAAAAGATGTACCTTTTGTTTTTGATGATGATTGTAGGGAAGCTTTTGAAACTCTTAAGAAGGCTTTAACTACAGACCCTATTGTTCAACCACCTGATTGGAGTTTACCTTTGAAATATTGTGTGATGCTAGTGATTTTGCTGTAGGGGCTGTCCTTGGGCAACGTATTGATAAAAAGTTAAACGTTATCCATTATTCTAGTAAGACTCTAGACGCTGCTCAAAGGAATTATGCCACTACTGAAAAGGAATTCCTAGCTGTTGTTTTTGCCTGTGATAAGTTTAGGCCTTATATTGTGGACTCGAAAGTAACCATTCATACTGATCATGCTGCTATTAAATATCTTATGACAAAAAAGGACGCTAAGCCTAGGCTTATTAGATGGGTACTGCTTTTACAAGAGTTTTATCTACACATAGTAGATAGGAAGGGTGCTGAAAACCCTGTAGCTGATAATTTATCTTGTTTGGAAAACATCTCTTTTGATCCTATTCCTGCTAATGATAGTTTCCCAAATGAACAGTTAGCCGCAGTAGGGGTGAGCTCGCGAGGAAGCCCTTGGTATGGTGATTATGCTAACTTTATTGTCTCCAAGTATTTGCCTCCAACTTTTACAGCTCAGCAAAGAAGAAAGTTCTTTTATTATTTGAGGCATTATTTTTGGGATGACCCACACTTATACAAAGAAGGAGTTGATGGTATTATGCAAAGATGTGTTCTAGAATATGAACAAAAAGAGATAGTGTGTAAATGTCATGGTAGCGCCTATGGAGGACATCATGCAGGAGATAAAACTGCACAAAAGGTACTACAATCAGGTTTCTACTGGCCTACCCTTTTTAAAGATGCAAGAAAATTTGTTTTATCTTGTGATGAATGTGAGCGTGTTGGTAATATTTCTAGATGCAATGAAATGCCTATGAACTACTCTCTAGTTATTGAACCTTTTGATTGTTCGGGATTCGACTTTATGGGTCCTTTCCCTCCTTCAAAGGGTCACACTCATATTCTTGTTGCCATTGATTATGTTACTAAGTGGGTAGAAGCCATTCCTACGAAAAGTGCTGACAGGGAAACCTCTCTAAAAATGTTTAAGGACGTTATCTTTCCTAGGTTTGGAGTGCCTAGGTATCTCATGACTGATGGGGGTTCTCAGTTCATTCATGGCGGTTTTAGGAAGACCCTCGCTAAATATGATGTTAATAATAGAATTGCTTTAGCTTATCACCCCCAAACTAGCGAGCAAGTAGAGTTATCAAATAGAGAAATTAAATCTATCTTGCAAAAGACTGTTAATAGGTCTAGAAAAAATTGGGCTAAGAAGTTGAATGCTACTTTATGGGCTTATAGAACTGCTTACAAAAATCCTATGGGAATGTCTCCTTATAAAATGGTTTATGGGAAAGCTTTCCACCTACCCTTAGAACTAGAACACAAAGCTTACTGGGCAGTGAAAGAACTAAATAGAGATTGTAAGCTCGCTGGTGAGAAAAGATTATTTGACTTAAGTTCTTTAGATGAATGGAGGAGTGAAGCCTATGAGACTGCTAGGCTCTTTAAGGAAAAAGTTAAAAGATGGCATGACAAGCGAATACTTAAGAGAGAATTTCATGTTGGTGAGAAAGTTCTATTGTATAGGTCTCGTCTCAGATTTTTTGCAGGTAAACTACTATCAAAATGGGAAGGACCTTTCATCATTGAAGAAGTATACCGTTTAGGAGCAATAAAAATTTCTTCTCTAAAAGATAATACTACACAAGTAGTGAATGGACAGCGACTCAAACACTATATTGCTGGAGATTCTTACAATGAAGATGTTGATGCCTTTCAAGTTATAACTCCAGAGAAATTCATTGAGGAACAAATTCAGAGACCTGCAGAGTCTGTTTTCATGTAGGTAACAGTTTTGGTAAGAAAAGCTCCGCGAAAATACAATACAACTATATTTTTGCAGTTTTCAGTCGATAAGGAAAGTTCCGAAGCGAAAAAGGATGGAACCGGAGCCGGGGTGGCCCACACCACCCCATGGCGCGGGCCCACCCCTGGCCGTGCCACCAGGTGGTGAGGCCACCCAGGAATCCGCCTCCGACCCGTTTTCACCCAGTACCTTCCTTTTGATATGAAACTTCGTAATATATAACCCCCGGATTTTCGAGGTTCGTATATTGTGTTTTCGTCGTGTTTTTGTTCCAATCTGTTTCTGCCAGGTAGAATCCTAGATTGGGAGCCACAATGTCTTCCTCTCGATCATCCAAAGGAGATTCCTTAGAAGATATCATCAACCCATACATGAGAGAATTGAAGATTCATCCTAAGTAGTTGTTGCTCGAAGGTGGGGAGGTCCGGATTAAAGATGTTCAAGGCCCTAAAGGTGAAGGAAGTCTAGAGGATAGGATGAAGCAAGAAGTCTTTAGGTACATGAAGATGGCGGAGCGCGAAGTGGATATCATGCATAAGATTTGTTCCGAACTCATCACCGAGCACCAAAAGGAGACTACTGAACTGAAAGATGAAGTCTTCTCACTCCGCCAAACAACCAACGAACTACAAGCACAGTTCTATGACGTTAAAAATCAAAACTGTGAGTATGAGGCTAGATTTAAACGCATAAGTGCTGCTGCAAGTTTCAAGATGTTGGAAACCACGATGTCCTTTGTTGATGGGAAGCCTTTACCCTGGAAGACGGACGAAGATGAGAGGATACCACCACCACCGAAGGAGTAATTCGTCATCAGGTTTGGCATCCCCTTGGTTTGTTCCAAGCTTGGGGGAGTGTCGCGGTATCATATCACTATCTTCTATCTTTTTACCTTTTTAGTAGAGTCATACCATGAATACAGGAGTTATTATGTAGTATGGTTTGCATTATGGAAGTGTCCCCTCTCTCGTTAGATTTGTATCCCTTGGTGTGAGTTTCCGTTATGGAATATTAATGAGAAGTTCTATCATTTACTCTTTTGCATAGCTTATGTTAGTTTTGAATTCGTGGTTATATGATTGATCTTGTTGTTAGTATTGGTATCACTTTGGGATCATTGAGTTAATTTAGTTGGTTTTGGCAAACCTGGCTCGATCAGTAGCAACACCATTTTGAGAGTTGAAACGAAAAAGATAGAAGTACTCTAAAGAAAAATAATTTCATCATCTTTCTTTCTTGATTTGCTCATAAGTCTAGTATTCTCTAGTTAAGATCTTTTGTGCTTCCAAGGAAGATTGCATGTTTGTCTTTATCATTTGTATGCTTGGTTGTTTCCTTCAACTCTTGTACTTGCTACCCAGCCTTGCTAGGCAAAAACCTGTACTGAGAGGGAATTCTTCTCGTGCATCCACTCCTTTAAACCAAAACCTTTGCCATTTGCGTCCACCATACCTACCTAGTAGCAATATTGCTATTCCAAGTAAATTCTTGTTTTATCTACCTCCCAAATTAAACTTGTGATGTGAAAATTAGTGATTAAATCTCTCACGAACTTGATGGCACACTTTACTTTCTTGCATTTAATAAACTTGAACCATTGTGCTCACCTATGTGGCGTATATGGTTGCGCTTTGTAAGTTGTGAATTAGCAGAACCATGCTGTCATGGGGAACGCTTTCAACATTGCACTGGTACTTTCTACCAAGTTGATATCATGTTCTTTTGTCTATGGATGTCGTCGGTGTGAAATGAAAGGGGAGCTTGTAAGTCCATGGAGTTATGCATATGTGTTAGAGAAACACCTGGGCCGCTGGTCTAATCCATGCTGACATGGTGGAAACCTGCAGCATAACTGTAATGAGTATCTATGAAGCATTCTTCTTATAAAAAAAAGAGATAGAGATTGAGAAAAAAAAGAGAAAAGAAAAAAAAAGAGATTATGAAAAGAGGAAAGAGAGAAAAAAGCACCATATTCCCATGGTAAATAAGAAGATTGCTGAGATACTTGTTGTCTGCTTGCCTTGTCATTTTGATATGGGGATTCTTCTGTATCATCGGGCAAGGGGTACCCCATTGGCGGTTCTCAATGATACACATATGCTTACGATGACAAGAACTTACCAGTGACTAAACTTGAGTAGCATGAGGAGCGACCCTCGTATTCAAGGGACATAATATTCTCAACTTACAACTTGTCAATGCATATACTCATTTTTGATCACTTTAACCTTAATCACCTAAAGATGCCTATGATAGCGGCAATGAGAGCTGAAAGCTAGTAAGTATCATAATTTTTGGGAGCTCTTTATGAGACTTACAATCCCTGCTTCCCTTTTTGAAGGGACATTCTTTTGCTTTGTAGTTGAGTCAGTAAACCTATTACCTTCTATCTCAACAAGTATTTTGAGTTGATGTGTGTCATTCATTCATATGATGATTTATTCAATCATGTTTCTTATGTTCCTTGTTTTGCACATTGCTCTTATTTACTACTTTGAAAGCTTTCATTGCAAAACCAGCTATTTGTGAACTCCAGCAAATTATCAACTATTCTTCGACCAAGAGCTAAGTTTGCCATTACCAATTATGATTCACTTTATGTATCTTTATTGTGTTTCCTTTACTTATTGCAATTTGAGTTGTATAATAGTGAGTTGTCTTCTATTATGATCTATGTATTTGATGAATGTGCTGCTTCTTGTCTGTATTCTTTTATCGACTCTTCACTCCATAAACCTGAGGCCATGTTTATTGAGCTCAGTTTCGCTTGGGGACAAGTGAAGTCTAAGCTTGGGGGAGTTGATACGTCCATTTTGCATCACTATTCTATGTCTTAATTCACTATTATTCATTGATATATTTCGTATTGAGAGGTGATACTTATGTTATTTCATCTATTTTTGCATGGTTGATGACTTTTGGAGCATGGACCGCTGCAGTCAGGATTCTGATGGAAAAGGTGTTGTTTGGAGGCAAAATTCACGAACATAAGAAAATCCGGGAAAATATACGGAAAATCCTATTTTTCCAGAAGACTAAGGATGCCAGAAGATGGAGTGGAGGTGGGCCACAGGGGCCCAAACCAACCCATGGTGCGGGCTGGCCTAGGCCGCGCCTAGAGGTGGTGTGGCCGCCCTGGCCCACTCCAGTCTCTCCCCTCTAGCGTATATCATCCTCCCGAAACCCTAAGACTCGGGGAGCGACCACAGAAAGATTCCGCCGCCTCTGCGGGGCGGAAAACACCGAGAGAGAAAGATCTCTCCGGCAGACAGATTTCTACCGGGGGAATTCCTTCCCGGAGAGGGGAGATCATCGCCATCAACACCACCATCAAGCTGGACTTCATCGGGATGATCATCATCACCACCACCATCATCACCATCAGCACCCTCATCACCATCTCCATATTGCTATAACAATTGGTTGAATCTTGCATTAGTTCATAGGGGAAACTTTCCCGGTGTTGATTACTCTTTGTAGTTGATGCTATTGAGTGAACCATTGAATTATTGTTTATGTTCAGATTGTTATACATCATTATTCCATCTCTGATCATGATCCATATGATGTCTTGTGAGTAGTTCGTTTTGTTCTTGAGGACATGGGAGAAGTCTTGTTGTTAGTAGTGGAGTTGCGTTGAGAAAGATTCAATAGATTGTTATTTAAGTTGTGGTGTACTTCTTCTAGTGGTGTCATGTGAACGTCGACTACATGACACTTCACCTATATGGGCCTAGGGGAATGCATTGTGTATTTGGCTACTAATTGTAGGGGTTGCTGGAGTGACAGAAACCTGAACCCCCGTTAGGAAACCATTGCACAAGGGACGTAAGGGTCTTAGAGTTTAAAGCTGTGGTTAGGTTTCTACCTTAATTACTTTCTTGTACTTACGGATGTTTGCAAGGGGTATAATCACAAGTATGTATTAGTCTTGGATGGGGCGGTACATTAGCACAGGTTCACCCACACAACACTTAGCAAGCTAAAGAAGATTAATCGACTATATGAAGCGAAAGCACTTGACAGTCTTCCCATGTGTCCTCGAGAACGTTTGGTCATCTTAAGTAATACAACCGGCTTGTACTTTGCTGCATAAAGGATTGGGACACTTGCTGCATTTATTCCTACTGTCTTTTATGTTCTCGTACTTTGTTTACTTGCTTTATCGAAAACCCCTAAAAATCTGTTTTCTATGTATTTGTAGAGAATTCCTGATCCATACCACTAGCCAGCACCTGCTGCTCCTTGTTGGGTTCGACACTCTTACTTATCGAAAATACTGCGATACAACCCCTATACTTGTGGGTCATCACCCCTCACCTCCCTCATTCATGTGGGGGTAACTCCTCCACATTAAAATGCCCCTTCACATTCTCTTTTAAAGTCTCCACTTGAAATGCATTAAATTTCTCCTAATTTAATGCTCTCTCATTTAATAAAACTCTTTTATTAAATTTATTCAGAATTTTTTAATTAGTTTAATTAACAAACATTCACATAAAACCCCTTGCAACATTTCAATATCACATGCAGAACCACTTTCTACAATTTCACCTGAAACAGTTCCGGTTTCTATCGAAACAATTCCTATGCTTTGCAATCCTTTCGTATGAAACATATGTGCTCCAAAATGGTGTCCGGAAACCCTTAAGTGTGTCACGCTACGGTTCGCGAATAATGCAGACATGATTGAGACTCCTCTCAGATCAATAATCAGAAGCGGGACCTGGAGATCCATACTGACTCCTACACATTCAACGATGACTTGTGTGATCGTGAGAACCTTTAACGCTAGTAACTTAATCCCTTTGTCTCATGGTATAATACATGTCCGAGATTCGATCATCGGTATCCAAAATACCTAGTTTGATATCGTTACCAACATGCACTCTTTTCTCATTCCCGTGATATAACATTCTAGTGATCACATCACTTGCTTGCAAGCTATCTTAATGTGATATCACCGAGAGGGCCTAGAGTATATCTATCCGTCATCGGGATTGACAAATTCCACTCTTGATCCATGAGCCTCAACATAACACCTTCGTAGCACTAAACCCACCTTTATAGTCACCATGTTACAGTGTGATGTTTGATGTTATCAAGATACTCTTCCGGTGTTAGCAATTAACATGATCTCATGGTCTAAGGACTAAGATTACTTCGTATGATGTTATAGAAATGTAAACATAATGACTTTGATCGTAATGCTATACTTCGGATGAATGTTCATCACATCATTTCACAAATGTTGTGACCTCGTTATTAACAACATCCAATGTCCATGATCAGGAAACCTTGACCATCTTGTTAATCAACGAGCTAGTCTGAAAGTGAGGCATAACTAGGAACCCCTTTTTGTTTATTAAACACACATGTATTGACGTTTACTTTCAATACAATTATAGCATGCCAAATAAACATCTATCATATACAAGGAATACATAATAACAACTTTATTATTGCCTCTCAGGGTATATTTCCTTCAAGACCTGACTTTCAATGTCGGAGATTTCGTGTATCTCAAAGTGTCGCCATTGAAGGGAACCCAACATTTTAGTCTGAAAGGAAAGTTAACCCCCAGATATATCGAACCCTTCAATATTCTGAATTGTCGAGGAGAAGTATCGTATCAAGTGGAACTGCCAGAGGAGATGTCTGCTATTCACAATGTGTTCTATATCTCGTTACTTCACAAAGGTCTAGAAGTACCAGAGAAGACCGAAGTTTTGAAGAGCATCGATCATTGAGCTGTTGATATCAACAAGGATCTGACGTATCGTGAAGTGCCCATCCGTATCTTGGAGTAAGCCTACAAAACCAACCTGACCCGAAGTATCAAATTTCTCAAGATTCAATGGAGCAACCACACCGAAGAAGAAGCCACTTGGGAGCGAGAAGATTACACTAGGACTGAGTTTCTAGATCTCTTTAGTTCCTAGTTTTCTTTCTTAACTCTCGGGACGAGATTTTGTTTAAGGGGGGAAGGTTTGTAACATCCCAAATCTTTAATCAAGGTTAATCAAGATCCAAATCACCCAATGTAGGGTTAACAAAAACTTTTTCCCATTTAAAATATTTAAGCATGCATATGAATGTTGCATTCAAATAGGAGTTGATTGAAATGCCATGATTGTTTGTTCTAATGGTTGTAAAATGATTCTAAGGTCAATTTCACATCATCTAGATCATCCCTAAGCAAATCCCCAAGAAAAAGAAATCAAAAAGAATAAATAAGGCAAATGGTCACTTTTGCCATTTTAATCACCTAGCCCACTTTAGGTGTTACTAGCACTCAATTTCCAACAGAAACAATTGTGGATCTTTACACCCCTTGCTAGTACAAGTTAAGAGGTACCAAGGCCCACTTTGCGATCTTCCAAAAACATGCAAACACTAAATTTAAAAGTCATTTGAAAATGGAATCTAGTTCATATGTATAGATCACCCTATTTCAAAAACCATCCAAATGAATTCCATTTGAAAAATCCTAGCAACCACATATGCTTAAGCATGTGGCAAACCACTCCACCAAAATTCATTTCAAAATTCCAAATTTGAATTCTTTCGACCATTTTGTCGAACACCTAGCAGGCACAGAACCAACACAATAGTCTTTTCACTATTTCTACAGGGGATTGCCACCCCATTGCACCCCATTTACTCCCTCTATCCCTCCTAGCTCTAACCAGGCCAAAACCAACCCATCCCCTAGTCCCTAGCCACAGTGCCATGCCGCCCTGAGGACATGAACGTCGGCCAACCTTGCCAACGCTACAGCAGACCGCAGCCCCTCTCCACCGCTCCAGGAAGCAAGGCGTGATCTCACCGCCATCCACGGTCCACCCCACGACCACTGCCATGCCCTGGACCACCGAGGACAACCCCCGTACTATCCTCTCTGCGACGCGCCAGAGCACGCCAGAGCACCATCACCGCCATCACGACACACGCTGCACCTCGACACCAGACCGCGCGCGCCGCTCCGCCTTGACCACCTCACCCTGCCAGACACGGCCGTACCCCGCCGCTCGACCCACACTCGCCGGGAACCACGTCGAGCACCGCCCCTGTCTCCCAGAGTGCGCGACGCTCCGGACCCTTAGCCACCGCACCTAGCATCGCCATAAAGCCGTAGAGGACCACCAGGAGGCAAGCCACCGTCCGCCTACGCTGCCCATGCCGATAGAACCCTGTATCGTCGTCACCGATGAGCTCGCCGTCGCCCCCTCGGTCCTCTCCTCGAGCCTATATAAGGAGGCCTTCCCAGTCTCAATCGCCACACCATTCAACTCCCCTCTCACCACCAGTCCTTCCCCACCTCTCGCCGGAGCCACTCGAGCAGCCAGTCGCCGGAATTGAGCCGGAGACAGCCGCAGCAGAGGAGGAGACGCTACCGTCCATTTCGTCCGCCCCAGCCTCTGCCGCGACTTTGCCTGAGCCCGCCGTCGTCGATTCGTTCGCTTGCCTGCCTCGCCGCACTCGTTGGATCCCTGGTACGCCCCCACTGCACCCCCGCCACGTAGCTAGGTTTCCGTCTCGCCGGCGATGTGTTCATCGTCGACGACGACCGTGAGGCGTTGACCTAGTTCTAATCCTGCGGTCCACACTGCCCCGTACCGCTTCGCGTTTAATGAGCCACTGACATGTGGGACCCCCATGTCAGCAGTCCTCAGCACCGCGGAGTGAATTTGGGCAGGCCTAATTAGTTTCCCGCGTTGGCCATGTGATTCAAATTAGGATTTTTCTTTTTAGACTTAAACTAGAATCTATCCCTTAGTTTGAAAATCAATTCAGAAAGTTCTACAAACCCAAATTGAGTGATTCAATTTTTTTTAGAAAGCTAACTAAAATCGCTATCCATGCCCGTTGGATTTATATCATTTAGAGTTAGAGATCTCACCTAGTAAAAATAACAAGACATAAGCTTTTTCACATTCAAACATTTTTCTAAAATCAACCATAATAGCTTTTGAGTTGATTCCAACTCTCAAAAATCACATTTAACCATACCTATCTGAATATGTAATAATATTAAGGTTTGCATGCGGTGACTTTGGACTAGTTCCAAAATAATGCTATATAGGCATTTCTAGTCACTTTAAATCATTAATTATTAAACTTAAACTTATTAAAATATGATCCATCCTTTAAATCACATTCCCATATATTAGAATATGTGGTTATGACATGTGTCCACATGATCCCATACTTTAATTGGAGAATATTAAATCTTAGTTAATTTCAATGAGTAGAAATTAATTTTCTCAAATAAAATAAATGAAACTAGTTATTAAACCTTGTGATGTTTGTGATGATAATAGATCATCAAATGAGTGCCTTAGAGTACTAAATAGACTAGTTAAGTATTGTTTGGTGATTGTGTATTCCGTATGTATTTGTAGACGATAGTACCGACCAAGTCTTCGAGGAAGAAGAGTTCTACCAAGGGGAGGAGGAAGAGAATTTCAACCACTGCACTACACAAGGCAAGCCTAGCACTTCAAGTAAACTGAGCAAGCCATCATTAACAATGCAAGATAAACCTTGCAAGCTAGATAACCTAAGCAAGATGCATTAGGCATGCTTTGGTTATACATTTTTGACTATTACCAACCCCAAGTTTTATTTACAAGCTTTACTTTACCAAAGTTTCTTACTTGTTTATAGATAGCATAAAGAGTATAAAACTTGGCCTATCTAGTTAGAAGTAGATGCCATTCTATGGCATGAGATTGATCTTAGCACCCCACTTTAGTGAACACTCTTAACTTAGTAGTTTAGAGCCAAACCAGAAACTTGGTCACTTTAGATGGGAGTACTTGGTGAAAATGACTTGTGAAAACCTTGGAATGATGAGTCATTCTATTGAGATATTTTGACATGTGTTGAGAAACAAAAATGGTTTATGATGATGAAAATGTTGAGGCATGAGCCTTAGCCCCTTTTATAAAAACTGATGGTTGGGTTCGGATGCGATACCATTCCAATTTTACCGTACAACCACAATACCTGAATTGGGTAAGGTTTAGCTGGAAGTTTATATGCATTAGTATTAGTTCCCTCGCGGGAGAGGTTTGAGCTGAGGCTACCTCTCAATGTTGTCCACCTATGCAGTGCCCAGGATGACAGATGGTCATGGCTGGGAGGCGAAGCTCATAGGAGAGGTACTTATACTAGAGTGTGTAAAGGAAAGGTTATGTTTCATTATCTGCATATTAAGTATGACGATCCAGGGTTATCCCTGACAGATGTATCGAATCTTGTGGTGAAAGTGTACCACCTCTACAGAGTGTCAAACTATTCAAATAGCCGCGTCCGCGGTTATGGACAGTTGGAGTGGCCATATTGTTCCATTGTCAGATGTTTTCAAAATGACTTAGAAATGAATGATTAATATTGACTTGACCACAACAGGGTTGTGACTATGACAACTAAGTTCCCACTTAGGTGATTTTCAACTTCACCTTATCTTTCTTTGTTTATGAACTCATCTTAGGTTTCAAAATTAACTTTACAAATAAACTTAGAACTTAGCATTTCCTACTAGGGCTATCTTACTTGTTAGTGGTAGTTTGCGAGTACTTAAAGAGTACTCATGGTTTTTGTCCCTAGCTATTCTCGTGGCTAGACTATGAAGAAGACTACCCTGAAGGAGGACAGCAGGACGGCTACGACAACTAGGATCATCTCCCATCGTCAGCATGGCCTGTGACACTGAAGATGGACCCCACCGCTACGCTATTTATTCCGCTGCTTGATTGTATTTAGATTGGATCATGAGATCCTTTATTTGTGTAAGACCTTTTTATGGTTTGTAATGGATGATGTATTGTGATAACCAATCTGTTATGTCTCACAAAAATGGTAATCCTGGGATTGCGATGTATGGCATAACAGGCATCTGGGATTAAAAATCCAGGTGTTGACATGGAATAATCTCCGGCGATGCAGAAGGCTGAGGGGCAGGAGTTGGAGGCGCTGTGGCAGGAGAAGTCAAATTCAACTTTGACTGGCGTAGGGGCTTCGAAGAGCCTCCTTTCCCCTTGCCCTATGTGAGATGTTTAGCTCTAAGGAGGTAATAGAAAAAAGATCATTACACCTCAGAAAGAATTAAGAAATAAAATACAGAGACCTAGTGAGGAAAGTTACCTCTTCACAATGGGAACTTCCTTTGTGCCAATAGCCAGCGTCGGGGCCTTACGCTTTCGGGTAAGGGTCTCTGGCTATGGAAACAATTCTCCATCATCCTAAGAGATCTCAGGAGGATATCCCTCGATAGGAGCAAGCTCCGACTCGGGGAGGTCAGCAAGCTGAAAAGAAGAAATATCTCAGTATTGCGAAAAGAGACAATAATGTAAAGATGAACACATAATTCGAGTTATTGCTAGAAACTTACTGGTACCACTAGATTATCAGCCATATGCATGTCCAAGGATAGCTCCAGGATTTTCCTCTCGATCCGCTCCCTTATCAACCATCTGATTTTGGACTCATAGTCCTTTTCCGAGTAAGGATGGGAGCAGATCTACAGAGAGTCCTTCTTGGACACCGTGATGGAGTGCATAAGCCGGTCACCATGGTGTTGGAGAGGCTGGATCCGGCGTGCCAACCAGCAGTGAATCAAGTCAGACCTTTTAAGGCCCTTGTGCTTCATCGGATATTCAATCCGCCTCTTGGCAAGAATTAGATCATCACTGAGAGTCGGCGCATCTATGTCCCAGGACTCTTGGGGCATGGCTGCACCGTTAACAAAAGCCGGCAAAGCAGTAGCTTTGCCGGGAGCTAGTATATCCTTATGATAGAAAAAAGTGGATGGCCATTGTTTTACCGACTCACTAGCCTTAATCCTAGGATAGACGCGTTCTCTCCTAACGGAAAAGCTAAGAGTTCCGGTAATGTATGGGTTACCAGGAGTGATGGAATTTCTCCGGGTATGGAAATAATACCGGAAAAGAATGAGACTCAGCCTAATGCGAGATACCCCTCGCACAAAGAAGCATAAGAACTCATCTCTAAGAGAGAGTTCGGGGGGAGATAGTGGAGTTGAACTCCGTAATAATCTGTCACCCTAGAGAAGAAATCTGAGGGTGGGAAGCTCAAACCTCTGTTGAGGTGGGTACGAAATGCACCCGCTCGTCCACGGCCGCTCCACTAGTCGCCGGCGCAGAGGAGCCCTTCATTCTCAACGACACGAAGCTTGGCGTCATCCAAGACATAGGGAACCCAGATCCTATCCTTTCTTTTGAAGTTTCAGGAAGCCTTCAAGATTATGCAAGCCGAAGATCAAGCTAGACGATGATGAAATCCGATTCTGGATCTTGGAGGCTTCCGGAGGCTGTTGTTGGGGATATACTATCTAGGTCTCCTCATTGTGCCTCGTTGACCAGGGTGGCCCACTTTGAGTTAGAGCTTTGCTTCATGGGCGGCCCAGTCAGGGAGAAGAGACGGAGTCCAGTCCTAGAAGACTTACCGACATAGGCCTGTTATGTTACTTGTAGTTCAAGATGTACTCTGTAAGCGACTCTTAGTCGTAGCCGGATAGGTCTCTCCTATAAACCCTAGGCCAGATATCTATATAATCCATCCAAGGGTACGCCTTTAGGTCATAGCACCACAATAGTCTACAATCTCAGATCGCATAGGAGAAACCCTTGTAACCCATATTCCGGCGCTACCGTATTACTGGATTGCTAGCAGGAGTAGGATCCGTCCAAAGCCAGCGGATTTGAACCTGGGTAAACTTGTGTGCTCACTAATGACCCACACATATAGGGGGTGTATTGTAGTATTTTCAAGGGAAGTGAAACCCAATTTATTGATTCGACACAAGGGGAGCCAAAGAATATCTATAAGCCTTAACAACTGAGTTGTCAATTCAGCTCCACCTGGAAACAATCTTGCTCACAGCAGTTTATTAGTAGCAACAGTTTTATAGTAGGAATCGCAAAGTAGCAATAGCAGTAAAGCAAAAACAGTAGTAACAATAGCAGTAAACAGTAGGATTCGAGTGCGGTAGGCATAGGGATGGATGGACGGGCATTGCATGGACAAGACAATTCACATAGCAATCCAAACATAGGGCAATTATAGATAAATAAGATAAAGCATCCAAGTACTAGATAATCCTAGGCATGTGTTCCATATATAGTCATACGTGCTCGCAATGAGAACTTGCACAACATCTTTTGTCCTGCCAGCCCGTTTGCAGCGGGGCCTTGAGGGAACTACTGGCAATTAAGGTGATCCTTTTAATAGAGCACCGGAGCAAAGCATTAACACTCCGTGAACACATGTGATCCTCAAATCAAAGCCATTCCCTCCGGTTATCCCGATTTCTGTCACTTCGGGGCCCATTGGTTCCGGACAACAACGTGTGTATACAACTTGCAGATAAGACCATAAACAATACTATCATAATGAATCAATAACATGTTCAGATCTGAAATCATGGCACTCGGGCCCTATTGACAAGCATTAAGCACAACAAGTCGCAACAAAGTCATAAAGCACTAATAAAAGATACTAGGCACCATGCCCTAACAATCTGATGTCATTACATGAACGATATCATCTAATCCCTACCATCCCCATAGCCTATAGCAGGGGATTACTCACTCATAGATGGGGGAAACATGGATGGTCGATGGAGAAGCGATGGTGATGATGATGGCGATGATCTCCTCCAATTCCCTGTCCCGGCATGGTGCCAGAATGGAGTTTCTAGTGTTGTTTCGTGGAATCTGGTGGTGGCGGCGGAGCGGAACTCCTTCTGGAAAAATGTCGAACCCCCCTGAGTTTTTAGGTTAGAAGTCAACTTATAGGCGAAGAGGGAGACCGAGGGGGAGTATGGGGCGCCTAGACTACCCCCTGGTACGGCCTGGGCTTGCTCGCGTGGCCAGGTGGTGTGGCCTGGGCCCAGCCCCCCTCCGTCTCGTATTCTGGCTCCGGGAGTCTTCTGGTGAAATAGGATTTTTGGCATATTTTCGGGGATTTTTCCTGATAGTTGATTTTTTGCACAAAAAGTAGACACCAAGGCAATTCTGCTGAAAACAATGTTAGTCCACGTTAGTTGCATCCAAATCACACAAGTTTAGAGGAGAAATAATAGCAAAAGTGTTCGGGAAAGTAGATATGTTTTGGACGTATCACTCACCGTCCCGGAAAACCGTACGTCTCACACCCCTCTCTTCCACATGCCTCGAGGACCCCCTCATGGCGTACCTGTCATTAATCCGACGATAGTAAGGAAAGAAATTGTATGCCTACTGGACGCAGGTATAATCTATCATGTTAAAGAAAGTGAATGGCTAAGTCTTGTTCATTGTGTCCCTAAGAAGGGAAGTTTTACTGTTGTTCCTAATGAAAACAATGCATTGATACCTACTAGAACTATTATTGGGCATAGGATATACATAGACTTTAGGAAATTGAATAAAGAAACTAGGAAAGATCACTATCATTTACCGTTCATAGATCAAACTTTAGAAAGGTTAGCAAACCACACTCATTTTTTCTCAAATAGTTGTTCATCTGGATGACCAACTTAAAACAACTTTCATTAGTCCTTATGGTTTACATGCTTACCGACGTATTCCTTTTGGTTTATGTAATTCTCCAGCTACTTTTAAAAGATGCATGACTACTATTTTTGTGGATTTTATAGAACCAATAATGGAAGTATTTATTGATGACTTTTCTGTCTATGGATCTTCGTTTACTAGTTGCTTGGATAATCTCAAAAGAGTTTTGCAGAGTTGCAAAGAAACCAATCTTGTTCTAAACTAGGAGAAGTGCCATTTTATGGTCAAAGAAGGTATAATCCTTGGACATAAGGTATCAGGTAAGGGAATTGAAGTGGATAGAGCTAAGGTTGAGGACATAGAGAGAATGCCACAACCTAGAGATATTAAAGGTATAAGCAGTTTCTTTGGTCATGTGGGTTTTTATAGAAGGTTCATTAGAAATTTATCTAGAATATCTAAACCTTTGACTAAACTTCTTCAAAAGGGAGTAAGATTTAAATTTGATGATAACTGTCTTATAGCCTTCGATAAACTCAAGAATGCTTTATCCTGTGCTCCTATTATTAAACCTCCTATCTGGGATATGACTTTTTACTTAATATGTGAAGCTAGTGATGGTGTTGTAGGAGTAACTCAGGGACAACACATTGGTCGCAGATTTAATATTATACATCATGCTAGTAGAACTCTTAATGGTGCTCAAAAGAATTATCCTAAGGAAGAAAAGGAACTTTTTGCTATATTTTTCTCTTGTGATAAATTTTGTTCTAATATAATTGATGCAAAAGTAAGAGTTCATACGGATTGTGATGGTTTAAAAGAACTTTTTGAGATCAAAGACCATAAGCCAAGACTAATCCATTGGATTCTTTACTTCAAGAATTTGAGTTACAGATTATGCAGAGGCAGGAAATAAAGATGTGAATGCAGTGTCCATGTTTGCCCAGCAAGACACCAATCTTATTGAGAGGAACTTTAGTCCTGGTGATTTTCTTTTACAAGAATTATTCAATGAACTAAGGTCAATTCCTTCAAAAGAGAAGAAGTATTTTTTGGTGGAGGAGCTTTTCATCCTTGAACAAGCAAACTATAAGTTCAAGGTAAGTGTTCTTACTCAAATAAGTGATTTGTTTTCACAAGTTTTAGTTCTGAAATTTTTGCCGTTGAATTCCTCGTGTTTTTCTGAAGTTTTTGAGGGTTATTACCAACTATACGACCGGAGAGGAAGCTCCCACCGTATAGTTGGTCGATAAACTCTATGTATCCTCTTTGCGAAATTGTTTTTGATGTCTGGAAGTATACGGGCACAACTATACGACCGGATGAAGGAATTCTGGCCGTATAGTTGGTCGTTGAACTCTCAAACACTTTCGAATTTTGGTGTCTGTATCTATATGGTCACAACTATACGACCGGAGACAATTTTCCGGCTGTATAGTTGGTCGTTAAACTACTAGACGTTTTTTGTTTGCCTTTTTGTTTTTATGAGAAAAAAAAGTTATTGTCCGTACCAAGTCATAACTTAACCGACCTAGACTCGAGATATTTGGAAATATCTGCTCGGAACCAACTATACGGCCAGAGCTATACGGGCCGCGCCCGTATAGGTGGTCGTTACGCGGCAGGACTTTTCCAAATCCGTGATTTCTATCCCTGTTTTATTAAGATTCTTTTCTTGGGCAAGAATTTGGTGTTTCTCGCGAGTTTTACCGACCTCTGACCCCCCTTATATAATGCCATTGTATCTCTCTAATCATAATCTCCAGGAACCAATCTAGCAATGCGCTATCTCGCCCCAGGCCATGGAAAACCCTTGGGTCTCATCGCTCCTTCCCCCTTGGGTCTCGTCGCTCCTTCCAGGGACCGCTCTAGCAGCCCGTCCATGGAGGACGACGACGAGGAAGTGGAGAGGTTTTGCCTGAGGTACAAGGAGTACGTCAAGCCAAGCTTCTACAACAACGATTTTGACAAAGATTGGAGTGACATATCTTCTGTGATGTCTATGATCCACCTGAGATCAACTGGGCGGCGATGAAGAGAGCTCAAGAAGAGATAGAAGGTCGCAAGCCACATGGAAAAGGGTGTGTGGAGACGTTCAAGTTCATCACCACGGACCCCAGGCCGCACAAGCATAAGGAAATTCCTAATACTGGTGCAAGTGCTAGCAATGGAGCGACAGTGCCACTCTTGAAGCCTACTATTGGTGCTCGTATGAGGGTGAAGCCTCAAGAAGAGTAGAAGAACGGTTTCCACTTCCCTGATCCATCAATCATGGATGAGGAAGAGGAAGTTGTTCCCAAGACCAAGGATCGCGTGCGAGCACTGGAGATATATCAGAAGAAGGAACTACTTCATCATGTCGAAGTCCGCCACCATCTCAAGGAGATAGATAAGAAGGAGGATCTCCTCCCATTGGTGACTAAGCTCGCAGATACAGTGGACATGCTGCAATATGATTTGTGCAGGTGCTACAGCTGCATCACCACTCTGGAGGATACCAACAAGAAGCTACGCACCGCGGTGTTACATGCCATGGCACCACAGTGATCTACAATAATCACGGTATCAAATAATTGCAAGGGATTATTTAATCCCACCTGGCTTGATTTTAAGCTTGGGGAGATCTTTAAGACCTTGTAATCTATCTTATAAGTTTTTATTACTATTTTTGCATTAGTCGAAACTAGAAATAAAGTTTGCATCATTAGAATTCCCTTCAGGAATAGTCGATCCCTTTTATGAAATTTCGAGTTTATTATTATATATGGAGCAATTTTGAGTTTGTGTTTGTCTTATTGGATACATGAATGGCTAGAGTACAATTTTAGTTGCACTTGATGGTAGCAATATTAGTCTTCCACACCATTGGTATTAATGGAACATATAAAGAAAATTTGATCAACATGTTGTAAGTCTACGGTTTGATTTACAAAGAAAATTATCTATGCAGTTAAACTGAAAAAGAAACCTTGAACCAAGGATAATAAAAGTGCTACCAAAATAGAGTGAGAACAAGTCGAGGTAGAATCTTCAAGTCATAAAAATGCTTCATATACAATTGGAATTTGATAATTGACATCGTTAAACTTTGAATTCCTACATGAAGTGGTATGTATGGCTAGCTCCTTTGAACAACACTTAAACAAAAGTGTGAGCATATAAACAAAAGAGAAGAAAATAAAGAAGGAAAAAAGCGAATGTGCGAAGAGAAAATAGGCATACACCACTATAATGTAGTATGACAAAGAGAAACCTTTGAGATTTTGAATCCCAAGTGAATATGTTAATCCTGAAACACTAGGGACTACCTTGCTAACTCATTTGGTTGAACCAGATACTTTTACATTATGTTGAGATTCATATTTTGTGAACTATTGATCACTAAGGTGTGGAAGCCTGCTAATACTATTCAGATGGTTCGAGTAAGGTACTATTCATGAACTTATTCCTATGTATCGTATATGATAGACACATTCTGCAACCGCCTCATTTATTTTATCGACTCAGCTTCATGAATATGAGGATCACATCCATTAAGCTAAACTTGCTCGGGACGAGCAAGAGTCTAAGCTTGGGGAAGTTGATGAGTGCATATTTGCAGCATGTTTTATATTGTTATTTTGCATTGTAGATGTAGGATCTTGGTATTTTACGGTGCTCCCACACACATTTTATGTCTATTGTCACCAGGATCAGGACATATGATGGATACAATGGACACAATTCTTGAAGCATTTGTACTGAGGAGAAAAGGAGTCAAAAACAATGTAAATCTCTTATTTGGGAAATATTAATAATACCAGAAGAAACCCCGAAGCGATCAAGGGAGACAGACGGTTTAACGACCAACTATATGTCGGGAATAAATTTTCCGGCCGTATAGTGCCCGCCGTATAGTTGGCGCCGCCAACGCCTCCTCAAATAGTTTCACCCTGTGCAACTGGATCAGAGAGATGACATACAAAACACCTAGAAATCACAGAAACCTCACCTCCGGAAGGCATCTGGAGGGGTAACTCGTCCACCAAGGATCCATCTTTAGCCTGCACAGATCCGGGAGGCTAAGGCATCGATCTTCATCATCAACCGCTGCATCACCACCATCTCCATCCATCCCATCTACATCTTGTCTAGATCTTGTTGTAATTTCCGTACTCGTTGTGGATTTATACAAGTACTATTCATCTATGATAGATTCCATTGTTATTGCCATTATGTTGATTGCCTCCATGTCTGAGTAGATCATTAGTTCTTGGGGAGATGGAGAAACCCTAGTATGAGATTGAAATAAGATAAAGTTTATTATGATATTCATTGCTTTGACCATGTGTTAGATTATCTTCATCTTGATGTTGAGAGAAGTCGACATCTCAATATTTGCCTCTCATGGGGACTTGATGGAGGGAACTACTTGTTGGTAGATGGAGGTGTGCTAGCACTTAAAGTGACTATAAAGCTGTTGGCACTCCTTACGTATGAACTTGGTAAACCAAGGAAACTCATGGAACACTATCCATGCCATGGGATACGTCCTACGTGATTACGTCCCTTAATAGCGCAGTAATTCGATTGATGTTGATTGCTGACTGTTGTGGTTATGAGGATGATGTGAGCAGCGGTTGCTGCCTATTTATCCAAATACGGAGTTCTTCCCACACATACATAGTTGAGAATGTTTATGATAATAATCTTTACCTTAACTAGTTATAATGCTAGTGGTGAATTCGCTACTCCCTGAGAATGATTTTCCCCTATTGCAGTTCCAATCTCTCTTACATACGCGATACTTAATTTTTGTATTCAGTTGTTTTACTTTACTTATGATTGCTCTTATACCAAAAACCCAAAAACACCTTAGGACTTTATGATACTTACGATTTTCCCCTATTGCAGTTCCAATCTCTCTTTTACGCAATACTCGCATTTTATATTGTCACTTAGGACTTTATTTAGCATTATGATGTCTACACACTTCTATTCTTGTAGACAGTTGTTGGGCCTCCAAGTGCAGAGGTTTGTAGAACAGTAGCAAGTTTTCCCTTAAGTGGATTACATGGTGACTATAAAGATGTGTTCAGTGCTATGAAGGTGTTATGTTGAGGCTCATGGATCAAGAGTGGAATTTGTCAATCCCGATGACGGATAGATATACTCTGGGCCCTCTCGGTGATATCACATTGAAATAGCTTGCAAGCAAGTGATGTGATCACTAGAATGTTATATCACGGGAACGAGAAAAGAGTGCATGTCAGCAACGAGATCAAACTAGGTATGGAGATACCGATGATCGAATCTCGGACATGTAATATATCGCCAGACAAAAGGATTTAGTTACAAGCGTTAAAGGTTCTCACGATCACATAAGTCATCGTTGAATGTGTAGGAGTCAGTACGGATCTCCATGTCCTGCTGCTGATTATTGATCGGAGAGGGGTCTCGATCATGTCTGCATTATTCGCGAACCGTAGGGTGACACACTTAAGGGATACTGACACCATTTGGAGCAAATATGTTTCAGATAAAGATTTAAGAAAGCGCGGGAATTATTTCAATAGAGACCGAAACTGTTTCGGGTGAAATTGCTGAAATTGGTTCTACATGTAATATTGAAATGTTGCAGGGGGTTTTATGTGAATGTTTGTTAATTAAAGTAATTAACAAAATTCTGAATAAAAATAATAAAATAGTTTTATTAAATGAGAGAGCATTAAATTTGGAGAAATTTAATGCATTTAAAGTGGAGACTTTAAAAGGGAATGTGAAGAGGCATTTTAATGTGGAGGGGTTACCACCACATGAATGGAGGAGGTGAAGAGGCACCTCCTCCATGCGCCGGCCATGAAGGAGGGGCACCCCCCTCCTCGTATAAAAGGCCACCCTCTCCTCACTTCTCACACACACCTCCTTGTGAAGGATCTCTCTCCCCCTCTAGTATTATTCCCCCATGGTCTCGGATTAGCGAGATACATGTTCCCGATGGCTTTATCTGGAAAGGAGTTGCTGCTTCCGCTGCTTTGCTGGAGCGAGGGGCGGAGGTTGTCGGGGTACCGGGCGTGTGTGCGATCACGGATGCACCGCTGCTTTGCGGTGCTGGACTTGGTGCTGCTGGAGCTGGATTTGATGGACGTGCTGGAGCCGGACCTGCTAGACTTCATCACGATCTTGAGATCGGCAAGTGTACGACTACATCAACCACGAGTTCCTACTCGTTAACAAATCTCTTTGTCTTCGAGGGTAAGTTCTCATTGGATGTATGTCCACCCGTTGCTTTGTACCTAGTAGATAGATCTTGGCGTGTAGTTCACATCGTAGGAAATTTTTTGTTTTCTATGCTGCGGACCCAACAGTGGTATCAGAGCCTGATCTATGCGTAGGTGCTTTGCACGGTTAGTACACATATGTTTATATGTGGGCGATAATGATAATGTTATTGCATCTTCTATGTATTTTGGATATTGGTGGCATAGTGGTATGAAGCGGCCCGGACCAACCTTACATGTCATCATACATGAGACTGGTTCCACAACTGACATGCAACTTGTTTTGCATAAGTGGCTAGCGGGTGTCTGCCTCTCCTACTATAGTCAATATCTGATTTACAACGAGTTCCTAATAACTTGGTTATCCTCGTTGTGGTTCATGTTCATAGGTAAGAACGGTTCTATCTCTGAAAGCCCTACGCCACGTAAAACTTGCAATTGATAAATTAGAGGCGTATAGTTTAGATCGTTGTTGGGCTAGTGTCTTGATATGGTATTGCTATAAGTAGATGTATGATAGATACTCTTACAACACACTCAACGTGTAAGTTCCATAGACCTTGGCCTTACACACAAAGGAATGATAGAGATCATACCACGATGCAAGTGATAGAGATCAAATGCATGGACCATATCATCTCACTTTACACATTAGATGTTAGCATCTTATACTGCTAGTTTGGCGCTTTCTGTAGCATTGTAAGATGATCCCTCATTTAGATATCAAGATAAAAATGTGTTCTTCCTTAAGTATGCACCGTTCTGTGGATCATGTTTTGAGACATCACGTGATGATCGGTTGTACTCGACTCTACGCTTTCATAAAAACGGGTGTAAGACAGTTTTTCACACGCGAGTACTAAGGTTCTTACTTGGCGAGCCTAGCATGTACATACATAGCCTCGGAACTGGACCGAAAGGTTAAGCATGAGTCATATAGTTGATATGATGCCCATATAGATGCTCGCCTTTGAAGCTACATCAACTCACGTGATGATCGGACTTGGTGTAGTGGATTTGGTTCATGTAATCACCAAAAAGACACGAGGGATGTCGTTTTTTAGTGGGAGTTCATTTCTAATTTGGATTAGTCGAACCAAATTTTTCATAAATTAAATCAAAGTGAATTTGCATAGTTTGTTGTAGTCATTAGCATTCGTTTTCTACCTTATGCTTAGTTTTTATTTGAGATAATAGAACTATAGAATTCTGGATATTTACTTTACAAACTGGTATCGAATGTCAATTTAAAGTTTATAAGTCCTATTGCAAACTTTCAGCAAACTCTATTTACTCCATGAAGTTTAATAAGTATTATTAAATCAAGAGTAAGAATTCCAATGTTAGTATCTAAAGTATCATGTTTGCCTCCATGATTATTGATATTCAAAAGGTTGTTTTAATATCAAGATTATATTGGAGCTGAAATGTTTCAGAAACCATCATGTGTGAAAGATATTGTGACATCTGAAACAATGTTTTTGGTTGCATTATGATAGAGTATAATTTAGCAAAATACATGTTCTCATATTGTATGAGAATTTGTGAAGGTTGGAGATGCTAGGCATCCGAATCTACCAAAAAGGTTTTGGGAACTGATATTATACTCGCAATTCTTCCTTATAGGCTATAGTAGCTTGATCATGAAAGTTGTCATGATAAGGATGAATATAAGATGTAAGTAAAATGTTTACTACACTAATAGATTACTAAAGAATGGATTTTTGAAAGAATGCCAAAAATTTGATGATGGTGATCCACTTCAAAGTGCAAGTCCAAAGGTATTAGTATTTGACTATATACAAGCCTTGTACCATGTGTCATGTTGATGACACCACTATTGATGTTGATAGATTCTTTTAAAAACAAAAGTAATTGCTGAAAGAGAATCTATAAAATATTTGGCAGAAAATAAAAGGTTGGAGATGTCCAACTTAGGTATATAGAAGATATACATGTTATGGCTGTATTCCTTGCTTGTTAAACAATGTGGTTCTTAGGTATTGGATACCGGTATTGGATACCGAATTGGTTGGTATGAAGTGTCATACAGGACAACGCAATTCATGAACTACAATGGCCTAAGTAACTAGCAAGAGAATGAGTGATGATGATCATCAAAAACAAATAAAGTGTTATTGTGCTTTTTCGTTGTCATCAAACCTAGCCTTCAAGATTTGTTTTAATAATTGTTATTTTGTTCCGGTATTACGAGAACAATGGTTGTTCAAATAATTACCGTATTCGATAAAGGATGGATGAACTTTTACAAGTCTAGTGGGAGAAATCACATCCATAAACACTATTGCTAAAATGTCGCAAGACAAATGATTGAAAGATCACTTATGAAGTGACATCGTTGTTTAAATTATATTGGAAAGAAAACATGAAGAAACTCCATGTTGATGGATTTTTGGAGTCTTTGATTTTGATCAATTGACGCATGTGAGACTTTCCTCAAGATAATTGAAACTCCGTCCATAGGCCAGAGAGGAACGGATGACTAGATTATTGGAAATTGTGCATGCTGATGTGCATAGTCCATTATGTGTAGCCATATGCGATGGATCTTTTTGCTTCATATGCTTTCTTCGAAAATTTGAGTGAATATATCTGTATATTTACTTAATAAGGAAGAAGTATGAAACATTTGAAAGTTGTTCAAAGACTTTCAAGATGAAGTGAAAAATCATTGTAACAAGAAAATAAAGAGTTTATGATTCGATCATAAAGGAAGATATTTGAGTTACGTGTTTAGCAAAACACCTAAGATTTGAGGAATTGTTCCATGAATTTGGATTTGCCGATAAACCACAGGAGTATGGTATGTTCGAGAGATGAAATCAAACCATGTTTGACATGGTAAGATCAAAGGTGTCATTTATAAAACTGCCATTATGTTTTAAGGATTGAAGCTTTAGAGACTACCGCTTTTACACTGAAAAGAGCACCATCTTGATCCATTGAAATGACACCATATGAATTATGGTTTGGGATAAAACCCGAATTATCTTTTCTTAAATTTTGGTATGCTATGCATAAGTAAAATGTTTACAACCAAAGTCGGATAAACACGTCTTTGTAGGTTATCCCAAAGAATTTGTTGGGAATTTCTCCATAACACCAAGGACAAAAGAGTTTGTTACTTGGAACGTCAAGTTTCTTGAGCAGGAATTTTTCGTGAAAAGTTAAGTGGGAGGACAATAGAACTTTGATAAGATTGTTGAACCTTAGCTATATGTGCTAAGTAGCGCAACGCCGGAAAGTGTCCCGGTGGCGGCCACAATGCTCATGGCTCTCGCGATTACAAAAGGTGTGATCTCGGAGATTAGAGTTCCTATAGAACCGTGTGGGTCAGTAAGAATCAAATAGTAAGATTTTATAAGCAAGTCGTTATTGTTTTGACAATGATGAACCGACTACATGCAAAGAAGTGATGATGGGCCCTGACTCCATAAAATGACTAGAAGTCATAGAATCCGTGATAGTATCCATACACGAGAAATCAAGTTTCTGAACTTGGAAGACCCTCCGGAAAGGCGTGAAGCCTATCGGTCGTGTTTGGATCTATAAAGAAATAAGACATGGATGTTTAACATCTATAAAATAGTCGACATGTCGGAAAGAAGTTTACGACAATGTTCAAGGAGTTGACTATGACAAGATTTGATCTTTCATAGCGATATTTAGTCTTGACGGATTAATGTAGCAACCACTACATATAATTTGGTATATGGTAATTGAATAAACAAAACAATGTTCTTCTAATAGAACGGTTACCTAGGACGTGTACATGACACGGTCCAAAGGGTTTTGTTAATTCAAAGGGTGCTAAAAGGGCATGCAAACTTCAATAGTTGAAGTAAGCATAGCGGAGTTGGAATCTTCACCATGATGAAACTGTTAAAAGAGTTTAAATTCATCGGAGATGATGAAGATGCTTGCATTTGCAAGAAATTAAGTGGGAGCGCTGAGACATATTTCTAATACATTATGTAGAGGACATATTTTTGATTGGAAATGATGTATCTTGTATTGACACAAGTTAAGAATTTCATTAAAATAAGATTTCAATGAAAGACTTGGGCAAACCTGGAATTTTGGCATCAATATCTATATGGATAGATTAAGGCGCAAATATGGTTGTGCCAGACATACATATATGAGATATTGAAAGAGTTCAATATGGAAACAACAAGAAAGGTTCTTGCTGCATGGAAAGGATTGTATCAAAATTCAAGTGTTTCAACACTTGGTGAGTAAAATCACATGAAGATTTTGATCGATTATACCATGATATGTATATATCCAGAATGTCCTATGCTCTAAATGTTATGAGCATATACCAGAATGATTCATAAGATGATCATTGGACAATAGTAAAGATATTCTTATGAGCTTTGGAAGAACTAAGAATATATAATGTATAAGTGACAAATACTTAAAACTAGTTCATTGTAAAGTGGTACATTGATACTAGTTTTGTCACAAGATACAAATTAAATTTATCTCAATTTAGACTATGGGTGGCACAATGTAATGGAAAGGATGTTCCATGATGGATTTGGATGAGTTCCAAAGTTGAGACATTGTGACGGATACTACAACAAAAGGCTAAGTATATGACTGCTATAGTAGCAGCATAGGAGGGCATTTGTGTTAAGTAGTTTGTTATCAAACTAGGTGTGGTTCAAAGTGGGCTAATACTATGAAGATATATTGTGTGACAATAATATCAACATATTTTAACCCGAACGAACTAAAGGTCTCACCAAAGGACCAAATTTATACAATGCCATCTCATTTGAGAATGAGTGATGCGTAGAGACGAAAAGACATGCAAATACACACGGACCTGAAAATGTCAGATCCGGAGATTATGTTAACCACTAGCAATCGGGTATATGCAACACCAGAAAGCCATAGGTGTTCAATACGCAAAGTTTTTCAAACTAGATTATTGACTCTAGTGGAAGTGGGAGACTGAAGGGAATATGCCGAGAGGCAATAATAAAGTGGTTATTATATTATTCCATGTTTATGATAAATTTTTCTTTTACATGCTATAATTGTATTGATCGGAAACTTCAATACATGTGTGTTTAATAAACAAAAATGGTTCCTAGTTATGCCTCTCTTATAGACTAGCTCGTTGATTAACAAGATGATCAAGGTTTCCTGATCATGGACATTGGATGTTGTTAATAATGATGTCACAACATTGGTGGAATGATGTGATGAACATTCATCGAAAGTATAGCATTACGATCAAAGTCATTATGTTTATATTGCTATAACATCATACGAAGTAATATTTATCCTTAGACCATGAGATAATGTTAATTGCTAACACCGGAAGAGTATCTTGATAACATCAAACGTCACACCGTAACAGGGTGACTATAAAGATGGGTTCAGTGCTACGAAGGTGTTATGTTGAGGCTCATGGATCAAGAGTGGAATTTGTCAATCCCGATGATGGATAGATATATTCTGGGCCCTCTCGGTGATATCACATTGAAATAGCTTGCAAGCAAGTGATGTGATCACTAGAATGTTATATCACGGGAACGAGAAAAGAGTGCATGTCGGTAACGAGATCAAACTAGGTATGGAGATACCGATGATCGAATCTCGGACATGTAATATATTGCGAGACAAAGGGATTTAGTTACAAGCGTTAAAGGTTCTCACGATCACAAAAGTCATCGTTTAATGTGTAGGAGTCAGTACGGATCTCCAGGTCACGCTATTGATTATTGATTGGGGAGGGGTCTCGATCATGTCTGCATTATTCGTGAACCGTAGGGTGACACACTTAAGGGATACCGACACCATTTGGAGCAAATATGTTTCAAATAAAGATTTAAGAAAGCGCTAGAATTATTTCAATAGACACTGAAACTGTTTCGGGTGAAATTGTTGAAATTGGTTCTACATGTAATATTGAAATGTTGCAGGGGGTTTTATGTGAATGTTTGTTAATTAAAGTAATTAACAAAATTCTGAATAAAAATAATAAAATAGTTTTATTAAATGAGAGAGCATTAAATTTGGAGAAATTTAATGCATTTAAAGTGGAGACTTTAAAAGGGAATGTGAAGAGGCATTTTAATGTGGAGGGGTTACCAACACATGAATGGAGGAGGTGAAGAGGCACCTCCTCCATGCGCCGCCATGAAGGAGGGGCACCCCCCTCCTCCTATAAAAGGCCACCCTCTCCTCACTTCTCACGCACACCTCCTTGTGAAGGATCTCTCTCCCCCTCTAGTATTATTCCCCCATGTTCTCGGATTAGCGAGATACATGTTCCCGGTGGCTTTATCTGGAAAGGAGTTGCTTCTTCCACTGCTTTGCTGGAGCGAGGGACGGAGGTTGTCGAGGTACCGGGCGTGTGTGCGATCACGGATGCACCGCTGCTTTGCGGTGCTAGACTTGGTGCTGCTGGAGCTGGATCTGATGGACGTGCTGGAGCCAGACCTGCTAGACTTTTTCACGATCTTGAGATCGACAAGTGTACGACTACATCAACCACGAGTTCCTACTCGTTAACAAAGCTTGTTGTCTTCGAGGGTAAGTTCTCGTTGGATGTATGTCCACCCGTTGCTTTGTACCTAGTAGATAGATCTTGGCGTGTAGTTCACATCGTAGGAAATTTTTTGTTTTCTATGCTGCGGACCCAACATTTATGTCCCCCGAATCTCCCGTTCGGTGGCGGTGGCGCTGCGGAACTTTTCATGGCTAGAGGCTTGACGAGTTAGGGTTTTGGCTTCGGGAGGCTTCTTATAGGCCAGAGGGCAAGGTCGGTGGGCAGCCAGGGGGCCCACACCATGCCCTGGCGCGGCCTAGGTGGACCCGCGCCTAGGGGTGGTGTGGCCACCCTGTGGCCCCTCTCCGACTCTCGTTCTGGCTCCGTGAGTCTTCCGGGAAAATAGTCACTTTGGATTTTGTCCCGTCCAATTCCGAGAATATTCATTTTCTGACTTCCTGGAACCAAAAACAGCAGAAAACATGCATCTAGCACTGTGGCATCTTGTTAATAGGTTAGTCCAAGAAATCATATGAAAAGTACTCCAAAGTTGGAACAGAACACAAGAAAGTAGATAAAACCAAGCATGGAACATCAAAAATTATAGATACATTTGCAATGTATCACATTACTAGTGTAATATTTATTTCAAGATTTATTAGACTTCAGACTCCTGCTCCCAGTGGGATCGATATCTTTATTTCGAAACTAGCTACAAACAATCTGTGCACTTGTAGTCATCAGGGGGTTACCCCCGCAAGGCTCGGGCAGTCATGTCGGCATGCGTCCTATGATGCCCTCGGCCCAGACACTGCACCCGTCCACAAGCTGTCGTTACTTATCTATGTAGCTAACCCCCCTCCCGTTTTGATCGCCTTTGTCGCTTCCCGCCTTGGAGGCCATCCTCGGTTTTTAGAGGTTTTTTAAGGAGCCGGACTTATTCGCCATTCCCTCTTTTTGGGGGTTTCATGCCGGTCGCCGATTTTTCTGTCTGTTTATCTCATTTTTTGAGAAAATATTTTCCGAAGCTGCATGTTGCTGGATTCCTCGATGACTGCCACGCGAGTGGGGGGCTAGGCACGGTGCCTATCGCAGGGCCACTGCCTATCGACCCAGGTCCTAAAGTGTCGAGCGCTAAACTTGTGGAGCGGCCCTAGTAATGTTTCACCTCGCCCATGGTTCCTGATGCTTGAAGGAAGCCATACCTCATCGACCCAGGGCCTAAAGTGTGGAGCTTTAAACTTACCGATCGGCTCCGACTACAAGTCAACTTACCCACGGTACCTAGTGCTCGAGAGGGGCATTTTTTCGGCATCAAGTCAACTCACCGATGGTTCCTGGTGCACGAATGGGTCATCCCCTTTTGAACCAGGACCTAAATGTTGAACGTTGAACTTGAAGGCCAGCCCAGCTATGAGCCACCCATGACCCCTAACAGGAGACACTCGCACGACACTCACGGGGAATCCCAGCAGCGGCCATTTTCCCTACGGTCTTTCCCTCGGGAGGCTCACGGGGAGGCTCGTGAGGGTATTCCCCTCCAGCAGCCAAAATTCGTGCTAGACCTACGGTCTCCTCCTCGGAGGGGGCTAACAGGATACGCACTTCCTCTATGGTCTTTCCCTCGGGAGGCTCATGGGGCGGCTCGTGAGGGTACTCCCCTCTAGCGGCCAAAATTCGTGCTAGACCTATGGTCTTCTCCTCGGAGGGGGCTAACAGGATAAGCACTTGCCCTATGGTATTTCCCTCGGGAGGCTCACATGGCGGCTCATGAGGGTACTCCCCTCCAGCGGGCAAAATTTGTGCTAGACCTACGGTCTCCTCCTCGGAGGGGGCTAATAGGATAAGCACTTGCCCTACGGTCTTTCCCTCGGGAGGATCACGGGGTGGCCTGTGAGGGTACTCCTCTCCAGCGGCCAAAATTCATGATATACCTATGGTCTCCTCCTCAGAGGAGGGTTAACAGGATAAGCAATTTCCCTATGCTCTTTCCCTCGGGAGGCTCACGAGTAGGCTTGTGAGGGTACTCCCCTCTAGCGGACAAAAATCGTGTTAGACCTACGGTCTCCTCCTCGGAGGGGTCTAACAGGATAAGCACTTGCCCTATGGTCTTACCCTCGGGAGCTCACGGGGCAACTCATGAGGGTACTCACCTCAAGTGGCCAAAATACTTCCTAGACCTACGGTCTCCTCCTCGGAGGGGGCTAACAGGATAAGCACTTGCCCTACGGTCTTTCCCTCGGGAGGCTCACAGGATGGCTTGTGAGGGTACTCCCCTCTAGCGGCCAAAATTCATGCTAGACCTATGGTCTCCTCCTCGGAGGGGGCTAACGGGATAAGAACTTACCCTATGGTCTTTCCCTCGGGAGGCTCACGGGGAGACTCGTGAGGATACCCCCTCCAGGGGCCAAAATTCGTGCTAGACCTACGAGGTCTCCTCCTCGGATGGGGCTAACAGGATAAGCACTTTCCCTACGGTCTTTCCCTCGGGAGGCTCACGGGGCGGCTCGTGAGGGTACTCCCCTCCAGCAGCCAAAATCTGTGATAGACCTACGGTCTCCTCCTCGGAGGGGGCTAACAGGATAAGTACTTTCCCTATGTTCTCTCCCTCGAGAGGCTCGTGGGGCGGCTCGTGAGGGTACTCCCCTCCAGCGGCCAAAATTCATGCTAGACCTATGGTCTCCTCCTCGGAGAGGGCTAACAGGATAAGCACTTTCCCTACGGTCTTCCCCTCGGGAGGCTCACGGGGCGGCTTATGAGGGTACTCCCCTCCAGCGGCCAAATTTCATGCTAGACCTATGGTCTCCTCCTTGGAGGGGGCTAACATGATAAGCACTTGCCCTACGGTCTTTCCCTTGGGAGGCTCATGGGGCGGCTCGTGAGGCTACTCCCCTCCAGCAGCCAAAATTCGTGCTAGACCTACGGTCTCCTCCTCAGAGTGGGCTACCAGGATAAGCACTTTCACTACGATCTTTCCCTCAGGAGGCTCACGAGCGGCTCGTGAGGGTACTCACCTCTAGCGGCCAAAATTCGTGCTAAACCTACGGTCTCTTTCTTGGAGGGAGCTAATAGGATAAGCACTTTCCTATGGTCTTTCGTTCAGGAGGCTTGATACCTTCGATCCAGATTATGGATGTAGTATAGCTCTTTTTCCCTATTAGACCAAGGTTTATCGAATACTCGGGAAGCATAAGGGTAGTGAAGTTACTTTAATGGACCTTCAAGAGTTTTAGAATTCCTTTTGTGTTTTTACCGGACCAAGAGTGTGCGTCTTTTGTTGTTGTCGGTGATGGAGAAAGAGGGCCTAGGGCGTTCGGTTTCACCTGTAGCTCTGCAAAAAAATTGATGGGAATAAAAGATAAAAATAAAGTATGCATGTAACTGTTAGAGCAATATAAATTATATGTGGGCAGTGCATCCATAATTGTTATTGCCTCCGCAACCTCTTATAACAATGACCTACTAGTCTCATCCATAGAAGAAAGAGAACTAATGATATGCATAGTGACATCACCATTAATCCCAAGTAAATCCCGCACATACAGCCGTACTACCCCTTCTGTCACTAGGGTTCCCAACCTGCAGATTAGTCATTACTCATACTCCCTATACCTGGCTCAATCCTCGGGGTCTTGGGTACCTGACAAGTCCTTAGATTGAGGCAAGAGAGGATACAATAATCATCATGTCATACAAACTAATACATGATCCCATCTATGATAAATAACATGCACAAAAGCTACATGGCTAGGCCGAAGCCCTTACCCTAGGGAAAATTACTCACACATAGAGATGAGACCAAAGATCATAAACATTGTAATGGAAGTCATGAGATTGATAGCAAATAGACTTACAATGTCGCCAATCGAAGAAGAGATCTACTATTACAAGTGGTGGAATATGACTATGGTGGTGGAGAGATTAGATCTAAGTCTATTCCTCTGGCGGATCTTCGGTGTTATGGATGGAGATCTGGAGACGGATGATGGTCTGGTGAGCGGATCTTTTCTCATCGCCCGAGGCCTCTTTATATAGGGGTACCTTCACGAAAGTTGTTCTGGTTGACCTAACAGTGTCGATGGCAACTATACGACCATAACTATACAACCAGAATTTTATTCCCGCTGTATAGTTGGTCGTTAAAGCGTTTGTCTCCACTTCACGACTCCTGGTTTCTTCAGGTTGTTCGAAATCTCGTATCGTTGACTTTAATGTAGTGATTCCCGTCATCAAACGTCATTATCTACGCAGGAAAAATAGAAAGAAATGATTGCATACCCATTTGATCATTACGCATTAGTGGCAGGATTTGTAGAGATATTTCATCAAAAATATGAATAATATCTAGTTTAAATGTGGACGTAGATGGCTATATTTCAGAGCCATCAACGTACCCAAGCTTAAACTTGATCGTCCTCGAGCAAGAAAACCAAAACCAAAAAGGAACTCAGCATTTAAACTGAAATAACGAGATGATGATCTTACTCATGATTGATAGTCTCATGTTTCGTCCACTTTATAAATCTGAAAAACTTCAGCATAGATAGAGGAATGACAAGCATATCATATGGGTTTTTATGCATCCTTATAGTGCAGCAATTTTTTTGTCAACATGGATGATTCAAATGAGTAAACTTTATTCCATGTCATGTAATCAACTCATAGGCTTGCCTTTGAACAATAAAGTATAATCATGTAAAATTGAGAATGTGAGAGTTGTCATGAAAAACATATATACTAGAGTATCTCAATTCTCCCACATCAATAAATCAAGACTCTTCAAGCACTACTTTTCTATTCATTGTCCTTCAAGAAAATTTAAGTTCTTAAGTAATTGAGAGCATGCCAAAGATTTTATTTAGTTTATAGGGATGTGATGGACACTCGTGGCATCACTAAGGTTTTTGTTCCTTTTGTACAGTGATTAATCATAACAGCCAGAGGAGTGATTCCATCATGAACACAGCCACCCGGGAGTGCCAATAATCTTACCCATTATAGCATTGCTGCTACATATGTTTAATCAACTCATAGCCGAAATCTAGGAGTTTCCTCCATGAAGATCGTTCGTAGGCTAGCGCAGTTGTTGGAATCCCATGAAGTTTGACACACATAAAGCTATATCATTCTTATGATTCACAAGTCAAACTTTGGCATGCTCACAAAAACCACTAAACATTAATTCAATCGAACAAATTCTTTTAAAGAGAGCTATCAAGTCAATTATTATATTCCGTGGTGTTGAGTGTCTCTAGAAATAAGCCTTCAAGACTAAATACTACAACACCCAAGCCTTCAATTGTGAGACTTTTTCTTATTATAATTGTTTAGCAAATTTTTAGGCAAGACTTGGTTAACTACAAGAGCTGGAACAAAACGTACCCAACTAAATACCCAGGCAAACAAAATTTTACTACAATACAAAGACTCACTCCACCAATATAATATCTCAACATTTACTACTAACTAGCATGGGTTTCTCAAACTTCAAAAACGGGGAGTCATAAGGCATACCTCTCATGTTTGGTTCCACTTCTCTTATCCTTTTTGATTCGTTTCTTGGAAACTCGAAGTCAATCACTCTTCCTGCAAATACATGAGAGCCTTGAGGCGAAAAGAAAAGAAAGAAGAGGGGAAATGTAGATAAATGGAGAAATATTTTTGTTGTTCTTAAGAGAGAGAATTAAAGAATAGAAAATTAGCGGCAAAGCTCAGCTAGAAAATCTTGAAAGCAAATAGAAATAATTAAAGATGAAGTGTTGGAGAAACCAACATGAGTGCTTATAAACTCAAATTAAAAACATAACCTCGAAAATGAATAAAAGTAAATGAACGCCAAATAAAGATAAATGAGGAAACATCCCCAAGCTTAGACTTTTGCAATCTCTTCAAATCATTGTGGTGGCAGGAAAAAGTCGGAACTCCAGTTCGCAAATTGAGTCGATAGATTACTAGTTGATTCTTAGAGGTTCAAAGAGAGGCTATGCATCCTCTCCATAGTCCCACCAAGTACTTGGAAGCCTTGGTATGTAGCGAACCGAGTTGATGGTTGCTCCTCTTGATAAGGAATTTCTTGCTCCTCTTCTTGGTCCTCATCCTCATCAGGAATCTCCTCCTCGGGTGTTGCTCAACCTGCAAGTCATATAGCAAACGTCCTTCCTCGATAGAGAAAAGACCATTAGGCATAGGAGCGGGGTAGATACGCCCAGCTCCAGCAATATGCAGGTAATAAACAACACCTCTCCTAGTGAGCATTCCACAAGCTTTTAAAGTAGAGAAACCAACACGTCGCTCACCTAGCACAGGCTGCAACTCACCTAGGTTGATGCCTAGGGCAGTGGCAAGCATGGTGATGACACCTCCACCTGTGATTGGTCCTTGGCTTTGGGAGGATTGGTGCTCCAGGTAGCGCACAAGGATTGCGCCCAAGTTGAGTGACAAGTTGCAGTTGTTGAAAGTAGCCTTTGCAAGGACAAAGATGTCCTCCTCATTGAGTCTTGTGAACTCATTATGTGCCTACAAGGTGTTAGCAATAACATAGAACAAGTAGCCAATTGCAGGATGTTGAATATTCTTCCCCTTGCTCACTCTAGAAGTGAAGCTCATTCTATTATAATATTGTTCTGAGGAAGGGTCTAAGCCAGTAAAGGATGCACGCAAATCATTATCATTATTGTTTGGCAAATTAAAGCATGCGCACCATTCATCTAGTGATAAAGTGCAATTGTTGTTCATGAGCCGGAAAGAAATCCGGTCCTCTCCATGCCATAGTTTAATGGTGCTTTGCAAAGAACTTAAAAATTCAATGGTTAACCGGCGATAAGTAGGCACATCATTGAACATAAAATTTTGCAGCCCAACCCTATTACAAAGTAAATTGAAGTCATCAAAAATACCGAGTTAGTTCAATATAATGGGGCAAGCCCACTTGGTTTCCTTCACTTCCTGACTCTTGATACTGTCGAAGCGATCATGTTGGAGCTCATTCCTGAACCGTATCCCCATGCATTCTTGAGCGACAGCCCAAGAAGCGCTAGCGGCAAAACGAGCACGAGTTTGGCTCCTTGTGTTCATCATCCAGATCACTCCCGTGGAGTTTTTGTTGTCAGACGCAACTATACGGGCAAACTATACGACCGGAACAATGTGTTCCCACCGTATAGTTGGCCTGCTGTCAAAAGTTTAGGGTTTCCACCTAGTGGTGCAGCTATACAGCCAGAACTATACGGCTGGAAAAATTTGTTCCCGCCATATAGTTGGCCGTCAAACCGTTTGTATCTAGAAAAAGAATTTGTACGAAAGCATCCATATATATAAGACTGGAGCTATATGGTCTGAATTTTTATTCCCTCCGTATAGTTGGTCGTTAAACCATTAGTAGTTTTGAAATAAAAATTGTCGATGGCAAAAGTATCTATACGGTCGGAATTTTTATTTCCGCCGTATAGTTGGTTGTTAAACTGTCTATATCCATCAAAAAAATTATGTTTCTTCGAGAATTACTTCTTATTCTGAAACTTAGCGAAATACCTTGTTTTTTATAGAAAGTTGAGAGTTAAAATTGTCGACCAACAACAACATGTATATAACAGGATTTTTAGTACTACCGAACTTCTTCTCCTCAACTGGAGTTTTCTAGCACTCTTTATTAAACATAAACTAAAACTAAAACTTAAAAATTTAACTCAAACCTTTATTTCACATGGGTTGCCTCCCATGGAGCGCTCTTTTATGGTCAATAGCTTGACCTTTATGTTGCTCACTAAGGCCAGATGAGTGGAACACCCACTCCAAAATAGTTGGACTTCAAAGTGATGGCCTCCTTTTCATCATGCTTGGCTTTTTTCTTCCTAGGGAAATGAATAACAAAAGGATACTGTGAAGGCAATTGAAGCTTCACATTCTCTTCATGGAGATTAATCAAAGCCTTAATAGTTCTTAAGAAAGGACAACCTAATAATAGGAGCAGTAACATCTTCAGGCATGTCAACAATAACAAAATCAATAAGAGTAGGACAGCCTTTAATGTATACTAAAGTATTCTCCTTAATTCCTACAACTTGTTTGTAGGTAGAATCTGCAAGATGTAATTTTAACTCGGTGATTTCAAAAGAGCCAAGATTTAACTTATTAAAAAGAATCTTTGGAATTGTTGAAACGCTTGCACCTTGATCACAAAGTGCAGCTATCTCATTGGTCCCAATTTTAATATTAGTAGTAGGCTCAAATATATCATCAAGCTTAACAGGTAATTTTCAGCAATTTTCTTATATTCTTCTTCAAGCTCATGTACCTTTATTGCTACCTGATTAACGAAGTGTTGATACATGGCTTCATCATTTCCTTCACTTACCAGAATCTTGATGTTGATCCTTTTTACAAGATCTTCACCGGTGTAACTTGGTGAGGGAGTGTTACTATAATCAAGTTCTTCAGGCTCCTCCCTTTGGACTCTCATCATCTTGAGGTCTTCAATAGGATTGGGCTCAGCTTTACCTGCAAATTTAGCTAGAATGAGAGTTTGACTCTCAGTTATCTTACATAGTTGTGCCTCAACAATCCTTGTTCTTTCTTGGAGGGCCTGCAAATCATTCCTCAAACTTACAGCTTGGTTAGATAATTTACCAAGCATAGCATCATGGTTCTCTGTTATTTTAAGAAGGATATTGTTTTGCTCATTTTGTGAGTCTATAAAAAGACTTAAGTGTTTCTTGGATACTACCATTACTTGATCCCATATTATTATTAGAGTTACCTGTAGGACTAGAATAGTGTTTTTGAAAATTAGGATTATAATTCTTCTTCCAGGCAGGGTTATAATCATTACAAGCTATGAAGTCTACTTCTTCAATATTAGTTTCTGGGATAGCTCTTACTAGGTTTCCTTACCTTTTACGGCTAATATGAGCTCATCCAGCTTAGCATTGAGTTCTTCATTTTCTTGTCTTGAGACAGAGTTCACCTTCTTCGTGTTTGATCTATCCACATGCCATTGGGCATGGTTGTATTGCATATTGTCTAGCAGCTGCTTTGCTTCGGTAATATGTTTACCCATAAATGTTCCTCCAACTGTAGTATCAAGGATAGTCTTAGATACAGGATTAAGAGCATTATAAAATAAATGGAGGATTAACCAATCTTCCATCCCGTGGCTAGGACAGTTTCTCATGCATTCTTTCATCCTCTCCCATGCAAGCTCTAGCTAGTGGCTCACGCTCTTTCTTTCTAAAACTAGTAATATTAGATCTTAGTTGCATAGTCTTTGCAGGTGGGAAAAATTTAGACATAAGTAAAGAAGTACATTCCATCCATGATGTAATAGCATTTCTAGGCAAAGCTAGCAACCATTATTTTGCTCTTCCTCTAAGAGAGAAAGGAAATAAACGCAATTTAACCGCATTGGGGTCAACATCTTTTATGCGCATTGATGACTACAAGTGCACAGATCATTCGTGGCTTGCTTCAAAATAAATATATCGATCCCACAAGGAGCAGTAGGCAAAAGACTAAAATGGTTTTAACTACAACTAAGCAAAGTACTTAAGAAATAACTTTAAGATGCAAGATAAGTAGAGTTGTTTTTGGCTTTTTCGTTGCACAAGGTAATTTAAAGTAAAGAAAAACTTAATGCAGAAAGTAAGAATCACGTGTGTAATAGAACTTTTGAACTACAATAGGGGAAAAGGCGTTCTTGGGGAATTGTGGATACACCACTAGCAATTTAGACTAACCAATCAAGATTATTATAAAGAATATTCTCATAATATGTATGTATGTGGGAGGAGCTCCATATATGGACGATTAGCCAGCAATCGCTGCACACATCATCCACATATCCACAACAGACAGCAATCGACATCAATCAAGTTACTCTGCTATTAAGAGATTTCTCCCGTGGCATGGACATGGCTTTATGAGTTCTCCTTGATACCCCTAAGTTAGTATGTGGATTGATAACAGCTTTATAGTCATAGTAAGTGTTATCATCCCTCCGTCTACCAACAAGTAATCCCCTTCATCGAGTCCTAGTAAGAGGCAAATATTAAGGAGGTGCACAACTCCCAACACCAAGATCAAGACAATTAACACGTACACATAATCTCAATCATATGCTAGGGTTTCTCCATCTCCCCACGAACTAGAGATCTACTCAGACATGGAGGCAATCAACATCATAACAATGGTAATGGAAACAATCATAGATGAATAGTACTTGTATAAATCCACAACGAGTACGGGAATTAGAACAAGATATAGACAAGATGTAGATGGGATGGATGGAGATGGTGGTGATGCAGCGGTTGATGATGAAAATTTGCTCCCATCGTATAGTTGGTCGTTGAACCTTCTGCCTCCCTTGTTCACTTCTGGTTTTCTTCTGGTATTATTAATATTTCCCAAATGAGCGATTTACGTTGTTTTTGACTCCTTTTCTCCATAGTAAAACTGGTCCAAGAATTATAACCATTGGATCCATCATCTTTCCTGATCCTGGTGAAAACATACATAAAATAGCGTGCGAGCGCCGTAAAATATCAAGATCCACCATCTAAAGTGCAAAATAATAATGTAAAACATGATGCAAATATGCACTCATCAACTTCCCCAAGCTTAGACTCTTTCTCGTCCTGAGCAAGTTTTAGCTTAATGGATGTGATCCTCATATTCATGAAGCCGAGTCGATTAAAATAAATGAGGCGGTTGCAGCATGTGTTTATCATATACGATACATAGGAATAAGATCATGAATAGTACCTTACTCGAACCATATGAATAGTATTAGTAGGCTTCCACACCTTAGTGATCAACAGTTCATAGAAGATGAATATAAACATAATGTAAAAGTATCCGGTTCAACCGAATGATTTAACGAGGTAGTACCAAATGTTTTAGGATCAACTGTATTCACTTGTGATTCAAAATCTCGGAAGTGTTTCTTTGTCATACTACAATACAATGGTATATGTCTATTTGATCTTTGCACACTCGGTCTTTTTCTTCTTCTTTCTTTTCTTTTGCATATATGCTCACACTTTTGTTTTAAGTGTTGTGTAAAGGATCTAGCCATATATTTGACCTTATGTAGGAATTCAAAGTTTAACGATCTCAATTATCAAATTCCAACTGTATATGAAGCATTCTTATGACTTGGAGTTTCTACCTCGACTTGTTCTCACTCTATTTTGATAGCACGTTCATTTCCTTTATTCAAGCTTTTTAAACTTAATTGTATAGATAATTTTTCTTCGTAAATCAAAACGTAGACTTATAGCATATTGACCAAATTATCTTTATGTGTTCCATTAATATCAATGGTGTGGAAGACTCCTATTGCTATCATCAAGTGCAAGTAAAATCATACTCAGGCCATTCATATATCATTAAAGCAAACACAAACTCAATATTTCTCCATATATAATAATAAACTGAAGGGGATTCTAATGATGAAAACTTTATTTCTAGTTTGAACTAATGCAAAAACGGTAATATAAAACTTATAAGATAGATTACAAGGTCTTTAAAGATCTCCCCAAGCTTGCAATCAAGCTAGGTGGGATCAATTAACTCCTTGTTGGTACCTTTTCGTCCTCCTGGGTAGAAAGAGTGTCTCCCTCTTATTTTATATTTCCATATTTAACTATGCTTGCAAAGCAGATGCTGAGCTCGGCCATGTCGTACTGGAGCTTCAACATTTTCTTCTTGAGGAATTTCTTCTCATCTGTCAACTCAAAGACAGTTTTAATCAAGAAACCAACTCTACCATCGATTGCATCGACCTTCTTCTCAAGGTCTTTGCTCATCATCTAGTAGGAGTCAATCACTTCCCCAATTGTTTCAACACATGCCTTTGAAGATTTTTCTAACTCATAGATCTTATCATGAATCTCATCTTGTTGCACCTTCTTAGGTTTAAGAGGGGATGGACCAAGAGGAGGTTTATAATAGGATCCTATGTCGTAACGATAAGGATTAGGGAGATACTCATCCTTGTTCCTTCTTTGCTCAGCTTGCCTCATCATCTCCATCCTTTGCGGGAACATGTCCTCCCAATTTGGGAGAGGCTTGATCTCCTAGATGGATGATGATGATGATCCTTTGGGTTCCACTTCTTTGATTCTCTTCACGGGATTCTCTTCTTTCTTCTTCCAGATCTTGTTGACATGGAAGGGTTACGTGGCTTCGCTGCACGGGCGTTATTAGAGGGCTTGTATAGGGATGGCTAGGATTTTTCGAGGCTGGAGGTTGTAGCTCTGCGAAAACTTAATGAAAAAGGTTAGATGCGATCAGCTTTAAAAGGAGGGTTCAAAACCCCTAGCCGCCTTTCGTAATGAGCAACTATACGGGTGCAGCCCGTATAGCTCCCGCCGTATAGTTATGAACCAACTATAGATTTACATCTACGGTGGAACCAACTATATAGCCGGAACTATACAGGCAGGAATTTTTACTCCCGTCGTATAGTTGGTCGTTAAACTCTCTGTATTCTAAATAAAAAAATTGCAGATGGGTCGATAACTAAGGACCGCAACTATACGGGCGTAATTTTTAATTCTGGCTATATAGTTGGTCGTTAAACTCTCAGTACTCCGGAAATTATTTTGTCAAAGGTGTTGACAACTATACGACCGCAACTATACGGGCGGAATTTTTAATTCCAGCCGTATACTTGGTCGTTAAACTCTTAGTACCTTTTGTGGATGGAAGGGGTGATGACGCAACAACTATACAACCGCAACTATACAACCAAATTTTTTATTCCCGTCGTATAGTTGGTTGTTAAAACTTCTGTGTCCACCAATTTTTTTTGCTTCTCCTAGGATTCTTATTAATCCGAAACTTAACGGAATATCATGTTTTGGTAGAAAAATGTCAGCTTAGATTTTTGACCAACTTTGGCTTTACCAATATCCCTTTTTCTTTGCTAGAGCATCAAATGTTTCTTGTTTGGCCAATATCCAAATAAAAATATAACTGAAATTTTAAAAACATACTCAAACCTTATTTCGCATGGGTTGCCTCCCATGAAGCGCTCTTTTATGGTCAATAGCTTGACCGTAGCATTGCTTATTCCTTCTTGAGTCCATTCTTCTTGCGGTTGCCATTCCTTGTATATTTTTGCTTAATCACTTCTTCTAGAGCGATCAATTCTATGGTGACTGCACTTATATCTTCTCTTACTTGATAATGCTTCAAACATTGTCCATTTACCACCCATGCAAGAGAGGGTGTTTTCCTTGGAGCTTCACTTCTCCCGATGGGTGATGACCCACAAGTATAGGGTGTGTATCACAGTATTTTCAATAAGTAAGAGTGTCAAACCCAACAAGGAGGAGAAGGTGTTGACGAGTGGCTTGGAGCAGGAATTCTCTGTAAATACTTAGCAAACGGATTTTTAGGGGTTTTTGATAATGCAGATAAATAAAGTGCGAGTAATTAAAAGACAGTAATAATAAATGTAGCAAGTGGCCCAATCCTTTCTTTAGCAAAGGAGAAGCCGGCTGTATTACTTAAGATGACCAAACGTTCTCGAGGACACACGGGAATATCATCAAGTTCTTTCGCTTCATATAGTTGATTAATCTTCTTTAATTTGATAAGTGTTGTGTGGGTGAACCTGTGCTAATGTACTGATCTTCCTAGTACTAATACATACGTGTGCTTATACCTCTTGTAAGCATCCGCAAGTACAAGAAAGTAATTAAGATAGAAACCTAACCACAGCTTTAAACTCTGAGATCCTAACATCCCTTGTGCAAAGGTTTCCTAACGGGGGTTCAGGTTTCTATCACTCCGGCAACCCCTACGATTAGTAGCCAAATACACAATGCATTCCCCTAGGCCCTTAAAGGTGAACTGCCATGTCATCGACGATCACATGACACCACTAGAAGAATAACACCACAACTTAAATAACAAACTATTGAATCTTTCTCAACACAATTCCACTACTAATGACATGACTTCTCCCATGTCCTCAAGAACTAAACGAACTACTCATGAGACATCATATGGATCAAGATAAGAGATGGAATAATGATAAGTAACAATCTGAACATAAACGATAATTCAGTGGTACCACTCAAGAGCATCAGCTACTGCAAGTAATCAATACTGGGAAAGTTTCCCCTAAGAACTATGCAAGATTCAACCTAATTGTTACAGCGGTATGGAGTGGTGATGATGGTGCTGGTGGAGATGATGGTGGAGATGATGATGATGATCCCGATGAAGTCCAGCTCGATGACGGGGTTGATGGTGATGATCTACCCCCTTTAGGAAGGAATTTCCCCAATAGATTTTTGCCTGCCGAAGAGCTCTTTCTCTCTCTGTAGTTTCCGCCCCGCAGAGGCGGCAAAACCTTTCTGTGGTCGCTCCCCGAGTCTTAGGGTTTTGTGGGGATAATTTACGCCAAAGGGGAGAGCCAGAGGTGGGCCAGGGTGGCCACACCACCTGGTGGCGCGGCCAAGGGTGACCCTCGCCATGGGGTGGTGTGGCCCCCCTGTGGCCCATCTCCACTCCCCCTTATGGCATCCTTCATCTTCTAGAAAAATAGGATTTTCCATGTATTTTCTAGGATTTTCTGATCTTCACGAATTTCGCCTCCAAACAGTGCCTTTTCCATCAGAATCCTGACTTCAGCGGTCCATCCTCCAAAAGTCATCAACCATGCAAAAACAGATGAAATAACATAAGTATCATCTCTTAATATGAAATAATAACAGTAAATTATGATATAGAATAGTGATGCAAAATGGACATATCAACTCCCCCCAAGCTTAGACTTCGCTTGTCCCCAAGTGAAAACTGAGCTTAATAAACATGACCTCAGGTTTATGGAGTGAAGAGTCGATAAAAGAATATGGACAAGAAGCATCACATTCATCAATACATAAATCATAATAGAAGACAACTCACTATTATATAACTTAACTTGCAATAAGTAACGGAAACACGATAATGATACACAAAGTAAATCATAATTGGTAATGGCAAACTTTGCTCTTGGTCAAAGATTAGTTAACAATTTCTAGGAGTTCAAACATAATGGGGTTTTCAATGATAGCTTTCAAAGTAATAGTCACTAAGATAAGAGCAATGTGCAAACCAAGGAACATAAGCAACATGATTGAATAAATCATCATATGAATGAATGAAACACAACAACTCAAAATACTTGCTGAGATAGAAGGGAATAGGTTTACTGACTCAACTAAAAAGGTAAAAGATAGGCCCTTTGCAGAGGGAAGCAGGGATTTCATGTTTCGTAAAGAGCTTCCAAAAATTATGGTACTTATTAGCTTTTAGCTATCATTGGCCCTATGATAAGCATCTTTAGGTGGTTAAGGTTAAAGTGAATAAATATGAGGATATGCTGAACAAGTTATAAGCTAAAAATATCATGCCCCTTACTTACGAAGACCGTTCCTCATGCTACTCAAGTTTAGTTACAAGTAAGTGCTTGTCATTGTAAGTACATGTGCATCATAGAGAACCGCCAATGGGTACCCCTTGCCCGATGATACGGAAGAATCCCCATATCAAAATGACAAGGCAATCAGACAATAAGCATCTCAGCATCCTTTTATTTCCTATTTGCATAGGTATCTTCTTTTTCTCCCTTTTTTTTCTTTCCTATTTGCATAGGATTCTTTTTTTCCTTTTTTTTATAAAGAGGATGCTTCATAGATTGCTCATTATGGTTACGCTGCAGGTTTCACCATGATTAGGAATGGATTAGACCAGCCGCCCTGGCATTTCTCTAACACATACGAACTCCATGAGCCTTACAAGCTCCCCATTCATTTCACACCGTCGGGATCCATAAGCAAAAGAACATGATATCAACTAAATAAAGTGCAATGTTGAAAGCGTTCCCCATGACAGCATGGTTCTGCTAACTCGCAACTTATAAAGCGCAAGCATATATGCAATATAGATGGGCACAATGGTTCAAGTTTATTAAGTGCAAGAAAAGTAAAGTGCGCCATCAAGTTCGTGAGAGCTTTAATCACTAATTTTCACATAACAAGTTTAATTCAGAAGGTAGATAAAAACATGAATTTACTTGGAATAGCAAGAGTGCTAATAGGTAGGTATGGTGGACACACATGGCATACGTTTTGGTTTAAGGATTGGATGCACGAGAAGCATTCCCTCTCAATACAGGTTTTTGGCTAGCAAGGCTGGGTAGCAAGCATAAGAGTTGAAGGAAACAAACAAACATGCAATCTTCCTTGGAAGCATAAAAGATCTTAACCAGAGAATACTAAGCTTATGATCCAATCAAGAAAGAAAGATGATGAAATTATATTTCTTGAGAGTACTTTTATCTTTTTCATTCAATTCTGAAATAGTGTTGCTACTTCCAGAGCAAGGTTTGCCAAAACCAACTAAATTTACTTCATGATCCCAAAGTGATACCAATACTAATAACAAGATTAATCATATGATAGAAATTGAAAACTGATATAAGATATGCAAAAGAGTAAATGATAGAATTTCTCATTAATATTCCATAATGGCAACTCACACCAAGGGATACATAGATATCTAATGAGAGGGGGACACTTCCATAATGCAAACCATCCTACATAATAACTTCTCTACTCATGATATGACTCTACTAAAAAGGGTAAAAATATAGAAGATAGTGATGTGATACCATGGCACTCCCCAAGCTTGGAACAAAACAAAAGGGATGCCAAAACCTAATGATGAATTACTCCTTCGGTGGTGGTGGTGTTCTCTCGTCATTGTCCGACTTCCAAGGTAAGGGCTCCCCATCAATAAAAGACATCCTGGTCTCTAACATCCTGAAACTAGTAGCAGCACTTATGCGTTTAAACCTAACCCCATACTCATTGTTTTGATTTTGCACGTCGTAGAGTTGTGCTTGTAGTTGGTTGGTTGATCGGTGGAGTGAGAGAATTTCATCCTTAAGCTCAGAAGTCTACTTCTGGTGCGCAGCGATGAGTTCTGAACTAATCTTATGGATGGTATCCACTTCGCATTTCACCATCTTCTTGTACCTAAAGACTTCTTGCTCCAGTGCTTCCATCCTGTCCTCTAGACTGCCTTCACCTTTAGGGCCCTGAACCTCTTTTATCTGCACCTTCCCGTCTTCGAGCAGCAACACCTTGGGATAAATCTTCAACTCACGCATGTATGGGTTGACAATGTCCGCGGAGGAATCTTCCTTGGCCCGGGGGATCCGGGGGATAATATATTACAAAGTTTTACAACAAAAGGAAGGTACTGAGAGAAAACGGGTCGGAGACGGCCTCCGGGGTGGCCACACCCCCTAGTGGTGCGGCCAAGTGGGCCCACGCCACGGGGTGGTGTGAGCCACCCCAGCTCCGTTTCCGTCCCTCTTTCGACTCAATGCTTTCCTTGTTAAATAAAAACTGCAAAAGTATATCTTGACAGATTTTTCGCGGACCTTTTCTTACCAGAACTGTTACCTATTCAAAAACAGACTTTGTAGGTCTTTGAACTTGGTCTTTAATAAATTTTTCTAGAGTCACCACTTGAATAACATAAATATCTTCATATTCATACACATATTTCTTGAGTCATTTAACCTTTCACCATCTTATTACACCATTTCCTCCTATAACTTGGAAATTTCTTTCACACAATTCTCATTAGCAATATTAGTGCATATAAGATAATAAACCTTTAGATTCAATTTCAACTGAAATCCATAAAAACATAAACTACTGAAAACAACTCCTCTCTAAAGCCCAAAAGGAATTCAAAAAGGAAATCAATTTAAGAGGAAAAATGCAAGAGTGGCAAAAATCTGTCAAAACAGACCAGCAGGTAAAGATCAATTTTTTCGAACATCTTCAGTTGCTCAAATCAAAAAGTGCAAAACTAACGAAAGTTAAATAACAACCTGGGACAGAAGCACAAAAAATTACAGCTCAATCCGACGTACAGAGTTTTTTCACGAATTTTTACAGCGAAGGACAAAAATCTGTTTCGGGACAACAACTTTCCCAAATATTACTTCTTTCTCATTAGAGGTTGATCTTGACACAAAAACCAAAGAAAAAGATAAGGAGAGGTTATTACCGAAGTAATAACTTCCAAGACTCAAATAAAGAAGAACAAACTGAAAGCAAAAAAATATATATTGGGTTGTCTCGCAAAAAGCTCTTTCTTTATAGCCATTAAGATGGGCATGATAGTTTCAATGATGCTCACATAAGAATATGAATTGAAGTCAAAGAGAGCATCAAGAAGCAAATATACACATGTTTAAGTCTAACTCACTTCCTATGAATGGGAATTTTGTAAGAAAATAAATTATTGAAACCAAAAGCTGCTAACATAGGAAGGCAAAACAAGTGAAACATAAGGACTTTTAGCATAAAGCGAGGAAACTTAATATTATTGAGATACATAAAAGCACTTTTCCCTCTCTCATAATAACTTTCAGTATCATGAATAAATTTAACGATATAACTATCACCTGAATTATTGTAGCAATGATCACTTATTCTAACAGAAAACACAGGGACACTAGTTCTCATAACACTATTTTGTGAAACAATATTAGAAGTATCCTTACAAAGGATAGTGTGTCCATCTTCTACATATCTACTCACAAAGTCTTTCACATTTGCCATTTTAGGTCCAACAGCTACTTGTTCATCGGGTTCAACAACTTTATTTGTACTTTCATTAACCATACTAGCTATCATAGAATGTTCCTTTACCTTAACTAGGAAAGGTATTTTCTCAATGTAAGGTTCAGGTAAAATATGATTAGTAGTATAAAATTCAGTATCTCATGCAGGAACACAATTAGCAATATCTTTATATGGCACATGATACTTATTCCATTTCTTTTTAGGAATTTCAATATAAGAAGCAAAAGCTTTAAAATAACTTGCCATAGCTTGAGAGTGTAGACCATAAGCATTTCTAATATTTTGAAAGTCATCAGTTCCCATAAAAGATTCAATGCATTCATAATCATAATTTATACCTGGCTTTCTTCCTTTATCATTCTCCCATGCTTCAGCATTGTCTTGAATACGGTCTAGAAGATCCCATTTAGCTTCTTCTTCCATGCATGTAAATGATTCAGCACAAGAAGCATCCAATAAATCTTTATCATGAAGAGAAAGTCTTGTATAAAAGTTATTGATAATAATATTGTGAGGGAGCTCATGAATAGGACATTTGAGCATTAGTAACTTCAATCTCCCCCAAGCTTGAGCTGTCTTCTCTCCATCAAGAGGCGAAAAGTTGTATATTTGATTCTGATCTTTATGAATCTCACTAGGAGGATAAAATTTTGAGTAAAAGAGAGGTACTACTTCCTCCCATTCAAGAGATTGGCCATTCTTCAGCAGCTTATACCATTCTTCAGCTCTTCCTTTGAGTGATAATGAGAATAACTTCTTCTTGAGTTGATCTGTTGTATTACCTGCACACTTGAACAACCCGCATAATTCGTGTATAAAGAGCAAATGATCACCGGGATGGACAGTTCCATCTCCAAAATAGTAGTTACCCATAACACGATCAATAATTCTTGTAGGTATTTTAAAAGTATCATTTTCAGCAGGTGGTGGTTCATCTACTACCTTAGCTGTGGTAGTAGCATTACAAAATAAGAAACTAAGTGAATTATCCATATTGAAATAAAGTAACTAACAAAAATAAACAATACACACAGTAGAAGTTTCCTTTACCAGTTCCACTCTCCAATAGCGCTTCACTCCCTGGCAATGGTTTCACAAAATAGTCTTGATGACCCACAAGTATAGGGGGTGTATCGTAGTATTTTCGATAAGTAAGAGTGTCGAACCCAATGAGGAGCAGAAGGTGTTGATGAGTGGCTTGGAGCAGGAATTCTCTTTAAATACTTAGCAAATGGATTTTTAGGGTTTTTTATAATGCAGATAAATGCAGCAAGTGGCCCAATCCTTTCTTTTGCAAAGGACAATCCGATTGTATTATTTAAGATGACCAAACGTTCTCGAGGACACACGGGAATATCATCAAGTGCTTTCGCTTAATATAGTTGATTAATCAACTTTAGTTTGATAAGTGTTGTGTGGGTGAACCTGTGCTAATGTACTGACCTTCCTAGGACTAATACATACTTGTGATTATACCCCTTGCAAGCATCTGCAGGTACAAGAAAGTAATTAAGATAGAAACCTAACCACAGCTTTAAACTCTGAGATCCTAACATCCCTTGTGCAAAGGTTTCCTAATGGGGGATCAGGTTTCTGTCACTCTGGCAACCCCTACGATTAGTATCCAAATACACAATGCATTCCCCTAGGCCCTTAAAGGTGAAGTGTCATGTAGTCGACGTTCACATGACACCACTAGAAGAATAACACCACAACTTAAATAAGAAACTATTGAATCTTTCTCAACAAAATTCCTCTACTAATAGCATGACTTCTCCCATGTCCTCAAGAACTAAACGAACTACTCACGAGACATCATATGGATCAAGATCAGAGATGGAATAATGATAAGTAACAATCTGAACATAAAAGATAATTTAATGGTACCACTCAAGAGCATCAACTACTACAAGTAGTCAATAGCGTCAATGTTTCCCCTAAGAACTATGAAAGATTCAACCCAATTGATACATTGGTATGGAGTTGTGATGATGGTGCTGGTGGAGATGATGGTGGAGATGATGATGATGATCCCAATGAAGTCCAGCTGGATGACGATGTTGATGGCGATGATCTCCCCTCTCCGAGAAGGAATTTCCCCGCAGATTTCTGCCTGTCGGAGAGCTCTTTCTCTCTCTGTAGTTTCCGCCCCGTAGAGGTGGCGTAACCTTTCTGTGGTCTCTCCCCGAGTCTTAGGGTTTTGTGGGGATAATATACGCCAAAGGGGAGATCCAGAGGTGGGCCAGGCTAGCCACACCACCTAGTGGCGCGACCAAGGGTGACCCGCGCTAGGGGGTGGTGTGGGCCCCCTGTGGCCCATCTCCACTCCCCCTTCTGGCATCCTTCATCTTCTGGAAAAATAGGATTTTCCATGTATTTTCTAGGATTTTCTGATCTTCGCGAATTTCGCCTCCAAACAGTGCATTTTCCATTAGAATCCTGACTTCAGCAGTCCATCCTCCAAAAGTCATCAACCATGCAAAAACAGATGAAATAACATAAGTATCATCTCTTAATATGAAATATATCAATGAATAACAGTAAATTATGATATAGAATAGTGATGCAAAATGGACATATCAATGGGTAAGCTTCTTCAACTATATATGGGCCTTCCCTCTTTGATCTAAGCTTTCCTGGAAACAACTTAAGACGAGAATTATAGAGCAACACTTTATCTCCACTTTTAAAAGTCTTATTCTCTATTTTTCTATCATGCCATCTTTTCACTTTTTCCTTAAATATCCTAGTATTGTCGTATGATTCACTTCTAAACTCATCTAAAGCATGAATATCTAATAAACGTTTTTTCCCAGTTGCTTTAAGATCATAATTTAGGTTCTTGATTGCCCAGAAAGCTTTGTGTCCAATTCTAAAGGTAAATGGCATGCCCTACCGTACACCATCTTGCAAGGTGTCATACCCATTGGATTTTTAAACACGGTATGGTATGCCCATAGAGTGTCATTTAACTTGTATGACCAATCTTTTATTGATTTGTCCATCGTCTTATCGAGTATGGTCTTCAATTCTCTATTAGTGAGTTCCACTTGACCACTCGTTTGAGGATGATATGGTGAGGCAACGCGGTGAGGTACTCCCTACTTGCTGAGGATTTTCCTGAAAGTTCCATTCATAAAATGAGAACCACCATTAGTAATTAAAAATCTAGGAACTCCAAACCTGGGGAATATGACATCCTTGATCATCTTTATTGAGGTAGTTGCATCTGCATGATTTGTTGGAATAGCTTCAACCCATTTAGTTACATAGTCAACAGCAACATGAATATGAGTATAACCATTAGACTCTATAAATGGTCCCATGTAATACATTCCCCATACATTGCCATTTTTTGTCTCCTACCTATATTATGAGACTATAATTCATTGCCATTTCTTGTCTCCTACCTATATTACCTCTTCTTTGGCAAGCATCACAGTATTCCACATACTTGTGTGCATCCTTTAGAATGGTGGGCCAATAGAATCCAGATTGAATTACTTTTGCAGTAGTTCTCTTACCTGCACGATGCCTTCCATACGGACTATCATGACAAGATTTCAATATCGCATTCGTCTCATGGTTAGGAACACACTTCCGTATCATTCAGTAAAGTCCATGACGATATAGATACGGATCATCCTAAAAGTAATATTTAAGATCATTAAAGAATTTCATTGTTTGATTTCTTGACATACTAGAAGGTATAAATTTTCTTGCTAGAAGTTAGCATAATCTGTATACCATGGATTAGAGATTTCAACGTTTGCTAAATATTCTCCCGAAAACGAAAAAGCTAGAAAAAGGGCGCCCTCATGGGAGTACGCTCCACGTCGCTACTGCTGCCTGCACGTGGCGGGCGCGGAGTGTCTCACGCGATGTACCAGCCTTCTCCCGTGCGACACGTGGTGGATGCGAACAGGGTCGTGGGTCTTTTTTCCTTTTTTTGTAGATTTGAACATAAAAACTGCGATATCTTTCAAACGGAGAGTCCAAATCGATATCCGTTTTCACAACCTTGCTAGTCACGTCCAGATCTTTAAAACTAGATCCATTGTTGATATGTTTCGATGAACTTTTTTCTCGTACTGCCTTTGATGCGTAGGTTGCACTGCCTTTTGGTCTAGTACACGGTGCCTTTGGTTGCAATGCACTGCGCGGTGTCCAGGCAGTGTACTACGCACTGTCCAGGCAGTGCACCGTCCATGCACTGCCTGGTTGTTCTGTATTGCTGCCTTACTTCGCAGTGCACTGCGCGGTGTCCAGGCAGTGTACTACGCACTTTTCAGGCAGTGCACCGTCCATGCACTGCCTTGTTGTTCTGTCTTGCACTGCCTTAGTTCGCAGTGCACTGCGCAGTGTCCAGGCAGTGTACTATGCACTGTCCAGGCAGTGCACCGTCCATACACTGCTTGGTTGTTCTCTGTTGCACTGCCTTAGTTCGTAGTGCACTGCCTTAGTTCGTAGTGCACCGTCCATGCACTGCCTTGTTGTTCTGTCTTGCACTGCCTTAGTTCGCAGTGCACTGCGCAGTGTCCAGGCAGTGTACTACGCACTGTCTAGGCAGTGCACCGTCCATGCACTGCCTTGTTGTTCTGTGTTGTACTGCCTTAGTTTGCAGTGCACTACGCGGTGTCCAGGCAGTGTACTACGCACTGTCCAGGCAGTGCACCGTCCATGCACTGCCTTGTTGTTCTGTGTTGCAATGTCTCAGTTCGCAGTGCACTGCGCGGTGTGCAGGCAGTGTACTGCCTCGTTGTACTGCCTTGCACTACCTTCGGTCGTAGTGCACTACGCGGTGTTCAGGCAGTGCACCGTCCATGCACTGCCTTATTGTACTGTGTTGCGCTGCCTAAGGTCGCAGTGCACTGCGCGATGTTCTTGGAGTGCACGGTGTACTGCGTTGCACTGCTCGTGCACTGCCTTATTGCACTGTATGGAACTGTCTTTCGTCACGTGCATTGCATGAATAACTAGCCACATGTCGGGTGCCGTGTGGCCGGAAATACACGCGCTGTCGTGCAGCCGGAAATACACGTGCTGCCGACCGGCCGGAAATACGAACGGGTGAACTTCCACCTGCCATGTGTCAAGCTGACGTGCGACCGAAAACGTGCGCGCTGCGGCCAAAACGCGCGCTTCCTGAAGAGTGCGCTCCCGCTAGTCGTTCTCTCCTAGAAATGATTCATTAATTGGCACGAGGTTATTGATTATTCCCTCCATCCTAGAGAGATGATATGCCACCGAGTTATCTTTATCTCTCCTATCTACTATTTACAAATGATATTCTTGTAGTAATAAAATCCACCTAATCAACATGGGCTTAGCATCCTTTTTCACAAGGAGGTGACACAAAGTTTGGTGATCCGTAGGAATTATGACCTTAGAATTAATTATGTAAGATCTAAATTTGTCGCAAGAAAAAATTATAGCTAGAAACTCTTTTTCTGTAGTAGCATAGTGTTTCTGAATCTTATTAAGAGGTCTACTAGCTTAATAAATAACACTCAAATTCTTTCCATCTCGCTGTCCCAACACAGCCCCTAAAGCATAGTCACTAGCATCACACATGATTTCAAAAGGTTCATCCCATTTTGGAGATTGCATAATAGGTGCTGAAACTAGTTTATTCTTAAGGTTCTCAAAAGCGGCAATGCAGTCATGATCTAAATATAATGGAGTTTCTTTATCAAGAAGATTGGTGAGAGGCATAGCTATCTTAGCAAAATCCTTTATAAACCGCTTATAAAAACCTGCATGTCGCAGAAACATTTTTAGATTTTTAATGTCCTGAGGTATTGGAAGATTTTCTATAGCATTTATATTAGTTCTCTCTATTTCTATTCCCTTCTCCGAAGCTTTATGCCCCAAAACTTTATCTTCTCTTTCCATGAAACGACATTGTTCCCAATTCAAAACCAATTTTGATTACCTGCATCTCTACAAAACTTTGGTTAGATTATAGGGGCGATTATCAAAAGTTCTTCCACAAACTACAAAATCATTTGTTAGAACTTCCATAGTATTCTCAACAAAATCATCAAAAATCTTTAGAACACATTCCTAAAAAGTTGGTGCTGCATTACATAAGCCAAACGAAATTAATCTATAAGCATATGTGCCATAAGGACAAGTGAAAGTTGTTTTCTCTTGATCTTTCGGCTGTATGGAAATTTGAGAATATCCAGAATAACCATCAAGAAAACAAAAAGTAAGAATTATTACTAAGTCTTTCTAAAATTTTATCCATGAATGGTATGTGTTTATGATTTTTTTGTGTCTCGTGGTTTAGCTTCCTAAAATCAATGCACATACGATATTCTACTATGGGCCTTACAGGAACTAGCTCACCATCCTCATTCATAGCAGCATCAAGACCACCTTGTCTTGGAATGCAATGAGCTGGGCTAACCCACTTACTATCAGAAATAGGATATATTATGCCAGCATTTAGTAAGCGTATAACCTCTTTTCTTATTACTTCTTTCATCTTCGGATTAAGCCTTCTTTGTGTATCTACTACAGGTTCAGCATCATCACGCATGGTAATTTTATGTGTTATGATAGATGGATCTATTCCTTTAATATCACTCAGTGTATATCCAAAGGCTTCATGATGCTTAACCAAAACTAAAATGAGTTTATTTGTTTCATTTTCCGATAAATTCTTACTAATAATAACAGGACATTTATTTTCATTATCTAAAAACTCATACCTCATATTATCTGGAAGTTTTTTCACTTCTATTGGTGGAGGCTCTTCATCTCCTTTTCTTACCAGTTCCTCATAGTCATGTGGACTTTATGCTTCCGGAATTGAATCAAGGTAATCATCCATGTCTTCTTTCTCCTCATCATCTGGTGCTTCCTCCTAATTAATCAAACTCCTCTATAATTCATCTTGTGGAGTACTGAAATGAATTGTCGCTATCTCGGCAATTGTCCTCTCTTCCTTGATATCCTCCACTTCATATGGCCTCTTCTTTAGTTTGGCAAAGTGGAATGTCATTTCCTCTTCTCCAAACTTCAGTGAAATAGTCTCCTTCTTATTATCAACTCGAGCTTTGGTGATGGAAATAAAAGGCCTTCCTAAAAGGGTAGGACAAAAAGAATCTTGAGGAATATCAACAATATGAAAGTCAAGGGGGTACATGAGCGACCCAACAAAGACATAGATATTTCTGATTACTCCTTCTAATTTTATATTGGTTCTATTGGAAAATTTAATAGTAGTGTCTATCGGTTCCACATCTGGATTATTTAAATTGTAGCGGAGTTCCTCATAAAGCAATAAAGGCATAATATTTATAGTGGAAATTGGCTCACAAATTCCATATAAGAAAGTTTCTCCACAATATATAGGGGTCATTGGTTAAGAAGTTTCGTTACCTCGAACCTTACCTTTGATGAATTCTGAGGTTTCAAGGTCTAGCTTAACCACTTCATCATGCACTATTCATGCTTCCATAAGATCCTTTAATATAACATTATTTATATTGGTAGCTTCGGGGTTCCTTTCTGGTTTTTTGATCTCTTCTTTATTTGTTCTTCCTCTTTTTGCCTTTTTTCGATGATCCCTTGAATAGGTATTGAGGAGAACTCTTCCATCAGTGCTCTTGCACGCTTATTTTCTTTGAGGGGTTTACGGGTTTCCCATTCTGTAGGTACCTGCAAGTGTCCTGCATAATTCTCAATAATTTTCTTTACTGAGTAAGAATCGGTACTGAGGGTTTTAATCATTGCATATGTCCTCTCATCTGCAAGGAAATCATTAATGCAAGCATATTCTGAAAAACTATTTGTAATGTTTTCTTTAACTTTAAGATTTTCCGTTGCTTCTCTCATTTTTATTATTAGTTTGCAAGCTTCATCATAGGTATAAGATAGAAAATTTCCATTAGAAGCAGTGTCGAGATTCATTCTATTTTCAATATCTAGCCCTCCATAAAAGGTATGAGTGATTAACCAAACATGCAAATGATGATGGGGGAAATTATCTAGGTAACTTTTATACCTTAGATATCCTTCATATAAGCCCTCACTAGGATTATTTTTGAAACTGATAATAATACCTCTCATCTTGTGAGCTTTGCTTTCAGAATAATAGTTTGATAGGAATTTGGTTGTCAATTCCTACCAAGTACTTGGTGCTTATGCACAAAAAGATATGTACCAGTCGCAAACATTATTAGAGAAAGTATGTCTAAACAACTGGGTTTTAACCATATCGATATTATAGTCGTCAAAAATAAAGGAACTGGGAACGTCTTCAAAGAATTCTAAGTGTCCATATGGACTTTCTTCATTGGTTCCTGCAAATTTCTTAGAATGCAATAATTCAAATAATAAAGGGTGGATCTCGATTCTATACAGATTTATGCTTTTATTGACAGCTATAAAGGCGTCCAGGGGCGAACCCATTTTCCTTACTGCCTCAAGCTGGTTGAAATGCTGAGTGTTGTCCATTCTTGCGGTCCTGCAACTCAAGTAAAAATTAGTACAACGAAAGTAAATAACTAAAGTAAAGTGACTTATAGCGCTAAGCTCCTTGGCAATGGCGCCAGACAATATCTTGTTGACTGCAAGTGCACATATCGTTTGTAGCTAGTTTCGAAATAAAGATATCGATCCCTCAGGGAGTAGTAGGCAAAAGACTAAAATACTTTTAACTACAACTAAGCGAAGTACTTAAGAAATAACTTTAAGATGCAAGATAAGTAGAATTGTTTTGGGGTTTTTGGTTGAACACGGTAATTTAAAGTAAAGCAAAACTTAATGCAGAAAGTAAGAATCGCGTGTGTAATAGAACTTTAGAACTACAATAGGGAAAAACGCATTCTCGGGGAATAGTGGATACACCACTAGCAATTAGACTAAGAAATAAAGATTATTATAACGAATATTCTCATAATGTGTATGTATGTGGGAGGAGCTCCATATATGGACGATTAGCCAGCAGCCAGCAATCGACATCAATCGAGTTACTGCGCTATTAAGGGATTTCTCCTGTGGCATGGACATGGATTTATAAGTTCTCCTTGATACCCCCAAGTTAGTACGAAAGGATTGATAACAGATCTATAGTCACAGTAAGTGATATCATCCCTCCGTCTACCAACAAGAAATCCCCTTCATCGAGTCCCCGTAAGAGGCAAATATTAAGGAGGTGCACAACTCCCAACATCAAGATGAAGACAATTAAAACTTACACATAATGATGTATAACATAATAATATATATCTCATCTCAGTCATATGCTAGGGTTTCTCCATCTCCCCAAGAACTAGAGATCTACTCAGACATGGAGTCAATCAACATCATAACAATGGTAATGGAAACAATCATAGATGAATAGTACTTGTATAAATCCACAACAAGTACGGGAATTACAACAAGATCTAGACAAGATGTAGATGGGATGGATGGAGATGGTGGTGATGCAGCGGTGTATGATGAATATCCATGCCTTGGCCTCCCGGATCTGCGCAGGCGAAGATGGATCCCTGGCGGATGAGTTCCCCCTCTAGATGCCTTCTGGAGGTGAGGTTTCTACGACTTTTGTGTGTTCTGTATGTCATCTCCCCGAACTAGTTGCACGGGGTTAAACTATTTGAGGAGGCAGAGGCGGGGCCAACTATACGGCCTGAAAATTTGCTCTCGCCGTATAGTTGGTCGTTGAACCTTCTGCCTCCCTTGTTCGCCTCTGGTTTTCTTCTGGTATTATTAATATTTCCCAAATAAGCGATTTACGTTGTTTTTGACTCCTTTTGTCTACAGTACAACTACTCAAGAATTATATCCATTGGATCCATCATCTGTCCTAATCCTGGTGAAAACAGACATAAAATGTGCGCGTGAGCGCCGTAAAATACCAAGATCCTACATCTATAGTGCAAAATAATAATGTAAAACATGATGCAAATATGCATTCATCATGCATCATGTCACATATTTCAGTGAAAGTATTCAAGCGCATACCTGCGTCCTCAACAACAGAGCCTCCAAATTGATTCTGTTGAACCAAACTTAAATAATGGGGCTTAATTTCATAGTCATCAGCAGCAATTGATGGCTGTGTAACAGGAGTACACAAATAATCATTATTGGGAGTTGCAAACTCCCCAAACTTCTTTTCAGCCATATTTCCTATGTTTTGGGGTTTTCTTAAACAAAGGCTTATGATAATAATAAAAACAAGAATTTAAAGACTAAGTTTTTTTTGGGATTTTCAAATAAAGACTGAAAGCAAACTAACAGAATTAAAAACAAGAATTAAAACTAGCAAGGTTGCTACTAACGTCACCAGGGTAGCTATTGCTTCCCCGGCAACGGCGCCAGGAAAAGGGTTGATACCTTCGATCCGGATTATGAATGTACTATAGCTCTTTTTCCCTAGTAGACCTAGGTTTATCGAATCCTCGGGAAGCAAAAGTGTAGTGAAGTTCCTTTAACGAACCTTCGGGAGTTTTAGAATTCCTTTTGTGTTTTTATCGGACCAAGAGTTTGCGTCTTTTGTTATTGTCGATGATGGAGAGAGAGGTCCTAGGGCGCTTGGTTTCACCTATAGTTGTGCAAAAGATCTGATGGGAATAAAAGATAAAAATAAAGTATACATGTAATTGTTAGAGCAAGATTAAATTATATGTAGGCAGTGCATCCATAATTGCTATTGCCTCCGCAACCGCTTATAGAATTAACCTACTAGTCTCATCCATAGAAGAAAGAGAACTAATGATATGCATAGTGACGTCACCGTTAATCCCAAATAAATCCCACACATACAGCCGTACTACCCCTTCTGCCACTAGGGTTCCCAACCTACAGATCAGTCATTACTCATACTCCCTATACCTGGCTCAATCCTCGGGGTCTTGGGTACCTGACAAGTCCTTAGATCGAGGCAAGATAGGATACGATAATCATCATGTCATACAAACTAATACATGATCCCATCTATGATAAATAACATGCACAAAAGCTACATGGCTAGGCCGAAGCCCTTAGCCCAAGGAGAATTACTCACACATAGAGATGAGATCAAAGATCATAAACATTGTAATGTAAATCATGAGATTGATAGCAAATAGTCTTACAATGTTGCCAATCGAAAGAGATCTACTATTACAAGTGGTGGAATATGGCTATGGTGGTGGAGAGATTAGATCTAAGTCTATTTCTTCGGTGGCTCTTCGGTGTTGTGGATGGAGATCTGGAGGCGGCTGATGGTCTGGCGAGCGGCTCTTTTCTCGTCGCCCAAGGCCTCTTTATATAGGGGTCCCTTCACGAAAGTTGTTCTGTTTGACCTAACGGTGTCGATGGCAACTATACGACCGGAACTATATGGCCGGAATTTTATTCCCACCGTATAGTTGGTCGTTAACGCCTCTATCTCCACATCACGACTCCTGGTTTCTTCAGGTTGTTGGAAATCTCGTATCTTTGACTTTAATGTAGTGATTCCCATCATCAAATGTCATTATCTACGCAGGAAAAATAGAAAGAAAGGATTGCATACCCCTTTGATCATTAGGCATTAGTGGCAAGATTTGGAGAGATATTTCAATCAAAAATATGAATAATATTCAGTTTAAATGTGGACATAGATGGCTATATTTCAGAGCCATCAAGGCTCACGGGGTGTCTCGTGAGGGTATTCCCCTCCAGCAGCCAAAATTCGTGCTAGACCTACGGTCTCCTCCTCGGAGGGGGCTAATAGGATAAACACTTGCCCTACGGTCTTTCCCTCGGGAGGATCATGGGGCGGCTCGTGAGGGTACTCCCTTCCAGCGGCAAAAATTCATGCTAGACCTATGGTCTCCTTCTCGGAAGGGGCTAACAAGATAGGCACTTGTCGTAACGTATTCCCCTCAGGAGGCTCATGGGATGGCTCGTGAGGGTACTCCCCTCTAGCTACCCAAATTCATGCTAGACTTACAATCTCCTCCTAGGAGGGGGATAACAAGATAAGCACTTGCCCTATGGTCTTTCCCTTGGGAGGTTCACGGGGCGGCTCGTTAGGGTACTCCCCACCAGCGACAAAAATTCGTGCTAGACCTACGAACTCCTTGGAGGGGCTAACAGGATAAGCACTTGCCCTACGGTGTTTGCTTTAGGAGGCTCACGGGCAGCTCGTGAGGGTACTCCCCTCCAGCAGTCTAAATTCGTGCTAGACCTACGGTCTCCTCCTCGGAGGGGGCTAACAGGATAAGCACTTCCCCTACGGTATTTCCCTCAGGAGGCTCATGGGGCGACTCGTGAGGGTACTCCCCTCCAGCGGCTAAAATTCGTGCTAGACCTACGGTCTCCTCCTCGGAGGGTGCTAACATAATAAGAAGTTGCCCTACGGTATGTCCCTCGGGAGGCTCACATGGAGGCTCGTGATGCTACCCCCTCCAGCAGCCAAAATTCTTGCTAGACCTACAAGGTCACCTCATCGGAGGGGGCTAACAGGATAAGCACTTTCCCTACGTTCTTTCCATCGGGAGGCTCACGGGGCGGCTCGTGAGGGTACTCCCCTCCAGCGGCCAAAATTCGTGCAAGACCTACGACCTCCTCCTCGGAGGTGGAAAACCGGAGAAGCACTTGCCCTATGGGCTTTCCCTCGGGATGCTCATGGGGCGGCTCGTGAGGGTACTCCCCTCCAATGGCCAAAATTCATGCTAGACCTACGGTCTTCTCCTCGGAGGGGGCTAACAGGATAAGCACTTCCCCTACGATATTTCCCTCAGGAGGATCATGGGGCGGCTCGTGAGGGTACTCCCCTCCAGCGGCCTAAATTCGTGCTACACCTACGATCTCCTCCTCGGAGGGGGCTAACAGGATAAGCACTTGCCCTACACTATTTCCCTCGGGAGGCTCATGGGGAGGCACGTGAGGGTACTCCCCTCTAGGGGCCAAAATTCGTGCTAGACCTACGCTCTCCTCCTCGTAGGGGGCTAACACGGTAAGCACTTACCCTACGGTATTTCCCTCAGGAGGCTCACGCGGCTCATGAGGGTACTCCCCTCTAGCGGCCAACAGGATAAGCACTTGCTCTACGGTCTTTCCCTCGGGAGGCTCATGGGGCGGCTTGTGAGGGTACTCCCTTCCAGCGGCCAAAATTCGTGCTAGACCTACGGTCTCCTCATCGGAGGGGGCTAACAGGATAAGCACTAGCCCTACGGTCTTTCCTTCGGGAGCCTCACAGGGCGGCTCGTGAGGGTACTCCCCTCCAGTGGTCAAAATTCGGGCTAGACCTACGGTCTCCTCCTCGGAGAGGGCTAACAGGCTAAGCACTTGCCCTATAGTTTTCCCTCGGGAAGCTCACGTGGCGACTCGTGAGGGTACCCCCCTCCAGCAGCCAAAATTCGTGCTAGACCTACGAGTTATCCTCCTCGGAGGGGGCTAACAGGATAAGCACTTGCCCTATGGTCTTTCCCTCGGGAGGCTCACATGGTGGCTCTTGAGGGTACTCCCTCCAGCGGCCAAAATTAGTTCTAGACCTACGGTCTCCTCGTCGGAGGGTGCTAATAGGATAAGCATTTGGCCTACGGTCTTTCCCTCAGGAGGTTCACGGGGCGGCTCGTGAGGGTACTCCCCTCCAACAGTCAAAATTCGTGCTAGACCTACGGTCTCCTCCTCGTAGGGGCTAGCAGGATAAGCACTTGCCCTACGGTCTTTGCCTGGGAGGCTCACGGGGCGGCTCGTGAGGGTACTCCCCTCCAGTGGCCAAAATTTGTGCTACGCCTACGGTCTCCTCCTCGGAGGGGGCTAACAGGATAAGCACTTGCCCTACGGTCTTTCCCTCGGGAGGCTCACAGGGTGGATCGTGAGGGTACCCCCTCCAGCAACAAAAATTCGTGCTAGACCTATGGTCTCCCCCTCGGAGGGGGCTAACAGGATAAGCACTTGCCCTACAGTCTTTCCCTCTCGAGGCGCACGGAGCGGCTCGTGAGGATACCCCCCTCTAGTAGCCAAAATTCGTGCTAGACCTATGAGGTCTCCTCCTCAGAGGGGGCTAACAGGATAAGCACTTGCCCTACGGTCTTTCCCTTGGGAGGCTCACGGGGCGGCTCGTGATGGTACTCCCTCCAACAGCCAAAATTCATGCTAGACCTACGGTCTCCTCCTCAGAGGGGGCTAATCGGATAAGTACTTTCCCTATGGTCTTTCCCTCGGGAGGCTCATGGGGCGGCTCGTGAGGGTACTCCCCTCCAGCGGCCAAAATTCATGCTAGACGTACGGTCTCCTCCTTGGACGGGGATAACAGGATAAGCTCTTGCCCTATGGTCTTCCCTCGGGAGGCTCACGGGGCGGCTCGTGAGGGTACTTCTCTCCAGAGGCCAAAATTTATGCTAGACCTATGGCCTCCTCCACGGAGGGGGCTAACAGGATAAGCAATTGCCCTACGATCTTTCCCTCTGGAGGCTCACAGGGCGGCTCATGAGGGTACTCCCCTCCAGCGGTGAAAATTTATGCTAGACCTACACTCTCCTTCTCGTAGGGTGCTAACAGAATAAGCACTTGCCCTACGGTATTTCCCTCGGGAGGCTCACGGGGCGGCTCAAGAGGGTACTCCCCTCCAGCGGCCAAAATCTATGCTATACCTACGGTCTCCTCCTCGGAGGGGGCTAACAGGATAAGCACTTGCCCTACAGTCTTTCCCTCGGCAGCCTCGCAGCCGTGGAACCCTGCTGCGGCAGGACCGCCGCTCAGACCCTCTCTAGGCGGCGTGGGAACTCGACTTGGCACATCAGGGTGTCAAACACGGTCACTGAGAAGCATCCCCGACTAGCATAGCAGAATCGTGGCACGGAGCCTTGCTGGATGTAGTTGTCACGGATGAAGCTGGACCACCCAACAGTGAGGTACATCTCGCCCGCCGCAGGGATCTCGACGTTCACGCTCCACCGGTCACCACCACCGGAATTCCTCAGTAGCACACCTCCAGGGATTCTCTTGCAACCCCAAGGGAGAAGTTGCAGGGGAGCTTCACCCAGGTGGACCAGTCCGCGTCCCATAAGATGAGGATGAAGTCGATGACCCTCTCTAGCTCGGGGTCATCCTCGAGCTTGATTACGACCACCGCAGATGGGGGAGAAGGGAGTGCCATGGGCTTCGCACCAGCGCCACGCCCCCGCTTCGAGTCCACTGTAGCGTCCCCGGCCATAGCCGCGAGGGCGGCCGCGACCTCGCCGCTGCAGCGTCTCCCCACCAATGGCCATTACAGCCCCGGAAGCTGAGGTGGCAGCCATGCCGGCGTAGCAACCACCACACCGCCCTCATCCGCTCCCGCGCGGTCGCCCGGGCCCTCGCCTCACTGATGTCTCCCCGTCGATAGCCGCGGCGGCCCCGTGAGTAAAAGCCGGCTAAGCCAGCACCACGACCAGCACGCTTCCCGCTGCTATTGCCACGAGGCCTCCCGCGTCCATGCTTTGCAGGAATGGCCTCCGCCTCCTCTATCCCCGGTGCTTTTCCCTTCTCGCCTGCAGAAAGCCTCTCAAGTGCCATGGGAGAAAGGGGGTTTTCGGCGCTCTGAAGCAAAGAGGAAAAATAGTGAGTCAAGAAGAATGGTGTCGATAAGGAGGCACTGCGCCTAGACCCCAATTTAACAAGGCGGAAGAGTACATTATTGTGGCAGATGCGTGGCATGGGCCGCAGATGCCCGCAGCAAACCATCACATCATGGGGAGCGGTTCCCAAGGTAGGGGAATCTTTTCTCTCCCCAACGATCCCAAGGGATCGACAATTCGAGTGCACAGAAGAGATGCATCTAGGGACCGGGCGCTACGTAACCACCCCTAGGCTGGGGCCTGTTGACCGGTTGGGGCCCTTGCCCCTTCGTGCCTACAGGAGGACGCACGCACGGCAAGTGCCCCGAGGCTACTGTCAGAGTCCTGGTACCCGGGCTACCCCAATCCTATGGGCGACGGGCCCACCTAGGGGGCCACCTCCCTTTCCTATGGCAGTAAGACGGGCAGAGGGCCTCATGGGGGGAGGTTGGGGTTGGCGCCTATAGAGGGTGTCTTTATGCCCTCGACTCCGCCTCGTGAGGTCTGCCCCCTCGGGTCTCCGAGGAGGCCTCGAGAAGGCCATGGTTGGGGGTGTGCCCACAACCCTACCGCAGTACGGGGAAGAATATAACGAACCTACAAGGGAGACCGGGTCGCCTCGGTAAAGCAAGGAGGGGCCATGCACCGACTGGTGCAAGGATGCCAAAGGCATCAGTGGAGCCAAGACAGCTGCACCTTGCCACTTTGGTGCTAAGGAGACACAGAAAATGTCGGGGAGCGAGGGTGGCGTTAGGTAGACCAGCTTTATGGATGACCGACGGAAGACCAAGGCAAGGAGGACCGAGTCCATCAAAAGTAGACTCGTAGACTAGGTCTTCGTCGGTAGTATGGTGACCCTTCTCTCCCAGTGTTTGGTGGAAGAGGCCCGTCCGCCCTATAAAAGGAGGCCTTCATCTACCTTGGAGGGGGTCAAGTCCCAGAACTTGTAACCCTAGACTTAGGTTCTCCATTGTAACCTCACGAAGCATATCGAGCAATACAACCAAGCAGGAGTAGGGGCCTTACCTCCTCACGAGGGTCCCGAACCTGGGTAAAAAACCCGGTGTCAACCTCTCTATCGTGTGCGTGCGCCACCATCCTCGTCGTCGTTGAGCTGCTCGGAACGCGTGATTCAGCCCCCTCTCGAACGCAGGGATTGTTGGACCCTTGTTCTTTTGCGGGACACATCTCCGACAACTCCTAGCCATTACAAACAATAGATGGGGCAAGGGATCGGCCAAACCTCCCACATCCAATCCCATAGCTTCCATGCAAATGGGCATTCAACAAGAGCATGGAACAAATCCTCCTTAGCCAGACCACATAGCCGGCAAGTTCTAATTGCTTCCAAGTGTCTTCTTTTTTTTTATTGTCCCTCAAAGCCAGAGCACCGGTAACAATATTATAGGAAAAAAATTCCATCTTATGGGGAAGCTTTGCTTTCCTTATGCACCCCCAGCACAGGCATCCTGCCATCAGGTCGACTGCTCGATGCACCCCCGACGACATACTCTAAATGCTCAGATACAGCTAAGTGATATGCACTTCTTACTGAGAAGACTCCAGATTTATCAGGCTTCTAGGCCAAGAAATCAGCCTAATTTTCAAAATCGCCTCAACATCAACTGGTAGAAAATGTTTAGTGAGTCTTTCAATCAGCCATGCACCATGTTCATCCAGGAAGTCACATATCTTATTAAGTCTACAATCATTATTTTCCAAAATAGGCCTAAAGGTGGGAGCTTTTGGTATCCATGGATCTCTCCAAGCCCTGGTGGATCTGCCATTATCCACACGACAGATCATACCTTTCTTTAGCAGGACCAGGACATGTTCTATCCCCTTCCATACAGCCGAGGCATTGCTAGAGAACATCGTATCCAACAAATTCCCACTTGGTAAGTATCTGTCCCATAACAATCGCGCACAAAGGCTATTAGGCTTGTCAACTAGTTGCCAAGCCTGTTTCGCCAACAAGGCCTGGTTAGACAATCTCATGTCCCTAAATCCCATGACACCATGTGACTTCCGCAGAATCGTCTTTTCACATGACAACCATGCCATCTTCCCCTTCCCGTTCTCCACTCCCCACGAGTTTTGTCGGATCATCTTTGTAAGCTCATCACAAACAGAGGCCGACAATTTGAAGATGCTCATAATATATGTAGGTATGGCTTGCGCCACCGCCTTAATTAAGATTTCCTTAGCACCCACTAACATATATTTCTCCGCCCAATCAATCAATCTCGTCTTTACGCTCGCTTGTAGAGCTTCGAACCTCCCTTTATGCATATGCCCCTCTCTGGGACAGAAAGTCCTAGATATTTCGCATCGAACACCTCCTAGGTAACTTCCAAGACTTGCTTGATCTCCTCCACAACATTTGCTAGGCACGACTCTGAGAAAAGGATGGAGCACTTCCCTGGATTTAAGAGTTGACCGATTGCCTCTGCATAAGTGTTCAAAACATCCTTCACCACAGTAGCTTGACCTACACTTCTTTGAAGAAAAGCATAGTATCATCCGCAAATAATAGGTATGAAACACTAGGAGCATTCTGACAAATTTTAACCGGATCCATAATACCCTCATGAGTTGCCTTATTAATATGACCAAACAAAGCATCAGCAACAAACATGAACAAAAAAGGGGGCAACGGGTCACCTTGCCACAATCCGTGTGTAGGAGAAAACTAGTGCAGAAGCTTCCCATTTAACTTGAATTAATATTTAACCGATGTGACACATTCCATAATCCAAGACACCCAAGTAGCTGAAAACCCCCACTTGAGAAAAGAGTTCTTCAGAAAATTCCAATTGACTCGATCATATGCTTTCGAAAGGTCTAGCTTGTAAGCACAAAATGGTTCCGAACTGGCATTATTCTGTTAAATGAAATGAAGGCACTCAAACACAATAATTGCATTATCAGTAATAAGCCTACCTGGTATAAACACACTTTGGTTTTCAGAGATGAGATCATCCAAGAGTGGTCTTAACCGATTCACCAGGCACTTCGATATGATCTTGTACACCATGTTACAGAGGCTGATCAAACGAAAATCCTTAATATACTAGGGCTGCTGAACCTTCGGAACTAGGACCACTGATATATCATTAATATGGCTCGGCATTGAGCCCGTTTCAAAGAAAAATTTCACCGCAACTATTATTTCCACCTTAACCACACCCTAGTTTCTTTGGTAGAACCGGGCTGGAAAGCCATCAGGCCCAGAGCTTTAAGGGGACCTATTTGAAAAAGAGCATAAGATATTTCTTGATCTGAAAAACCCGCACGGCTTCTCATCCATTTCTGCTGACACAATAGAACGGATATTATCAATAGCCACATCACGGTTTAGTGTCGAGTCCTTCATTCGGCGTATTTGGAGGCTTGCAACTTCCGACGGAAGATATATTTTACCGATTTGACGGGGCTCTTTGATACTTTTACTATTCTACCGCTTCCGTATCAAAATAGATGTCTTATGTTTTTTAAAATTTGGATGAATCTATATACTAAATAGTTTTTTTCCGAAATGGTGGATGCGACCCCCGACCTCTACATCGAAAGGATGCATACGACCTTTATTTCTTTATTAAAGATCGATCAACAAAGGAACTACAAAGCATATACATCACCAAACCCGAAGCCACCACACAACACTTACACACTCGACAATGGAATAAAATCGTGTCAACGGAACCTGTGCCCGGAAAGACAAACGAAGACACTCCAGCAGCTAAGGACTGGAAACAATAGCATACCCCGAGGCGCCCTCTAGGCAAGACGAGAGCCTACATCCGGATTAGCTAACTCTTAGCGAGCACCTTGTGTGCATGCGACAGAAGCCGTCGCCGCCATCAAGCCTCTGAACAATCTTCACGGTTAAGATCTGCATAAACTTTGTCGGTCCTGCCGCTGACGCCACCACAGCGCCAAACGGCGACCCCACCCTGCGCGAGGCCATCATCACGTCCGCCGACGAGACCCCGCTACACCACGTCACCGAGACCCGCCGCCATCGGCGCATAAGATGGAACACCGCTCCACCAGCTGATCTCCTCCAGGCATCTCGGGCTCCAAAACGATGCCCTCAATAGGGTGAATGACACCGATGTGTCGCCATCGTCCGATCCGAAAAATACCAGATCTAGAGTTGCCCCCAGAGCCTTAGGCATGACGCGGGATTCGCAGCAACGATGCCTTCAACAAGGGATCGACATCCGAGGACGCCGCCATCGTCGGCTCCGACCGACATCGGAGCCTGGCTCTTGCCGGCCAACCACCTCGCCTCACCCGCACCGAAGCCAAGGGCCAGCGCAGGAGAGGGAGTTGTTTCCACATCCCTGCCACCGATCTGCCCGGAGAAGGACCTCCATGCTGTGCGCCACGTCGCCGCTGCTCCAACGCGCCACCACCACCGGAGACCGGCGGCCGCACCACGCCGGAGAGCCACCACGCCGAGGTGCCTAGTGGAAGCACCACGCCCAAGCAGGGAGAAGACGGCCCTCGCCGATTTTCTTCCGCGAGGGGACGAGGAGGCCTCTCCCGCCACCGGCAACGACCAGGCTTTGCCCGGCTGCGCCCTGGGGCAGCGGGAGAGGAGGGGATAGAGATGGGGAGGGGCGGCGGCTGGCGGCTAGGGTTTCCCCCTACCGTCGCCTCGCGGGGGCGAGAGGAGATGGCCTTTACTAAATAGTGTTTAGATTTATTCAATTTTTGTTAAATTTGAGATATCTATTTTGAGACGGGGAGAGTAGTTTGTTTGTTTTTCTGTCTTCACCATGTCTTCACCATTCTTTTTTTGTGTGTGTGCATGAATGCCTCCACCATTCGTCCACCACCCACGAGCAGGCATGATGTGTGTATTTCAAGATCGTACCTCCTACTTTTCTGCTAAAAATATGCACTCATATGGCACACGGACTATGGATTCGTTGCGCTGATTTCCACAAGGACCGGTACAGATCGGGCTCGGGCATATCAACCTATTCTGTCGCACACCAAACTGTCTTTCCGTGTATAATCTGAAAAACTGCTGATCCCGTAAATTTTTGACCGTCTGCCCATTGCTCAGGTACGCTTGTTCGCGGTCATATCGTACACAGAAAGTTTTCCGCAACCGTAACAAATAGATCCCACACGTTTCACTTTTGACAAATCGTGAGAATAGTTTCCTTTATTGCGCACGTTGCCAAAATTGTAAATCGTTGCGTACAAACGCAAACTACATTGGATAATTTCTGTGTGTACGATCTTTAGCGTATGTGATGTGTTTCCGTTTCTTTTTTTCTTTTCACGCTTTCTTTTCGGCTCTTTAGCCGCCTTCCCATCACCCCCGACCCATTTATAAATTAATTAAGCGGTCGTCCAAAACTCATACCTACAAAGAAATGTTAGGAAATGGGGCTCTTCTTCTAACCCTCACTAGTAGAAAACAGACCTTTGGTCCAGGGGTATTAGCCCCGGTTTTGCTACAAACCCGGATTAATGCCCCGGTCCAATGGCTAGAACTGGCCCCAGGGGGTGGCAGACACTAGCCCCGGTTCGAACGGGACCTTTAGCCCTGGGTCGTGTAACAAACCGGGGCTAAAGAGTTTCAGACAGGCTAGGTCGGGCGCCAGACCCTTTAGTCCTGGTGCTAAATGTAACCTTTAGCTTCGGGTTTAGACACGAATCGGGGCTAAAGGTCTGGCTATATTTTCTTCCCTTACCCGAGCCACCATTTAAGCTGGTGGCTCTCCTCTCTCTCTCTTTCTTGCTTCAAGTTCGAGTTCATGTCCTTTTTTTCCTCAAGATTTGTCTATATTTTATGGTGCTCCATCTATCCAAAGGTTCTAAAAGGTGAGCAACTTCATTCTTTAAACTCTCATTGCTATATTAGCTCATTTCATGTTCTATCTTATAGATGGATTTGTGGATTTAGTTTGATAGTAATTTTTGCAATGATAGCATGAGATCGATGTTTAGATTCTATCTATCTTGTATTAATGTAAGGAACTATAAGATAAATATCACGATATGTGCATTCTATCTATATATATCTTGTTTTGGCACATAGTTTCGAAATTTGATTTTAGAAGCACACACATGCGTGAGCTCATCATTCTAACTAGCTAGCTGGACAAAATATCCTTCTTCGTCTACCTGCGTTCAACAAACTGAAAAAATTGTAACAAAGATATGATTAATTCATAAAAGTTTGATAAGAAGATATCACAATTCACATATTAGGGAGTGCCTCCATGGCGAGCTCCTCGAAGATGTCTGAGGACAGGATCCTAAGACATCTTCGAGAAGCTCTGCCGTAGTGGTGTCCCTGCTCTCCCACACCATCTTTTGATTTATATCTTCTCTATCTAAATCAGTATGCTGGTGGAGCTAACTAATTTGACATATTAGAGAGTGCCTCTACGGCGAGCTCCTCGAAGATGTTTGAGGATGAGGTCCTAAGACATCTTCGAGAAGCTACGCCGTAGTGGTGTCCCTGGTCTCGCACACCATCTTGTAGTTCTTTACAAGAATGCATACCTATTTATAGATTAAGCAGCACAACATAGTGTCGGGCACTGATTACATAATGTCGACACACTCACCCTGGCATAGTGCTGCCACCCACCCAAAATAGTGTCGGCATTTAATTTATTGGCTTAGTGCTGCCCACTGAGGACATAGTGTCGACATGTTGTCTCCACATCCACATTTAGTCCCGGTTGGTGCCTCCAACCGGGACTAAAGGTTCATCATATCTTTAGTCTCGGTTGCTTTTGTTTTTTTTAGATTAGTACTAATTAATTATGATTATGCTGCCACCCACCCAAAATAGTAGAGTCATTTAATTTACTGACTTAGTGCTGCCCACTGAGGACATAGTGTCGACATGTTTTCTCCACATCCACATTTAATCCCGGTTGGTGCCTCCAACCGGGACTAAAGGTTCATCATATCTTTAGTCCCGGTTGCTGGCTTTAATTTTGTTTTTTTAGATTAGTACTAATTAATTATGATTATGTTTGATATACTTAATTAATTATATAATGCAGATGAGCCGGCAATGGATGTACGCTGACTGACTCTCTAACGAGTTCATTAAAGGCATGCATTCTTTTCTTCTTGTGGCCGAGGCAAAAAAGCGGAATGGTTTTATGTCTTGTCCATGTGGTGTCTGTCGGAATCATAAAGAATACTCTTCCTCAAGAGTCCTTCACAGCCACCTGTTTTGGTCCTGTTTCCTGACCGACTATAATTGTTGGACCAAGAACGGAGAAAGAGGGGTTATGATGGAAGACAACGAAGAAGAAGGGAATGGCAACGACTAACCTGAATACGATGATACTACAATGGAAGACATTGATGAAGAAAAAGATGAAGAACGGGCATCAGATCTGCCTGGTGATGATCTTAGTCGGGACATTGCTGATGTCCAGGAAGAATGCGTAACTAAAAGGGAGAGGTTGAAGTTCAAGAAGATGTTAGAGGATCACAACAAATTGTTGTACCCAAATTGTGAAAAGTTACTGAAAATAATGAAGAAGTTGCTTCCAAAGGATAACGAACTGGCCGCCAGTACCTACGAAGCAAAGAAGGTTGTCTGCCCTCTAGGATTAGAGGTGCGGAAGATACATGCATGCATTAATGACTGTATCCTCTACCGTGGCGAGGAGTACGAGAATTTGGATGCATGCCCAGTATGCATTGCATTGCGGTATATAAGATAACACGAGATGACCCTGGTGATGTTGAGGGCGAGCGCCGCATGAAGAGGGTTCCTGCCAAGGTGATGTGGCATGCTCCTATAATACCACGGTTGAAACGTTTATTCAGGAACAAAGAGCATGCCAAGTTGTTGCGATGGCACATGGAAGACCGTAAGAAAGATGAGATGTTGAGACACCCCGCTGATAGGTCGCAGTAGAGGAAAATCGAGAGAGAGTTTCCGGACTTTGCAGGTGATGCGAGTAACTTATGGATTGGTCTAAGTACAGATGACATGAATCCTTTTGGGGAGCAGAGCTGCAGTCATAGCACCTAGCATGTGACTGTGTATCTATAACCTTCCTCCTTGGTTGTGCATGAAGCGGAAGTTCATTATGATGCCAGTGCTCATCCAAGGCCCGAAGCAACCCGGCAACGACATTGATGTGTACCTAAGGCCATTAGGTTAAGAACTCTTACAGTTGTGGCACGGACAAGGTGTACGGTGTGGGATGAGAACAAGTAGGAGGAATTTGACTAAGAGCGTTGTTATTCATAACAATCAATGATTGGCCTGCTCTTAGTAACATTTCAGGATAGACAAACAAGGGATACAATGCATGCACACACAGTTTAAACGATACTGAAAGTATATATTTGGATAAATGTAAGAAGAATGTGTACCCGGGGAATCGTCGTTTTCTTCCGCCCACGCACATCCTAAGAAAGAAAGGTAAGCATTTGAATGGTGAGGCAGACAACCGATGTAAGCCTATCCACCGTACTGCTGATGATGTATTTGACATGGTGAAGGATTTAAAAGTAATCTTTGGAAAGGGTCCTGGTAGACAATCTGTTCCGAAGGACGATGTCGGACATGCACCCATGTGGAAAAAGAAATCTATATTTTGGGAGCTACCCTATTGAAAAGTCCTAGAAGTCCGCTCTGCAATTGACGTGATGCACCTGACGAAGAATCTTTGCGTGAAGCTGCTAGGCTTCTTTGGCGTGTATGGGAAGAGCAAAGATACACCTGAAGCACGGCAGGACCAACAACGTATAAAAGACCGAGACGGCATGCATCCAGAGCTGTTTGAAGGTTCTGCTAGCTACGCTCTTACCAAAGAAGAGAAAGACATCTTTTTTGAAGTCCTTTACAGTATCAAGGTCCCGTCTGGTTTCTCGTCGAACATAAAGGGAATAATAAATATGGCAGAGAAAAAATTTCAAAACCTAAAGTCTCATGACTGCCACGTGCTTATGACCCAGCTGCTTCCGATTGCATTGAGGGGACTCCTGCCGGAAAATGTTCGAGTAACCATTGTGAAGCTATGTGCGTTTCTCAATGCAATTTCTCAGAAGGTAATCAGTCTAGATAGTCTACTAAGATTACAGAAAGATGTGGTTCAATGTCTTGTCAGCTTCGAGTTGGTGTTCCCACCATCCTTCTTCAATATTATGACTCACCTCCAAGTTTACCTAGTCGATGAGATTAACATTCTTGGTCCTGTATTTCTACACAATATATTCCCCTTTGAGAGGTTCATGAGTGTTAAAGAAATATGTTCATAACCGTACTAGGCCAAAAGGAAGAATCCCAAAGGGATATGGAACAGAGGAGGTCATTGAGTTTTGTGTTGACTTTATTCTTGACCTTAAGCCCATCGGTTTTCCTGAATCACGGCATGAGGGTAGAATTAGTGGAAAAGGCACGCTAAGAAAGAAAGAAAGGATATGTATGGACGGACATTCTCTCACTAAAGCATACTACAGAGTTCTACAAAGTTCCACCTTGGTGGCTCCGTATATCGAGGAACACAAGAATATTGTACACTCCAACAACCCGGGGAAGCTGGCTCCTGGATTAGAGATGAACATGTGAGGACTTTCGGCGGTTCGTTGCAGACACATCTCATGAATGACATAAATGTTGGAGAGCAGTTGTACTTGTTGACAAGGGCACCATCTTTGACTATATTGACTTTCCAAGGGTACGAGATTAATGGGAATACATTTTACAGGATCGCCCAAGATAAAAAGAGCACCAATCAAAATAGTGGTGTCCGATTTGATGTAACAGACAAGAATGGGCAAAAGGATACATATTATGGTTACATAGAGGAGATATGGGAACTTGACTATGGACCTTTTTTTAAGGTTCCTTTGTTTCGGTGCAAATGGGTCAAGCTGACAGGAGGCGGGGTTGAGGTAGACAAGAAATACGGAATGACAACAGTGGACCTCAACAACCTTGCCTATAGAGATAAACCATTTGTCCTAGCCAATGATGTGGCTCAGGTTTTTTATGTGAAGGACATGTCTACCAAACCGAGAAAAAGGAAAGATAAGCAAAAGAATACATCATCCGATGAGCCAAAGCGCCACATAGTTCTTTCAGAAAAAAGAAACATCGTGGGGGTGGAGGATAAGACAGACATGTCAGATGATTATGATAAGTTTCATGAAATTCCTCCCTTCGCTGTAAAGGATGACCCAAGCATCCCCTTAAGTAAGGAAGATGCTCCATGGTTACGGATTAGAAGAAAACCCTAACATGTGTGGATGTTGGTGATGTACAATATTGTTAAACCTTTATTTTTAATGATCTTCTTATATGTATATGGATATGAACTATCTCGATCTCAATAGGTAGTATTGCAACTTGTTGTGGCCAGACATTTATTAATATTAAAACGTAAAAATTAGTCATAATCATATCTAGCCCTGTAGTACACAGCTTCTGGATCGTCTTCGGAATCGTCATCGTCATCGTCGTCGCTCATAGCACGCGGATGGATCCTCCGGCCTCGGATTCACGACACGCGAGGGAGGGGGCTCCCGGATGACGACCCCAGTACGCCCTAGGCCTTCACCACCACCACCATTCTTGTGGCTATGCTGCTGGTGAAAGTGCGGGTAACTCAGGCGAGGATGGTCTCCCATGGCGATGTAGCGCATCACACCGGCGATAGTCCGGTTCACCCACCATAGGCGGCGACCAGCCTCGTTGTGGTTCACAGGGGGCGGGTCGTCACCCTTGTACCTGGCGAGCTTCCTTTCCCACCAGTTTGCGAAGAAGGCATTCTAGGTGTCGAGGTTGTCGGGATCCCAATGGGGATCCATCCGCTGCTCCGGCGTGAGATCAAGGTAGAAGTGGTTCATGATGGCCGCCTGGCGGGCCGAACCTTGAGGCACAGGAGGAACAGGAACCCCTCCAGCGCTAAGCATGCAGCCAGCGAGCAGCTAGTACCCCGACGGGCATGGGTAGCTGGAGGCGCACAGCGTCTCGGTCTCCTCGAGCATGAGAAAAACCCAGTAAGCGGTGTCCATTGTTGTGAGAGAGAAGGTGTGGATGTGTGGATGGGCATGGTGGTCGACCTAGATATAGAGGGACATGGCGGGAGAACATGGCGGGAAGCAGGGGAAATGACGGGAGAACATGGCGGGAAGCGGGAGGAAATGGCGGGAGAACATGGCGAGAAGCGGGGGAAATGGCGGGAAGCGAGGGAAAACTATATTTTTATTATTTTTTGTGAACATTTCTACTAAATATAATACTTGTTAAATAATAGATAATTTCATTTAAGTTGTATAATAAAGTATGATAATAGATTTAAATTACAGATCTTCTTTTTCTGAAAATTTTGATATATAATACATAATTTTCTGAAAACTAAAAACCATTTTTGGTTTTGGCGCCAAACATAACCTTTAGCCCCGGTTTGGAATACAACCTTTAGCCCCGGTTTGTATTACAAACCGGGGCTAAAGGGTTGTGGCGCGCGGGAAGTGCAGCGGGCCGAAAACACCTTTAGCCCCGGTTCGTATTACGAACCGGGGCTAAAGGGGGGTGGTATAAATACCCCACCCCCACCCCGGGTCGTGGCACAACCCGGAGATCGCCATTCTTCCCAGCGCCGCGCCCACGCCGCCCACGCCCGTGAGCAGGAGCCCTGTGCCGCCACCCGCACCCGTCTCCGCCCTGCGCCTCGTCTCCGCGCCGCCCCGCCCCGTGCCAAGCCGCCACGCCGCCCCTCCCCGAGCCGCCGCCTCGCCGACATCTCCGCCCCGCGCCGCCTCGCCGATCAAGTTAGTGTTAATTAGGGTTGTTATTAGTATTGGTTAATTAGGGGTATTAGTTAGGGTTAATTTTGGTTAGTAGTAGTGTGTTAGTGTTTGTCAATTAGTAGTATTAGGATTTTGGTTAGTGTTAGTTAGTAGTATTAGTATTTTAGTTGGTGTTAGTGTTAGTGTTATTAGTAGTATTAGTATTTAGTTAGTGTTAGTGTTAATAGTATTAGTATTTTGGTTAGTTAGTGTTATTAGTTAATTTTGGTTAGTGGTAGTGTTATTGTTTGTAAATTAGTAGTATTAGTATTTTGGTTAGTGTTAGTTAGTAGTATTAGTATTTTAGTTAGTGTGTTAGTGTTAGTGTTATTAGTAGTATTAGTATTTAGTTAGTGTTAGTACTAGTGTTAGAGTTAGTAGCATTAGTATTTTGGTTAGTGTTAGTTTGTAGTATTAGTTATTAATATTAGTATTTATCTAGGGTTAGTTAGAATACTTAGTTAATTAGGTTTAGTTTAGTTAGTGTTAGGTTTAGGGTTAGTGTTAGTACTATTAGTATTTAGATAGTATTAGTATTTATCTAGGGTTAGTTAGAATACTTAGTTAATTATGTTTAGTTTAGTTAGTGTTAGGTTTAGGGTTAGTGTTATTAGGGCAATACTTAGTGATTTAGTTACTGTTTATGTTTTATGATTGTTTATTGCTATTATTTAGTTATGCCGCGTCCACCTCGTCCGAGCCTACTGGACTTCGTCGGGGATATCCGAGTCTGGGCTCCGCCGGGTTGGCACTGGGAGGTGCTACCTGTCGGGACTCGAACCTTGCTGAGGAATCCAGGTATCATCGTTGACCCGGAGCTTCTTTGGTGGCGTCCACGAGGTTCAGGAGCTGTGCAAAGGGAGCCAGCCCCCGAGGAGGTGGTACGTCGTCGTATCAGGAAGGAGGACGAGCATGTACGACGATACATGTATCTTTTGGATACTAGGTTCTCCAATATCTAGTAGGTTCACGGATCTCACCCGAGCTATTCTCCGGTGATGGTTCCTCTTCTGTGGCTGCAGAGCTCCCGTAGCACAGAACGCGGCAGCCGCGTTCGCTAGTTTATCTTATATTATTTTACTTTATCTTATGAGCGAGATGTATTAATAATGTACTTTATATTATGAGCGAGATGTATTAATAATGTACTTTATCTTATATTATTGTACTTTATCTTAATCACTAAGTACTGTATCCGAGTTGTCGCAGTTGTAATATTCTTTTACTTAATGCAATATTCTTTTTCTGTATTAGTTAAGCTATGGACGGTAGACAGAATAAATAGGAGCTTCTCAACATTATAGATGAGGGTACTGGGGGGTCTTATTATGATGGCTCCGAATATCTTAATTTGTCTGGAGGAGACGATGGTGGAGAAAATAGTGGAGACGATGGTGCTGACCATGGTGGAAACCATGGTGAAGACACCATAATAATGACAAACTCCGTCGAGGTATATAAAGCCTCTATCGATAGTTCACTAGTATAGATGCACTAATTGATTCGTATATATGTACTGACGAATGTTTCTTCTCTTAGACCTCCGCTTCCGGCCAATCTTCTACAAGGACAAGAGGCCCGACACACAAGTTTCCCACTGATGTCCATTTCAGCATTGACTTAGTCTCTCCGCAGGGTCAACCGCTGGAGCCCAAAGAATCTGCGAATGCATTTACAAGTCAATGCGGAGTGATTGTTAGAGACAAAGTCCCGATGACCACGCGGAATTGGAACAAGCCAGGAAAGAAAAAGGATCCAGCTGGGGCTAGTTTTGTAGATGACAGAGCGAAAGATACGATGTGGAATTCTCTCATGACACATTTCATCCTACCAATCTTGGAGACTGATGAGCTCACACAGCAAATGACGAGGAAAGTCAAGCACTTTACTCTTAAGAAGATGGTAGTTCAGTTAAATGCGCCAGATGACTATACACGATGCGCCAGATGACTATACACGATGTCTTCAGAAGACACTGAAACAGAAGAGATCAAGCGGTAGAGTAAGCATCATAAAAGAGGTTCCCCAGCAGGGGGAACAAGCAAAACAATCGAGTGGTAGCGGAAGCATCAGAACAAACGTCCCCCAGCTGGGGAAACAAGTAAACCAATCGAGTGGTAGCCGAAGAACCAAAAGAGATGTTCCCCAGCTGGGGAAACAAGCAAACCAATCGCTCCCCCCACTCCAGGTTAATATACCCGAACCTCAACTATATGAGGTAGAACCTATGGATCCGGAAACGGCTAGGATATTGGCCAAGCAATGTGGTATGTCTATTCATGAAATTCTTCACGGCGATATGCCCAAGGCTGAGGTAGCACCCAAATTTGTTCACGGGAGCCTCTGGTCAGTTCTGAGAGGCTTCGGGATATGTCAACACAAATGCGATGATTCCATGAATGGTACATGACAGCATCAAAAGAGCAACGAAATTGGCTCTTAGTGAAAGTTCGAAAATCGCATTACTTCACTGAAGACGAGGTCCCTATTGAATTTACAGAATTATTTCAGTTATTCAATCTAAAGGAACTCGACAAAACTATCCTCAGTTCGTATTGTCTGTAAGTGATTACTTTATTTCTGTAATTAGGTCTCTATCTCAGCTTGTTCAATTCATTGCCAGTAAGTATACTCACTATATTCTTTTGTACGCTATATATAATGATGCAGAATGAAGATGCTCGATTGTAAAAGAAAGGCTATCAATGGATTTGGGACCCACATCGAGTTCATGGAGCTATACTAAAGGATAAACCACTGGAGACCGAGCAAAACTTGTTGCGGTTTCTCACGAAACAGCATTTCTATAATGAAATACTATTTTCTTACCACGACGGCAAGTGAGTTTTTGTACACATTAACTTTTTCTTAATCGATGTTCAGTATAAATGATGAGTTACTGACGTATGTAAACCTTGCATAGGTACCACTGGATTCTTCTAAGCATTTCACTTGACTTGGGAAGAGTTCACATCATGGACTCACTAAACAAAGACATTGAAAACTACCGCAGTAATATTGATGCGTTCCAGAGGTAATTTCAACCATTATCGCACTATATCGGTTTCTTTCGTTCATTTTCTGAGATATCAAGTAGTTATTAACTCATACATTAATTTTCTTTGTTGGGTAGGGTTTGGACACAGTTCAAGAAACATGTCCGCGGCCAATGGCGTGAGGAGCTATTTTTTAAATCACTCTCAGTAAGTAGTACGAGCTAAGTCCGCGCATCTATTTAATTCTAGTTTATGTGCATTTATCATGATAGAGTTATTATTTGATTGAATTCTATTCTTATAAAGTGCGCGAGGCAGCCACAGGGAACTAATATATGTGGATTCTACGTGTGCGAGTTCATTCGCATCAGTATTGAGAAGCCCTCGGAAAATATTCGAGTAAGTAAACAATATATTCAACCTTTATTTTTATTATGAAAAGTTGTGTTGAGTCTAATTCATACGATCTCCTTTTTATATAGCTGGACGCGATGCGGGACAAGCTCCTACCAGAGGACCGCCTAATAGCAATCCAAGAGGAATTTGCTGCATTTTTTGTCGACAAGGTCATAGACCCACGCGGAGAATACTCTATATGTAGACCCTAAAGCATCCATGTAATGATCTCCAGAACAGTGCTTGCTTCCTAGTACGAGACGGGCTCTATTTCTTGACGTCGGTGTTCCAGATCGACGAGGTGTACGAAGAGGTGCTCCCGCTGCTCACCCAGTAGGACCTCAAGGACATTGGAATTGGCACCGTCGGATCCAGGAGGAAGCTGTTCGATGACATCCAGAAGCTCTAGAGCAGCGACAATGTTTCCTGAGCTGGTGAGCACTCCTGCAATAACCTGCATAGCTAGCTTGTGCTGCACCCACTTTTGTTTCCCTCTTCGATAGAGATTCAGTAGTAATGATCAGGGCATTAAGCACTTAATTCAATTATCTGTATGATGTTGTATGTGCTAGAGTCAGGTAGCTCTGTATTTTTGGGATTACATCAATCAGTCCTCTTATGGAATAGAAGCTGACTGCTCCTAAATTTTTTTGTGCAACTGTTTGATCTGAGTCTACAGGTTGAAACTGAACAAATAGTTGCATAAATGGACTAGAAGCACTGCAGCCAATTGGAAATTTTCTCCCTCGCCACTTTCTCTTTAGGTGTGATATATAAGATGTGTTCTGTGTTCATGTCCTTTTCTCGTTGTGCTAACTGATCGCATGCGCAAGCTGTTTAATTCAATGCCATTCCTGGAGGAGAGAGTTTGACTGTTATATGGTGGCAAGGATCTGTTAATGCTAAGATTTCAGAGCTACTTACAACTTTGGTATTTATTATGTTGCTTTTTCTTGTGTTCTTATCTGATGCTTACCAAAGATATATTTCACAATTGTACAAAATGCAGCACAACTGAATCAGATATGTTGCCTTAAAAAAACATATGTATGATTCTTAAGCCTAACTATGCTTCCCACTTTTTTCTGTCTAGATTCGTTGAACCTCATTGATGTCTTGTGCTGTCGTCAAGGCCATGAAGTGTTTCCGTAGTCAATTCAGATTTTAGAGTTGCAAAGTGTGCCCATGATCTGGTTGTAATAGTGTTTTAACCATATAATTTGATGTCTTGCAAGTGTGCATATGATCTGGTTGTAAGACTTCTTGCTGTTGTAAAAATTAAATTCTTATTTGATATTCATATACTTGCTCCAAAGAGTGATATTTTACTTAAAGAACAATGTTTATTCCCTTTACATCGCAATCCCCTCCCCTCCACAACAATCTAAGTAAACAGAGGGGATTGAGATGAGAAGGAACTTAGGGGATTAGGGGGGATTGGGTGAAAGGGAGGGATTCACCAAATCCCCTCCCATCCCCAAAACCCTTGGGGATGTAAATATACTAGAACTAAACAAGGCCTTATGCGGACTGTTTTGCCCTGGCGTTTCGGATGGATCAGCGGCTATGCATTTATTTATGACAGTGCATGCCTGATTGGCTCTTGTCTCAGACGTTTCATTCTCCTGGCCGCATGACGCCCACGTCCCTCTACATGCCGGGGGTTCTGTTGGAAATCGTCGCTTCTAAAACGCAATGCGTAGAGTACCGTGAAAAAACTGAAAAAACCTTACACGCAGAGTAAACTGGAATAGAGGGAGTACACCATATCTGGAGTAAGCTCATAAGCACATACTTGATCGAATAGTTCACAGAAACACTCAACATACTCCACCTACCGTGGTTTACCGATGGATTTGTTAAATTTACCAACTAGAGAACAGTGTTGATTGTGACCAAACCTGATGTTCAGATGGTGACAGAATTCGGCCTCGTTGCCTTGGAAACTCAGCGACGAGCAGATTCCAACCAACGAGTTGCACCTCCACCAACGCGAGTCGTAGCATACTGAATCCACAGGTGCATAGGTGATATGGGCATGATCCTTCGGGTGCCTATTATTGGTATATACGGTGTGGTTCAACAGAAGGCTCACTTGAAGATGATAAAGATTCATAAAGCCAATTACAGTTTGGCCGATACGAAGCCTACAAGGACAATGATTCCAAGTACACAAGAAAAAAAGTAGTCCCTCCGACCCATATTAATTGACTTAGATTTGTCTAGATTTGGATGTATCTATACATCCGAATTTAGACAAATTTGAGTCAACTAAATGGGTCGGAGGGAGTACAAGACAAGATTACATACAAACTCTAACTTGTGACCTACTCGTATTTGTATCTGAGACCAAGCCTTCCAATATATAAAGGGTAGGAGAGGCCAACGAAGAGGACTAGCACCCGATAATAGATCCAGACAATAGATATCAGATACACACGTCTCGCTTGGTGAGATCGCATCTAATCAACTCAACGAGTTTGTACTCTCCATTGATAATACGAGCAAGCAAACATGAAGTAGGATTTCCTCTACGAGGGCCTAAACCTGGGTAAATCGTCTCTATTGTTTGTCTGTTAAGCCGACGATATCATCAACTCTCCTTTTCCCCTGAAACCGAAGTTCATAGCAATAGGCATTGCCGATATTACCTCTCGTCAATTTGTGCCATCTATGGAATTCCTGAGTGCCGGAGCCATGAATCGGCGGCTCCCTCTTCACCAAGCATCAACTCGACCATCAGAAGCAGTTAGATCTGTTCCGGTCATGAACTCGACGCAAGCATCGACTCCGGCATTAAGAAGACTATTTCAACTCTTGGCATAGACTATTTCGATTCTGCCACAAACTGTTTCAGCTTCGTCAACATCGGCGATCTACAATTCATCAGCATCCGAATCCGCGCAACCAGCAAGCATCCAGATCAAGATCTTCAAAACGCTCGGCAATTGGCGCAACATCTCTCTGCACTGAAGCACACATGAGTGAATCAAATTGAAGCCGTACGTGAAATTAGAACAAGTACAATAGGATGACATTAGCTGGCTATAAGAGTATATTTTGGCTGAGTTGGAGGACAGAGAAGAGGAGAGATAAGAAGAGTTGGCTATAAGTTAAGAGCCAGCTACAACACGTGCTCCTAGGCACTTTATGGAAATGATATGTGGGCCATATATTAGTAAAATAGTACAATATTTGGAGTTAGCCATTATACTTGTTGGCTATAGTGATAGCTATAGATGACATGGCAATATATTATAGCCAATAATTTGGCTATACTATTAAACTTTCTCTTGGTCACCAAGATGATCAGTGCACGTGGATCTAGTTCCGAGGCGATCTGTTGCTGTCCTAGTGCCACCTAGTGTGCTACGAAGCTCGAAACCGTATCTGCTACAAAATCCTAAGGACTCTCGGATCAGAACTAGTTAACATAGAATTCAGATCGGATACATCTACATGCAAATAACGGAGGAAATTATAAGCAAAAGCAGCCACGGAAACTCTTTGAGAAGCGGTCACATGACGTGGCTCAATTTCAAAAACAAAAGCCTGTACCGGACAGTTAGTACGAGTCAAAAGAGATTTCCTATGCACGTCGTGTGTGCAGGAGACGCTGATGTCGCGTGTACATGACTACTAATGAGATTTCCTAGCTAGATGGACTTCACGCTCGACCTGTGCCAACAAAAAGGGAAATAATAGCACTCCCCGGGGGATACGACGTGTTTGATCCCCGGTCGTGGTCGTGTACCAGGTCGTGCACCCGGTGGGCCCATCGATCGATTCGGATCCCCGGATCGCTAACTCTGCATCCCACCTCGCGCTGCCGCTTCTCCCACTGCTCTCCCTCCTGTTCGAGCCCGCCGCCCAAGTTCCCCGCCGGCCTCTCCTCCCTCGACCCCGCCTCCCCGGCCTCTCCTGCAGCCCCGCGCCACCGGGCCGCCACCGGAGCTCGCACCATCTACTGGTTCTCTCGCTGACAACCTGTCCCCCTGCCCTCAACTCCTCCACAGGGACACGAGCCCCGCCGCAAGTGCTCTGGCGGCGGCGCCATGGACGGCGACGGGGACTGTCCCCATGGAGCTCGTCTACGTCACTTCCTCCTATGGCACCGGCCATCTCTGCAGCCTTCCATGGTGCCCACCCATCCCCCAACCACTCCAGGACAAGGGCCATGACCCTCACCACACATGATGACGACAGGGACACCATCGGCAGGGGCCTCGCCGGACACTGCCCCCTCCAGGCCCCTCTCTCCCAACTCCGGCGAGACCGACGATTCGAGATGGATTTGCTACCGACGCTCAACACTGTTGCTACCCATGGTCAGCGACGTTGCTACCGATGGCGGGTGGCTTTTGCTACCCTGGGTATAGACTGTTGCTACCGACGGCAGACGGCTCCGCTACCTTGGGTCGACGATGTTTCTACCATTAGTGCATGATGTTGCTACCTTAGGCGAAGCGGGGGCTGGTTTTGCTACATACACATTTATGTTTTCCGATATATTCGTTTTGATTTTGCTACATTGATGTTCTCCAAATGCTACACTTATTTCTGCACCTATGAATTTCGGCGAGACCCCGACTATGTCTCCGGCGAAAAAAAATTCTACACTAATACAAAAAAATTGCTACAATTGTTCTCTGATTTTGCTACATTAGCATAATTCTTTTGCTACATAGTTTCCGGTGAAACTCCGGCGAGGTCTCCGGTGAGGTCTACCGGCGAAATTCTCCGGCGAGGTCGAATATGCTACACTAGCACAACATTTTTGCTACACGGTCGTCCGCGGCGTCTCCGGCGAAATCTCCGGCGAGGTCCAGTCTGTTTTTCTATTTTTTAGATCGAATCGTTTTTTGTTACATGTAGCAAAAGCGGGGCATTATGTAGCAAAAGCGGAAAAGGAAGGGACACGTGTCAGCAGGAGGACCCGGGGGATCGGAAGTTTTGATGCCCGGGAGACGCGTGGCACTCCCCCAACAAAAACTGCTAGCTAGAGCTAGCTTATACGTACATACACGTATCACTTGAAGATAGCAGTATAGTATATCGGTGAGTCACCGGGCTGCGTGCACAACTTGAAAGATACTTCGACTTTGCCACGACCACCTTCATCTTCGTCGCGGCCGCCAACGACTTTAACCATATGATCCTCCATCGCCATCGACTACAAAGGTGCTCTCCTCGCCATCGTCCGACAGCTTTCCTAGCGAGCCGGAATCAACTCCGTCCGACTATCCGCTACTGCGTCGACTCCCCTTCGTCGCATCGACTCTATGTTAGGGGGTTGTGCCGACTCCGTCCGCTGCATCAACTCCGTGTCCATCACACGACTCAATCAACCTGAACCACACATCTGCTGCGTCGACTCTGTCAACCGCGCTGACTCTACACACGGGGGTTGCGCTGCCTCCACCATGCGACCCACTGCGGTGTTCGGCTCCGACGAACCATTGCGGCCTTTGGCTCTGACGACTCGGGGGATCCTTTGGCTCCAGTGACCCGCTGCCGCCTTCCGTCCCGCTACATGCTGCGGTCTTCGGCTCTGGTGACTCAGGGGCTCCTTCGGCCCTGGCGACCCGCTACAATATTCTACTACGCTGGCCCTCTACGGTCTTCGATTCCGACGACCCGCTACAATCTTCGACTGCAATGGCATGCTACGGTCTTTGACTCTAGCGACCCGATAAAATCTTCGGCTGCGGCGACCCGTTGCCATCATCGGCTATATCAACCCACTTCCATCATCGTCTCTGGTATCCTGCTGCTGCATCGACTTTGTCCGCCGCGCGACCCGCTTTCGCGTCGACTTCATCTGTGGGCGCATCGATTTCCATGGCAACTACCAATAAACCTAAGTTTCCCTCTACTTATAGTTGATTCTTTTTTAACTCGCACTCAAAACACTCGGGTTCTACGCCCTCTTCGAGTAACCTAAGTGCCAACCACTCTACGCACTCAAGCACCTCATACGCGACTTCCCGATTAGCTGACTCTGTGTCGGGGATTGTCCACGGGTAGCCCAGTTGGACAGGTGCGCCCATGTAACATCCCAAAATTTTCATATGAAAACCATTATCATTGCACTCATATCATTTTGGCATGTGTTGCATGGTATTTAGATTGTCCCCCAAAAATTTGGTGAAGGTTTGAATCAATTTGAAACACTTTTGCTAATTCAAAACCTAGGAAAAGAAAAACTAAAAAGAAAAAGCAAAAGAAAGAAAAACAACAGCAATAGCTTTTGGCCCGCTCGGCCCAACCCCAACCCAATAGCAGCCCACCCGGCTTACCCCTTCCCCATCTCTTTCTTTTCTCACCTTCCCCCTTCAGACCCCCTCTCACTTACGCCCTGGCCCCACTGCCCAGTCACCCTCCACCTCACCTTCTTCCGTGCGGGACCAACATACCGTCCCCCCTCCTTCTGTCGTTTCTAATTGATGCAAATTCGAGCGTTTAGGCGAATTAATCCCTACTACAGCCCTAGCTTCTTAACCCCCTCTCCCCCTCTTCGTTTTCCTCACAGACGCCACCCCCAAAGAGCCCCCAGGCTCCCCAATTGAGAGCTCGAACCGCCGCGTACCAACGGAGCTCCGGCGGTAATTCCGGTGAGCACCGACCACCCCGCGCCCTCCTCTCTGCCCTATCATCATCACCATGTTCTGGCGCACCTTTTAACTCTGCCCACACACTTTTACTTGCCCCAGGTCGTCATCACGATCATCGCCGGCGTCTTCCTCTGCCGCCACCATTCGTCGACAATCCCGGTAAGACTAGGGTTCCCGCCGCCCCTTTTTGGCCACTACTAGATGGTACTGGACCGGGTGCACTCCCCTGACCCTTTTGTTTGTCTGCTCGAGCCCTAGAACGACGCCACCGTCTCGGAGACGTGAGTTCTACAAGTCGGCAGGAACTCCGATGAGGAATTCTGGACGAAGCAGAGCATCCGTCCCTCGACCGCGACCATCACCGAGACCAGCTCGACCACCGCGATCTCTGGTAACAGTCCACAGACCCCTACCCCTTTAGAATCGCCGGCACACCACCGTCCGACACGCCGCCGTCGCGCGCAGAGGACCAGCGCCGCCAGCTCTTGGCCACGCGTTGAGCACCGTCCGATATTTCCCTAGTGGCTAGGATTAGATCTGTAAGCGAACATGTACTGGTTGATATGGTTCGTCCGTTGCCACTTAAATCTAACGGCCCATAGTGACTAATCCGACTGAATCAGTACGGGCCAATAGAATTACGCCACGTCAGCCAGAGCATCTGTTTAAATTAGAAAATAGATAGAATTTATATTAAACTTAGAAATTCAATAACTTTTGATCCACAAATCAGAAAAATACAAATTTGGTGTCTATGGATTCAGAAAAGTGAGACCTTTATTGTTAAGGCCTTATTTCACACTTCTGCTTCTGAAAAATTGGAGTTATAGGCAGAACCCTTTTAGGAGTATTTTGCCCATAAAAAATTACTTCATAAATTGTTTTTAAGTATTCCTTATGCCTTTAGATAGATTATTTTAACCTATGTACTGTAGACTCTATAAGTTTTAGAGTTTTGTTCATATCATTGCATTTTGCATGCATTCATATTTTTGTGATGCTATATTGATTGTATTATTGTTGTTGGATTGTTCTTTGTGTAGATTGTGTGAATTGTGAAGTTTGTTGATGTGAGGATTGTACCTATTCCCCTAGCTACCAAGGCAAGTGATATTTCATCTTATGTCCTATTATTTTCACTATTGCACTAGTGCTATTTTTGTAGATCTTAGCATGGTAGGATTACTTATATTTGTTACTATGCTATGGCTATCCTATAGATTATATCTTGGTAGTATTTCCTAGTAGAAAGACATTGTATGCTAGAGTGCTTAGCCATGCTATTAGAATTCATGGGTGGGAATTCATATCAAGGTAGTATGGAAATATATAGTTTGGTTTGACTAAGAAACCAACTAATGTTAATGAAACACCTGGGTGGAGATGGGACTTGTATGGATTATGTTGAGTGTTTACTCAGGGCCCATGTCTATGGTTTACCTTGGTGTATCGCACTTATGGACGGCCACCCAGGAACAAAGAGATTGGAGACATTCTTGTCGCGAAGCTTCCAGTGCAGCCACATGGCATCTGGGCTCTGCCTTGACCGACTAAGTTGCAAGAACTCAGCCAGACGGACAGAGGGTGGTAGTTATAATAGGATGGAACGCGTCTGTAGTGGTCTGAGGGATTGCTTCTAAAAAGTCTCGTCTCCATGCATGTCGAGTCTTGTGGGGAAAGTGCACCTCCTCTCGAGAGGGTAAAACTAAGTACTTAGCCGTGTCCCCGGTTATGGACAATTTCTGAGCATCAAGACAATGAAGCAGTTCAAAAATCTCCTCATCCAAATTTCTCTAAGTTAAAACTTGTGGGCGAACAAGGGTGGAGGTTCATTGATGTCTATCAATGGTACCTTAGTATTTTTGAAGAGAAAACCTACTCTTCAAAAACTATGAGATAAAACCTTGCTTTTAGCAAAGTCAGCCAAAACCACACTTAGCCATATGTTCATGTAGTTGTTGGATTTTACTAAGTATCTATGGTATCACTTGCCAATACAATTCCAAATGTATTGACCCTTTGTGGATGTAACTTATTATGTTGCAGGATACTCTGATGATGAGTAGGGTTACGGGTCTACACTCGACATGTTTGCCTGTGGCGCATGAAGAAAAAAGACTCTATTATTATACTATGTCTTGTGAACCTTGAATAATGTTAGCCTTGGGCTAAGTGAGTTGTAAGAACTATTATATTCCTGGATATGCGATGTAATAATGACCTTTGTTCCTGTGTACTTCATCTTAAACTATGGGTTCTAGCATTTCGATCCAGGGACTAGCACTGCAATCACAAGGATCTTACCTTATTATGGTGAGATATTACATATTATATCAGAGCACTGTGTTGCGTGTAGGTTTGTGACCCTAGGTTGGATTAGACTTAAGGAAAACCCTTTGGAAAAATAACTCTATTTCAAACTTTACACTTGTCTTTTCATCTCGTAAAACTTTTCCTGATCATTCTTCCTCGTCTATTTTTGTAGATGTCCACCATCAATGAATCTATCAATAAGGGACCACTATGGCTAGGACACTAGAATGTGAGACGGAATTTCCCAAGGCACTCAAAAACCTCATGATCGGCTTGGGGATGGATGGTGAAGCCGTGTACAAGGGATTTCCTGTGACAAACGAAGGACAAGAGTATTGGTGGGTGCAACTCCATTTATATAAGGACAAGGAAGATGATCCAAAGAGTATGGGATTCTGCATGTTCACCAACTCTGAAATGCACACATCATTCTTTGACTCTGCAAGGAATGCTGCGTGGAAAGCCATTGAGGAACTTGGGGAAAGACTAAAGTATAGAATTCTCAATACTCAAGAGGATCTCAAGGAGGAGAAACATCGTGTCCAAGATTCAAGGGCCACAGTAAAACGACTAAGGAAGGATATCATAGACTTGGCTTTGGAGTTATGCGAACAAGACAAACAGATTGCTGCCAAGGACGCCCAGATTGCTACCTTGGTTAATAAGGAGTGAGATACTAGTTGGACCACCACACTTGGCGTTTTATCACGTTAGTATTTTGATCATACCGACCTATGTGGTATGGCAAAAATAAGTTATGTTTGGACCTTGATTGCTTTAATTGAATACTGTATTGCCACTTGGTTTGAGGAATGTTTGGTTGGTTGATTTTATTTTTATCTTTGCATCTATAGTTAATTGTGTTTTCTTTCTCTGGACTTGTGTTATTACTAATTTTTCTCCATACTATGCAAAAGATGCCGAATTTTGTATACAACACGACCGAGGATTTCAAGGGAACTCGCTTCGGGACTCGCATGTTGGAGCTCGTCCAAGTGCTCGCTCTTCCAATCCCTACCATTCAGGGACTTCAGCTGAGGAAATTTCAGAGGAAGGACTTATGGGCATTCAGAGTTACCTAGCCAGGACGCGAGACATAGCCCCAAACTAAGGAGATCGCCTTCAAGATACTCCACGATGACTTGGAGAGGGGCCTCGACGTCGCTATGCAGGAGCTATTGGGACGCCTATGTGGACATCACTCTTCTGAGATCAAGAGCCACTACTTCTACTTCTTTGGGAGGCGCGACGAGGACAGAGAGCCTATTGTGTTGGACGAGGCCACTAAGGAGACTATCAAGCCCGTGCGTCACCACCTCCAGGAGTTAGAGAGCCTTATCAGGAACCTGGATACTGATAGGACTAATGTGATTCTTAGCAACGATGAACTACGAGTCCAACTTAAGGAGAAGGACAACACCTTCCAGGAATAGGAGAAGCGAATCAAGGAAATGGAGAAGAAGTTTGAAGACTAGGATAAGAAATTCAAGAACCAAGAGAAGAGGGTTCAGGAGAAGAATAAGAAGATTAGAGACTTGGAGACCGAGTTAGAGCTTGAGGACATTGAGCTGGAGGCGAATCATGAGGTGATAGAGAGGCTGCGCACACAAAAGAGAGATTTATAGGCGAAGATCGATGCTTTGACTACAAGCTTGGAGGAATACAAGGCAGGATTCACCGCAACAGGACTTGCACTAGTGGAGGAGGAAGTCGACATGGAGGAGTAGTGATATCTATCTATCTATCGTTTTATTATTGAGTCGCATAGATCATACCGACTTGTGGTTGACTATGCTAGTATGTTTATCTTCGCAAACTCTGTTATTGTCGTGATGTTGAACCTGCATGTGCTTGTTTGTTGATTGTTGTTATTTTACTTAGGTTATCTATCTTTACTTACCCTTATTAAACCGACAGATGCCTCCTTGTCGTAACAACGAGGGCAACAACGACAGTGGAAATGGAATGCAGCAAATGATGGCTGCGCAGACACAGTTGATGCAAATGATGACTCAGTTCATGGCGAACCAGAATCAGAACAACAACAATAACAATAATAACAACCAGAACAATCCACCACCTCTGGATATGCTCACCAGATTTCTAAGGCTGAGACCTGCTAAGTTCTCTGGTACTACTGATCCCATGGTGGCAAATGACTGGCTACGCTCTGTGAATAAGGACTTAGTCACAGTTGGATGCACTGACGCAAAGAAAGTCAGATTTGCGGCACACTTACTGGAAGGTCATGCAGCTACTTGGTGGGACAATTTCCAAGTTACAAGCCCTATTGAAGAAGTAACTTGGGAAATGTTTGAGGATGGCTTTCGTACCACTCACATCTCTTCTGGAATAATGGGGTTGAAGAAAAATGAGTTTCACAACCTCAAATAATGCCATCGTAGTATTTCTGAGTACATCGAATAATTCAACAACCTGTCACGTTATGCACCAGATGATGTTGACACTGACGCAAAGAGGAAGGAGAAGTTTCTTGATGGGTTGAATGATGAAATATCTATGCAACTATCTGTTGCTTACGTTCCAACCTATCAATATCTGTGTGATAAAGCTACCATCCTAGAAAACAATATGAAGCAACTGGAAGGTAGAAATAGGAAGCACCATTTTGATAAGTTCGGATCAGGATACCTCACAAGCATTCTCATGGTGAAGCAAGCGGGAGTTCTGGATTCCACAAGAATGGGAATCATAACAACCATCGTAACAATAACCACCACCACGATGGAATCAATCATCGTGGACACAACAAAGGTGGGTACAGGAATAACCACAATGGTCATGGCCATGGAAATCAAAATGGTTAGAATCGCCATAACCAGCCAGCAAAGAAAGACATCAGTCAGGTGGAATGTTTTAAGTGCAAGAAGACATGGCACTATGCTAATGAATGCCCAGAGAAGAAGACTGATGGGGTTAAGCCGAACCCATTTCAAAAGGGCCATGTGAATCACATCAATGTGGAGGAAATTCAAGAAGGATCTCATGTCGTGATCGGTAAGTTCAAGATTAATTCATTTCCTGCACTTATCCTTTTTGATACCGACGCATCACATTCATTCATTTCAAGAGCATCTGTAGTCAAAAACAAACTCTCCACTGAAATTATTGGATGTCCCATTAAGGTAAGTTCCCCAGGTGGAGAAATGATAATAAATTCTGGGTGTCGACAGATAATCCTAGAGATTGGAAAGAACAAGTTCCCAGTTAATTTAATAATCCTAGAGTCCCAAGGATTAGATGTAATGTTAGGGATGGACTGGTTAACACGTTATGAGGGAGTGATAGATTGTGCCAAACGAACTGTTATGCTCACAACCCCAGAAAAGAAACGGATCAGGTTCAAGTCTAACTTTGAACCCAAGGGGAGCAAGGTTAATTCTCTTAAGGGGGTTAGCCTAGACAGAGTACCAATAGTGAAGGAGTACCTGGATGTGTTCCCAGAAGAATTACCTGGCATGCCACTAGATAGGGATGTGGAGTTTCTGATAGACTTACTACCAGGAACCGGGCCTATAGCAAAGATACCTTACAAAATGTCAGTAGATGAGTTATAAGAACTCAAGAAACAGCTGGGAGAACAGTTGAAAAAGGGATTTATCCAACCGAGTTCTTCGTCTTGGGGAGCACCAATTTTGTTTGTTGAGAAGAAGGACTGAAGTCAAAGATTATGCATAGACTATCGATCACTTAATGAAGTGACCATAAAGAATAAATATCCCCTACCTAAAATAAATGATCTTTTTGATCAGCTAGAGGGAGCATGTCTGTTCTCAAAAATTGATCTTCGATCAGGATACTTCCAACTAAAGATTAGAGAACATGATATACCAAAGACTGCATTTATCACTAGATATGGGTTGTATGAATATACAGTGATGCCGTTTGAATTTACAAATGCACCGGCATATTTCATGAACATGATGAACAAGGTATTCATGGAATTTCTTGACAAGTTTGTAGTGGTATTCATCGATGACATATTGATATATTCCAAGAGCAACGAAGAACATGAAGAACATCTACGCCTAATTCTGGAGAAACTCAGGGAACACAAACTATATGCCAAATTCAGTAAATGTGAATTTTGGCTGAATGAAGTGGGATTTCTAGGTCATATAGTATCTGGAAGTGGTATAGCCGTTGACCCAGCAAAAGTGGCAGCTATAACAAAATGGGAACCTCCTAAAACAGTTAAAGAAATCCGTAGTTTCCTAGGCCTAGCAGGATACTATCGGAGGTTCATTGAAAATTTCTCAAAGATAGGAAAGCCTATGACTGATCTGCTAAAGAAAGAGAAGAAGTTTAACTGGACAGAAGCATGTGAATCCAGTTTTCAGGAGTTGAAAAATAGATTAGTGTCAGCACGAGTGTTATGTTTGCCGGATCTTGAGAAAGACTTTCAAGTCTATTGTGATGCATCTCACCAAAGACTAGGAGGTGTACTAATGTAGGAAGGTAGAGTTGTGGCTTATGCATCAAGACAACTCAAAAATCATGAAGTGAACTATCCTACTCATGACCTAGAATTGGCATCTAGTGTGCATGCATTAAAGACATGGAGGCATTATCTTATGGGAAAGCGTTGTGAAATGTTTACCGATCACAAGAGTCTAAAATACATTTTCAAACAGAAGGAACTCAACATGAGACAAAGAAGATGGCTAGAACTTGTCAAGGACTACGACTTAAGTTTGCAATACCATCCTGGAAAGGCAAATGTCATAGCTGATGCATTAAGCCGCAAGGTTTATGTAAATGGCCTCAATAAAGGAGAATTGCTAGAAGAGTTATGTGCCCAATTTAGGCAGTTGAGATTAGAGATAGTGCCTGAAGGATACCTTGCATCCTTGGAAGTGCAACCCACACTGATGAATAGAATCCAAGAAGCTCAAAAGATGGACAAGGAAATAGAAGAAATCAGAAGTAAAATTAGTGAAGGCAAGGCAAAAGGATTTCATGTAGACGAACAAGGAACCTTATGGTACGAAAAACGTATCTGTATTCCGCAGGATCTTGAACTTAAGAAGTTGATCTTACAAGAAGCTCACAATTCACCATATTCAATTCATCCTGGCAACACCAAGATGTATATGGATGTTAAGGAAAGATTCTGGTGGAATAATTTAAAGAAAGATATAGCAGAACACATTGCCTTGTGCGACGTGTGTAGTCGTGTAAAGGCAGAACATCAGAAACTGGCGAGATTATTACAACCACTGCCAATACCTGATTGGAAATGGGATAAAATCGGTATGGATTTTATCACCGGGCTGCCAAGGACTAAATATGGATACGATTCTATATGGGTTATCGTTGATCGCTTGACAAAAGTGGCTCATTTTATACCGGTAAAGACCACTTACTCAAGTGCCAAGCTAGCCAAGATATACATGAATAGAATTGTGTGTTTACACGGGGTGCCTAAGAGTATCGTGTCAGATAGAGGAACTCAATTCACTTCGCACTTTTGGCGACAACTTCACGAGTCGTTGGGAACTCGACTAGAATTTAGCACCGCGTTTCATCCACAGACTGATGGGCAGACAGAAATGACCAATCAGATATTGGAAGATATGTTAAGAGCTTATGAGTTAGTCTATGGATCTAGTTGGGACGAAAGTCTACCATACGCGGAGTTTTCCTATAATAATAGCTATCAATCAAGCATATAAATGGCTCCGTTTGAATTCCTTTATGGAAGGAAGTGTACTACACCATTGTTGTGGAATGGAGTAGGAGAAAGAAATTTGTTCATACCAGACCTGATCAAGGAGGCCGAAGAGAAAGTCAAGATGGTGAGGGATAGGTTAAAGGTAGCCCAATCTCGACAAAAGAGCTATGCAGATCCAAAACGTAGAGAGGTCACCTATGAGGTTGGTGATAGAGCTTATCTCAGAGTATCACCACTTCGTGGTGTGAAGAGATTTGGAATCAAAGAAAAATTAGCATCACGCTATGTAGGACCCTTCAAGATTCTGAGCCGCAAAGGAGAAGTGGCATATGAGATAGAACTACTAGAATCTCTATCAGCAATTCATAATGTATTTCATGTCAGTCAGCTGAAAAAGTGTCACCCAGAAATGGAAGAAACTTCGTTGAAAGACACTATACCGTTAGAAGAAGTTCAGCTAGAGAATGATCTCACTTATGAAGAGAAACCTATTAAGATTCTAGAGACAGCAGAAATAATTACACGTACCAAGACGATCAAATTCTGCAAAGTGTAGTGGAACCATCACATCGAATCAGAAGAAACATGGGAACAAGAAGATGAACTTCGGAGAGATCACCCTCACCTATTTGCTAGCCAACCCGAATCTCGAGGGCGAGATTCATCTTAAGGGGTTAGATTTGTAACATTCCAAAATTTTCATCTGAAAACCATCATCATTGCACTCATATCATCTTGGCATGTGTTGCATGGCATTTAGATTGTCCCCAAATAATTTGGTGAAGGTTTGAATCAATTTGAAACACTTTTGCTAATTCAAAACCTAGGAAAAGAAAAACTAAAAAGAAAAAGAAAAAGAGAAAAAAATAACAGCAGCAAAAACTTTTGGCCCGCTCGGCCCAACCCCAGCCCAATAGCAGCCCACCCTGTTACCCTTCCTCCTCTCTTTCTTGTCTCACCGTCCCCCTTCAGACCCCCTCTCACTTACGCCCTGGCCCCAATGCCCAGTCACCCTCCACTTCACCTTCTTCCACGTGGGACGAACAAACCGTTCCCCCTCCTTATGCCATTTCTAATCGATGCAAATTCGAGCGTTTGCGCGAATTAATCCCCACTACAGCCCCAGATTCTTAACTCCCTCTCCCTCCTCTTCATTTTCCTCACAGACGCCACCCCCAGAGAGCCCCCAGGCTCCCCAATTGAGAGCTCGAACCGCCGCGTACCAACGGAGCTCCAGCGGTAATTCCGGTGAGCACCGACCACCCCGCGCCCTCCTCTCTGCCCTATCATCTTCACCATGTTCTAGCGCACCTTTTAACTCTACCCACACACTTTTACTTGCCCCAGGTCATCGTCACGATCATTGCCGGCGTCTTCCTCTACCGCCGCCGTTCGTCGATAATCTCGGTAAGACCACGGTTCCTGTCGCCCCTTTTTGGCCACTACAAGACGGTACTGGACTGGGCACACTCCTCTGACCCTTTTATTTGTCTGGTCGAGCCCCAGAACGACACCACCGTCTCGGAGACGTGAGCTCCACCGTCGGCAGGAACTCCGGCGAGGAATTTTGGACGAAGCAGAGCACCCCTCCCTCCACCGCGACCATCACCGAGACCACCTCGACCGCCACGATCTCTAGTAACGGTCCACGGACCCCTACCCCTATTAGAATCACCGGCACACTGCCGTCCGCCACCCCGCCGCCGCGCGCAGAGCACCAGCGCCGCCAGCTCTTGGCCACGCGCTGAGGACCATCCGATCTGTCACTAGCGGCTAGGATTAGATCTTTAAGCGAACATGTACTGGTTGAACTGGTTCGTCCGTTGCCACTTAAATCTAACGGCCCACAGTGACCGATCCGAACAAATCCGTACGAGCCAATAGAATTACGCCACGTCAGCCAGAGCCTCTGTTTAAATTAGAAAATAGACAGAATTTATATTAAACTTAGAAATTCAATAACTTTTGATCCACAAAACAGAAAAATACAAATTTGGTGTCTATGGATTCAGAAAAATGAGACCTTTATTGTTAAGGCCTTATTTCACACTTTTGCTTCTGAAAAATTGGAGTTATAGGCAGAACCCTTTTAGGAGTATTTTGCCCATAAAAAATTACTTCATAAATTGTTTTTAAGTATTCCTTATGTCTTTAGATAGATTATTTTAACCTCTGTACTGTAGACTCTGTAAGTTTTAGAGTTTTTTCATATCATTGCATTTTGCATGCATTCATATTTTTGTGATGCTATATTGATTGTATTATTGGTGTTGGATTGTTCTTTGTACAGATTGTGTGGATTGTGAAGTTTGTTGCTGTGAGGATTGTACCTATTCCCCTATCTACCAAGGCAAGTGATATTTCATCTTATGTCCTATTATTTTGACTATTGCACTAGTGCTATTTTTGTAGATCTTAGCATGGTAGGATTACTTATATTTGTTACTATGCTATGGCTATCCTATATATAGATTATATCTTGGTAGTATTTCCTAATCGAAAGACATCGTATGCTATAGTGCTTAGCCATCCTATTAGAATTCATGAGTGGGAATCCATATCAAGATACTATGGAAATATATAGTTTTGTTTGACTAAGAAAACAACTAATGTCAATGAAACACCTGGGTGGAGATGGGACTTGTATGGATTATATTGAGTGGTTACTTAGGGCCCATGTCTATGGTTTACCCTGGTGTATCGCACTTGTGGACGGCCACCCAGGTACAAAGAGATTGGAGACATTCTTGTCGCGAAGCTTCCAGTGCAGCCATATGGCATATGGGCTCTGCCTTGACCGACTAAGTTGCAAGAACTCAGCCAGACGGACAGAGGATGGTAGTTATAATAGGATGGAACGCGTCCGTGGTGGTCTGAGGGATTGCTTCTAAATAGTCTCGTCTCGATGCATGTCGAGTCTTGTGGGGAAAGTGCACCACCTCTCGAGAGGGTAAAACTAAGTACTTAGCAGTGTCCCCGGTTATGGACAATTTCTGAGCATCAAGACAATGAAGCAGTTCAAAAATCTCCTCATCCAAATTTCTCTAAGTTAAAACTTGTGGGCGAATAAGGGTGGAGGTTCATTGATGTCTATCAATGGTACCTTAGTATTTTGAAAGAGAAAACCTACTCTTCAAAAACTATGAGATAAAACCTTGCTTTTAGCAAAGTCAGCCAAAACCACACTTAGCCATATGTTCATGTAGTTGTTGGATTTTACTAAGTATCTATGGTTTCACTTGCCAATATAATTCCAAATGTATTTACCCTTTGTGGATCTAACTTATTATGTTGCAGGAAACTCTGATGATGAGTAGGGTTACGGGTCTACACTCGACATGTTTGCCTGTGGTGCATGAAGACAAAAGACTATATTATTATACTATGTCTTGTGAACCTTGAATAATGTTAGCCTTGGGCTAAGTGAGTTGTAAGAACTATTATATTCTTGGATATGCGATGTAATAATGACCTTTGTTCCTGTGTACTTCATCTTAAACTATGGGTGCTAGCATTTCGATCCAGGGACTAGCACTGCAATCACAGGGATCTTACCTTATTATGGTGAGATCTTACAGCTCATCCGGCTAGGCAATAAGAAGAGCGGAGGCCGGCTAGAGCGACCCAGCTGGGAGTAAGATCAATGCAGAAGCAGCAAGACAGTCAAGATGTGCCAAGCCGACTACCTCAGCACAACAAGACTGGCGTGCAAGATGGACGAGTGGTGTTGGCTGGCTGGAGGAGACCAGTGGACTAGTGTACTTAGAAGTAGCCCATACCGAAGACTTTCTCGGTGACACGAGAATAGTAAATATGACGTATAATGTGTGCCTACGGTGGATATTGTAGACACGATCTCAGCTACGCTCTACTGTAGATGACCAACTGATCGCGGTCCACCTATGGGACCTGCCAACCGGCCATGCCTGTGACCGTTGCCCCATCCTTTCATAAGGGTAAACGGTGCCTCCTAAGCGAGGGTTGGACACTATTAGATCATTCCTACGCATAGAGCTCAAGGAGTGCTTGTAGTTATTGTGTTCATCACCAGATAGTCAGATCGGTAGGAGTGGGAGTGTTACCTCTCACAAAGAGGGCTCCAAACCTGGGTACTTCCTGTCTCTTGCTACACTGGCTCGTGCCCAATCTCGTTTGCAATCTCCATCGTGGTCACTAGACTTGCTCCCATCCTCTATCTAGCCTTTTAGGCACTGCCACAACTAGAACTATGACAGTTGGCGCCCACCATGGTGTGAGATGTCTATGACTGGAGTCACACTCTGCATGGGACCCCACACCTCCGACGGTGAGTGCGTGGATTCCGGCCTCATCCTCACTTTGGGTAAGTTCGACTGCATCATCGACAATGCCTTGTGCTTGGTCGACGCCACCTTCCCGGCCAACAGAACCGTCCTGCTGTTCGGGGATCTGCCCATCTACGTCGCCACCATTCTGGAGTTGTTCCCTTAGGAGATCACCTCCTTCGCCGAGCCTCCGCACGTAGTCGGCAACACATTCTCCGCACCCGAGGCGTGGAGGTCATGATGGATGGTTCCTCAACCAGCTACTAGTGCCGCCCTGTGCTCAAGTGCAAGGATGAAGGAGCTAGAACCTCCGAGCCTCCCCCTCCAAGTGAAGTCCTGAAGCACTCCATAGATAGGCTGCTTAACCCCGTCGTCGCCGGTGATGATCCGGAGGCAACGATCGCAACCATCAGTGCAGCTCGGTAAACCCTTCTCAAGGAGGCCTTCGAGATAGCCTCGACCCAGAGAGAGCTGGAGAGCATGGTGCGCGAGTATAACCATGCCCAAGGCTTCATGCCAGCTGATGACTGCAAGTGCACATATCGTTTGTAGCTAGTTTTGAAATAAAGATATCGATCCCACAGGGAGCAGTAGGAAAAAGACCAAAATGCTTTTAACTATAACTAAATGAAGTACTTAAGAAATATCTTTAAGATGTAAGATAAGTAGAGTTGTTTTTGGGTTTTTGGTTGAACAAGGTAATTCAAAGTAAAGCAAAACTTAATTGCAGAAAGTAAGAATCACGTGTGTAATAGAACTTTGGAACTACAATAGGGAAAAGGCATTCTCAGGGAGTAGTGGATACACCGCTAGCAATTTAGACTAAGTAATCGAGAGTATTATAACGAATATTCTCATAGTATGTATGTATGTGGGAGGAGTTCCATATATGGATGATTTTCCAGCAACCGCTGCACACATCGTCCTCATAACCACAGCAGACAGTAACTGACAACCATCGCATTACCACGCTATTAAGGGATTTCTCCCATTGCATGGACATGGCTTGATGAGTTCTTCTTGATTCCCCAAGTTAGTACGTAAAGAATGACAACAACTTTATAGTCACAGTAAGCGCTATCATCCCTCCGTCTACTAACAAGTAATCCCCTTCATCGAGTCCCCATGAGAGGGAAATATTAAGGAGGTGCATGACTCCCAATATCAAGATGAAGACAATTAAAACGTACACACAATGATGTATAACATAATAATCTCTATCTCATCTTAGTCATATGCTAGGGTTTCTCCATCTCTCCAAGAACTAGAGATCTACTCAGACATGGAGGCAATCAACATCATAGCAATGGTAATGGAAAAATCATAGATGAATAGTACTTGCATAAATCCACAACGAGTATAGGAATTACAACAAGATCTAAAACAGATGTAGACGGGATGGATGAAGATGGTGGTGATATAGTGGTGGTTGATGAAGATCGATGCCTTAGCCTCCTGGGTCTGCGTAGGGTGAAGATGGATCCCTAGCGGATGAGTTCCCCCTCCAGATGCCTTCCAGAGGTGAGGTTTTCGTGATTTCTGGGTGTTCTATATGTCGTCTCCCCGGACCAATTGCACGAGGTGAAACTATTTGACGAGGCGAAGGTGGCGCCAACTATACGGCCGAAGCTATACAGCCGGAAAAGTTGCTCCGATCGTATAGTTGGTCGTTGGGCTCTCTGCCTCCCTTGTTTGCTTCTGGTTTTCTTCTGATATTATTAATATTTGCCAAATAAGCGATTTAAGTTGTTTTTGACTCATTTTCTCTATAGTACAACTGCTCTAAAAATTGTATCCATTGGATCCATCACCTGTCCTGAACTTGGTGAAAACAGACATAAAATGTGCGCGCGAGCACCTTAAAATACCAAGATCCTACATCTACAATGTAAAACATGATGCAAATATGCACTCATCAACTTCCTAAGCTTAGACTCTTGCTCGTCCCGAGCAAGTTTTAGCTTAATGGATGTGATCCTCATATTGATGAAGCTGAGTCATTAAAATAAATGAGGCAATTGCAGCATGTGTTTATCATATATGATACATAGAAACAAGTTCGTGAATAGTACCTTACTAGAACCATCTGAATAGTATTAGTAGGGTTCCACACCTTAGTTATCAACAGTTCATAAAAGATGAATCTCAACATAATGTAAAAGTATCCAGTTCAACCGAATGAGTTAATGAGGTAGTCCCAAGTGTTTTAGGATCAACGTATTCACTTGGGATTCAAAATCTCAAAAGTTTCTCTTTGTCGTACTACAATACATTGGTATATGCCTATTTGCTCTTTGCACACTCGCTCTTTTCTTCTTTCTTTTCTTTTTTATTTTGCATATATGCTCAGAGTTTTTTTAAAGTGTTGTGCAAAGGAGCTAGCCATATATTCCACCTTATGTAGGAATTCAAAGTTCAACGATTTCAATTATCAAATTCCAACTATATATGAAGCATTCTTATAACTTGGAGATTCTACCGCAACTTGTTCTCTATTTTGATGGCACTTTTATTTTGCTTTGTTCAAGGTTTCTTTTTCAACTTAATTGTATAGATAATTTCTCTCTATAAATGAAACCGTAGACTTACATCATGGTGACCAAATTATCTTTATGTGTTCCATTAATACCAATGGTGTGGAAGACTCCTATTTCCATCATCAAATGCAAGTAAAATCATACTCAAGCCATTCATATATCATTAAAGCAAACACAAACTCAATATTGCTCCATACATAATAATAAACTCGGAATTTCATAAAAGGGATCGACTATTCTTGAAGAGAATTCTAATGATGCAAACTATATTTCTAGTTTGAACTAATACAAAAACTATAATATAAAACTTATAAGAAAGATTACAAGGTCTTTAAAGATCTCCCCAAGCTTGGACTCAAGCCAGGCAGGATCAATTAACTCCTTGTGGGTACCTATTCCTCCTCCTGGGCAGAAAGAGCGTCGCATTCTTCTTTTACGTTGCCCTCTTTAACTATACTTGCAAGGCGAATGCTAAGCTTGGCCAGGCCATATTGGAGCTTTAATATTTTCCTCTTGAGGAATTTCTTCTCATCTGTTAACTCAAAGATAGTTTTAATCAAGAAACCAACTCTGCCATCGATTTCATCGACATTCTTCTTAAGGTCTTTGCTCATCATCCAGTAAGAGTCAATCCCTTCTCCAATTGTTTCAACGTATGCATTAGAAGCCTTTTCTAACTCACAGATCTTATCATGAATATCATTTTGCCGCACCTTCTTAGGTTTAAGAGGTGATTGACCAAGAGGAGGTTTATAATAGGATCAATAAGGATTAGGCAGGTATTCATCCTTGTTCCTTCCCCGCTTAGCTTGTCTCATCATCTCCATCCTTTGTGGGAACATGTCCTCCCAATTTGGGAGAGGCTTGATCTCCAAGCTGGATGATGATGACGATACTTTGGGTTCTACTTCTTTGATCGTCTTCACAGGCTTCTCTTCTTTCTTCTTCCAGATCTTGTTGACATGGAAGGGCTGCATGGCTTCGCTGCACGGATGTTGTTAAAGGGCTTGCATAGGAATGGCAAAGATCTTTCGAGGTTGGAGGCTGTGGCTCTACAAAAACTTAATGAAAAAGGTTAGATGCGATCAGCTTTAAAAGGAGGGGTCAAAAACCCTAACCGCCTTGCGTTACGAGCAACTATACGGGTGCAACCCATATAGTTCCCGCTGTATAGTTGTGAACCGACTATAGATTAGATCTACGACGACCGACCGCGCCTCGACCACCGACCGCGCACGCCGCTCCGCACCTCGACCACCGACCGCCTTGCGTTACGAGCCACATACCGCACCTCGACCACCGACCGCGCACGCAGCTCCGCTTTGACCACCTCACCCCGCCAGACACGGGCGTGCACCGCCGCGCGACCCATAGTCGCGAAGAACCCCATCGAGCAACGCCCCTGTCTCCTAGAGCGCGCAACGTTCCCGACCATTAGCCACCGCCCCTAGTATCGCCATAACGTTGTAGAGGACCGCCAGGAGGCAAGCCACCGTCCGCCTACGCCGCCCATGCCTCTAGGCCCCTGTATCATCATCACCGACGAGCTCGCCGTCGCCCCCTCGGTCCCCTCCTCGAGCCTATTTAAGGAAGCCTCCCCAGCATGAATTCCTCACACCATTCCACTCCCCTCTCATCACTAGTCCTTCCCCACCTCTCGCCGGAGCAGCTCGAGCAGCAGGCTGCCGGAATTTCACCGGAGGCAGCCGCAGCAGAGGAGGAGACGTTGCCGTTGATTTTGTCTACCCCAGCCTCTGCCGCGACTTTGCCTGAGCTCGCCGTCGTTGTCTTGCTCATTTGCCTACCTCGCCGCACTAGCTGGAGCCCCGGTATGGCCCCACTGCACCCCCACCGAGCCGCTAGGGTTCAGCCTCGCCGGCGACGAGTCCGTCGTCGACGATAAGCCCCAGCCGTAGATCTGCATTCTAATCCTACGGTCAAGCTTGCCCCGTACCGCTTTGCATGTAATGAGCCACTGATAGGCGAGACCCCCCTGTCAGCTGTCCTCTGCTCCGCGGAGTGTACACGGGCCGACCCAATTAGTTTCCCGCGCGACCCAGTAAATTCAAATTAGGATTTTTCTTTTTAGACTTAGACTTAGTTATGTCCCTTAGTTTAAAAATCAATTCAGAAAGTTCTACAAATCCAAATTGAGTGATTCCAATTTTGTCGGAAAGCTAATGAAAATCTATATCCAAGACCGTTGGATTTAAATCATTTAGAGTTATAGATCTCTCCTAGAAAAAATAACAATCAGAAGCTTTTGCACATTCAAACATTTTTCTAAAATCAACCATGATAGCTTTTGAGTTGATTCCAACTCTCAAAAATCACATTTAACCATACCTATCTGAATATGTAATAATATTAAGGTTTGCATGCAGTGACTTTGGACTAGTACCAAAATAATGCTATATAGGTATTTCTAGTCACTTTAAATCATTAATTATTAAACTTAAACTTATTAAAATGTGATCCAACCCTTAAATCACATTCCCATATGTTAGAATATGTGGTGATGACATGTGTCCACATGATCCCATATTTTAATTGGAGAATATTAAATCTTAGTTAATTTTAGTGAGTAGAAATTACTTTTCTCAAATAAAATAAATGAAGCTAGTTCATTAAACCTTGTGATGTTTGTGATGATAATAGATCATCAAATGTGTGCCTTAGTGTGCTAAGTAGACTAGTTAAGTATTGTTTGGTGATTGTGTATTCCGTATGTATTTATAGACGATAGTACCGACCAAGTCTTCGAGGAGGAGGAGTTCTACGAAGAGGAGGAGGAAGATAATTTCAACCACTTCACTACTCAAGGCAAGCCTAGCACTTCAAGTAAACTGAGCAAGCTATTATTGGCAAGCTAGCACTTGCAAGCCATCATTAACAATGCAAGCCAACCCTTGCAAGCTAGATAACCTAAGCAAAGACATTAGGCATGCTTTGGTTATACCATTTTGACTTATACCTACTCCAAGTTTTACTTACAAGCTTTATTTTCTTTTACTTTACCAAAGTCCTTTACTTTGTTTATAGATAGCATAAAGAGTATAAAACTTGACCTATCTAGTTAGACTTAGATGTCATTCTATGGCATGAGATTGATATTAGCATCCCCCATTAGTGAACACTCTTAACTTAGTAGTTTAGAGTTAAACCAAAAACTTGATCGCTTTAGATGGGAATACTTGGTGAAAATGACTTATGAAAACCATGGAATGATGAGTCATTCTATTGAGATGTTTTGACATGTGTTTGAGAAGCACAAATGGTTTATGATGATGAAAATGTTAAGGCATGAGCCTTAGCCCTTTTATAAAAGCTGATGGTTGGGTTCGTATGCGATACCATTCCAATTTTACCGTACAACCACAATACCTGAATTGGGTAAGGCTTAGCCAGAAGTTTATATGCATTAGTATTAGTTCCCTCATCGGATAGGTTTGAGCTGAGGCTACCTCTCAATGTTGTCCACCTATGTAGTGCCCAGGATGACATATGGTCATGGCTGGGAGGCCATACTCATAGGAGAGGTGCTTATACTAGAGTGTGTAAAGGAAAGGTTATGTTTGATTATCTGCATACTAAGTATGATGATTCAGGGTTATCCCTGACAGATGTATCGAATCTTGTGGTGAAGGTGTACCACCTCTGCAGAGTGTCAAACTATTCGAATAGGCGCGTCTGCGATTATGGATAGTTGGAGTGGCCATATTGTTCTGTTGTCAGATGTTTTCAAAATGACTTATGAAATGAATCGTGACATGACTTGACCACAACAGAGTTGTGACTATGACAAATAAGTTCCCACTTAGGTGTTTTCAAACTTTACTTTATCTTTCTTTGTTTCTGAACTCAGCTTAGATTTCAAACTTAACTTTACAAATAAACTTAGAATTTAGCATTCCTACTAGAGATATCTTACTTGTTAATGGTAGTATGCGAGTACCTAAAGAGTACTCATGGATTTTGTCCCTGGCTATTCTCATGGCCAGACTATGAGGAGGACTACCCTGAAGGAGGACAGCAAGATGGCTACGACAACTAGGATCATCTCCCATCGTCAGCATAACAGGCATCTCGGATTAAAAATCCGGGTGTTGACAAGTTGGTATCAGAGCCATCCTGACCATAGGAGACCCTAGTTAGAATGGATGTCCGAACAAAAAACTTAGTTTCAAAAACCAAACTGAGTATTTATGAAAACTATTTCCTCTCTTACCCTTAGGATTCTTTCTCTCAAAAAAATCATGTTCCTCCAAATTCTTACATTACTACATAAAACTTTGACACACTTGATCACTTCACTAACTTTCATATCGTCAATTCTTATAGATGGAAGCCCAATATAACAAGTTCTACTAGCTAGGCAACGGGGGCCAACTGACCTTCGAGAGGGATCTTGATGCACTGTCTGAGTTCTTGGAGCGTCCGCATCCGGAATTCCTTGGAGCTCAACTCCCGGGTCCACTAGGAGGAGATTTACAATGGCTAGTAACTACTGATCTTCGAGGCAAGATAGAAGCCCCAGTATCTGGGAGGATTCAGTTCTCAGTAAGAGAGAACAACTTGCTAGATGGATTAGCCAGGGCAATGCATGAAGCTCTCGCTCGTCTGTGTGCCCAAAGTGTCAACCTAATCCAAGGAACCCGCTTTGTTCACTATGCAAGGCGTGATTCCATGGGAATGCCGCTAGAGATGCCAAGTCACCCAATATTGAAGCGTCAAGTGGAGAACCTCGACTTCCTACTGTACGACAGACAGAAGGAGTTGGACAATGTTAGAGAGGTCGCCAACCACAACCTCGCCCTTGCCGCCCAGAAGGCCCAGACTTTCTCACTACTCGTCAAGGATCGCCAGTCTCTTTGCTGTCAACGCGCAAAGAAGGATCACACCATCGACTGTCTTCGCAAGAAGGTGGCCGACCTCGAGAAGACCATCAAGGAGCAAGAAGCTCAGCTTGCAGCAAAGGAAGAATAAGAGGAAGGTGAAGATATCGAAGGGGATATTGACTCCTACCTCAGCAATGATGATGACTATCTGGAGGAGGATGCTGTGGACTTCTACACCGACGATGATGACTCCGACTTTGTCGATGATGAGTAGATGCACTAGAGCACTATCGTAGAATGCGGAGTATCGGTCCCATTGTATCGTAGCTTGCAGAATGGTTCTTAAAACCATCTGTTTTCCTTTGATGTTGTGGTGTGTGTGTGTGTTCGTATCGTGTGCTTTGCTTGAATGAATGAAAAGGAGTTAGTTGCAAAACCTGAGTCAAACTCAAAGCTTTAGCTTGTGAAAATCAAAACCCTGAACCTTAGAAATTTCCCTCTTACCCTATTATCTATCTTAATCTTCAGATGACTCGTGGAAACCAAGGAGGGAGCAGCTCATCGCAAGACCCCATGCTGCAAATCCTGCAAACTCTCATTGCAGACCATGAAGCTAGTAGGGCAGAGCACCAAGCTAATCTAGCAACACTGCAGCAGATCGCCCAGATGGCTCACAACAATCAGAACCATGGAAATCAGGATCATCCAGGATCCAAGCTTAAAAATTTCCAGAATACCAATCCCCCAATCTTTAGCACTTCAGAGAACCCACTAGATGCAGATGATTGGTTGTAGACAATGGAGAACAACTTAGAAGTAGCCAGAGTGGATGACAACGAGAAAGTTCTTTTTGCCACCCACTATTTGGCAGGATATGCAAGAGCATGGTGGAACATCACCCACACAATGAACCATGGTCAAGTGATGACATGGGAAGCCTTCAAAATCATGTTCAGCCGCACCCACGTGCCGCAGGGTCTAGTCACCAGAATGAGAGATGAATTTAGAGAATTGAAGCAAGGCAGAATGACTGTAGTGGAGTACCGTGACAGATTCTTGTACCTAGCCAGGTATGCACCTAATGAGATCAACACGGAGGCCAAGAAGAAGGAGAGATTCCTTAACGGACTGCATGATGAGATGCACACTGTCCTCGTCAACATCCGTTTCGAGGATCTCGAAGACCTAGTCGACTCTGCCATACAGATGGAAGGGAAGATTAACCAAGCAAACGACAACTGCAAATGTCGTATGATGCACCAAGCTAGATCCAACAGTCACCAGAAGTACCGTCCCAACCCTTCTGCAGGATATGCACCGGAACAATCGACCCCCAATGTCTCACCCCAGCTACCCCAACCGTAGCGGAGGAAATGTGAAGTCCAAAGGGAAGAACAATCACCCCGGCAACTCAAGCAATTTCAACCGTGCACCTCCCAAGCACAACAACAACAACAACGCACCCAGAACTGGAAGCAATGTTGTGCCCGTGGAAGCCAAAGACAAGTCTCAGATTACTTGTTTTGAGTGTGGAGTTAAGGGTCACTACTCCAACGAGTGTCCCAAGAAGATTACCGCCACTGCCAATGTGAATGCCCCAGCTCAACAGCAGCGTCGTGTTCAACCAGGAAGAAGATTCGCCCCAGGGAACCCTCACAACTGCAACGACCATCTCTTCCACATGAACGCCGAAGAAGCCCAAGAAGCACCAGATGTAGTGCTGGGTATGTTTTCTGTCAACTCAGTTTTAGCAAGAGTGTTGTTTGATTCTAGAGCATCGCACTCATTTGTCACCGAAGAATTTGCATGCACTAGTAAGATTCACCCAACCAACTTGAAGCATGTCATGATAGTTCAAATCCCCGGTTCAACTACAAAAGCTAGAAAAATTTGCAAAGCTGTGCCTATTAGAATACATGGGATAGATTTTTACGCCAATCTAATAGTACTTGGAACCAAAGGTTTGGAAGTAGTACTAGGAATGGAGTGGATGTCAAAGCATAAAGGATTGATTGACTGTGCCAAGAAAGCCATCACCATGACCAGTAGCTCTGGAGTCTCAGTAGAGCATATATCTGAAACCTTACCCCGTCAATTCAAGTGCAACAAGAGTCTAGCCCTACCCACCATAGACCAAGATCAGAGATGTTGAAGCATGGGAAGCCCCAACCACTCAAACCCAAGTTCATGCATTTCTCGGATTAGCGGGATACTACCACAAGTTCGTTGAAGGATTTTCGAGCATCGCAAGACCCATGACTGTCGTCGGTTTGAGGAAAAGTACACCATGAGGGGGTCCTCGAGGCGTGCGGGAGAGAGGGGTGTGAGACGTACGGTGTTCCGAGACGGTGAGCACACAAGTTTACCCAGGTTCGAATCTGCCGGCTTTGGACGGACCCTACTCCTGCTAGCAATCTAGTAATACAGCAGAGCCGGAATATGGGTTACAAGGGTTTCGCCTGTGCGAGTTGAGATTGTAGACTATTGAGGTTATCTAGTGTTGTTCGAAAGGCTCTCCCTAGGATGGCTTATATAGATATCCGGCCTAGGGTTTACAGGAGAGATCAATCCAGCTACGACTAAGAGTTGGTTATAGAGTACATCTTGAACTACAAGTAACATTATGGGCCTAAGTCGGTAAGTCTTCTGGGCCTTCCCGTAGTCGGATTGGACTCCGTCTTTTCTCCCTAACTGGGCCGCCCGTGAAGCAAAGCTCTAACCCGAAGTGGGCCACCCTGGTCAGTGAGGAGCGTTGAGGATACCCGGAAAGTATATCCCCAACAGTAGCCCCCGGAGGCCTCCAAGATCCAAAGTCGGATTTTATCATCGTCCAGCTTGATCTTCGGCTTGCAGAATCTTGAAGGGTTCCTGAAACTTTACAATAAAAAATACGATCCGGGTCTTAAAAGTAAGTCAGACCTTTCCATTAGTTACTGGGATTTTCCAGCCCGCTTTTAAACTAAACCGGAACTTGGTCTCTAACGTCACCTAACACAAGCATGGTCAAGTCACATCATCTGACAGACGTTCCGTTAGCACGACCGTTGGTGGGTCCGCGGTTCACGGAACCGAGGCGCCGTTTCAATGCGTGCGTGGAGATCGAGGCAATGCAATCATCGCGCGGTCCCTTCCCAGTTCTTTCCACGACGCGTGGCAATTACACTGTAGCGTTTGCACGAATCTTGACGCAGGTAAGTGGATATAAAGGGTTTAGATTCCTTCTTCTCCTCTCCACCAGTCCTTCGCCGTTCCTTTCTTCCCAATCCTCCAGCGCGACCAGAGCCTTTTCGTCCTCCTCCCACAGAGCTCCTAGTGCCGCCACTTTAAGGTCACCTTTTCCACCGGAGAGAAAATGGCTTCATCTTCTTCGTCCTCTCTGGCGGCGGCGGCGGAAGCAGCTGCGGAGAAAGAAAGCTTCCGGGGAATCTGGATCCCCTGCGCCCTCGACGACGACAGCCTCAAAAACATGGAGAAGGAGGGGCTTCTCGCCGCCGGCAACTAGCGGAGTGGTTCCGGCGAAACCGTCCCCAATTTGCGCGAGGGCGAGCGTGTCCACTTTGGCACCCATCTGGACCGAGGTTTGTCCTTTCCTCCCTCGGAGTTCTTCTCCGAGGTGATTGACCTCTATGGAGTTCAACTCCATAATCTTCCTCCCAATTCTCTTCTAGAGATGAGCGCGTATGTTGCGCTTTGCGAGGGCTTTCTCGGCATTACGCCGAGTTTGCTTCTATTCCGGTACTATTTCCATGTCCAGAAAAATTCCATTACTGCCGGTGTTCCTTACATCACCGGTACCATTAGTTTTTCCGTTAGACGAGACCGGGCATATCCCAAAATTTCTGCCAGTGACTCGGTCAAACAATGGCCAGCCACTTTTTTCTATCATAGGGATATTCCGGCTCCCGGCAAAGCTACTGCTTTGCCAGCTTTTCTCGACGGAGCTGCCACGGCCCAGCCTTCCTGGGACGAGGCTACTCCGACTCTCACCGACGATCTGATCCTCGCTAAGAGGCGGATCAAATATCTTATCAAGCACAAGGGTCTGAAGGGATCCGACTTGGTCCAATGTTGGGTCTCACGTCGGATCCAGCCACTTCAGTACCACGGGGATAGACTGATGCACTCCATCACGTCTTCCAAAAAAGACTCTCTCCGCATCAGCCCCAAAGCCTACACCATCCAAGGTTACATAAGCCAGATCAAGTGGCTGATCAAGGAGCGGATCGAGAGGAAAATTCCGGAGATTTCTCTCGATATGCACACGGCGGAAAACCCCGTGGTAGCGGTAAGCTTCCATTAGTACACCTTTTACGTGTTTCAATCTTTAAGTTATATACTGCAATGCTGATATGTTTTCTTGTTTTCAGCTTGCTGATCTCCCCGAGTCGGAGCTTGCTCCACTCGAAGGATATCCTCCTAAGTTTTCTCAGGAGACTGAAGTGGTCCCATTGCCGGACCTTGCGCTCAAGAAGCGCAAAGCTCCGACAGTGGCAGTTGGCACAAAGGAGGTGCCCGTTGTGAAGAGTTAACCTTCATTCACAATTTTCGCCTTTGTACCTTTCTCGAATTTCTTTCTGAGATGTAATGTTTCCGACTTTACTACATTCTCAGAGCAAAGCCTCTCATCAAGGGTAAGGGGAAGGGGATTCCTGTGAAGCCCCTGCGACAGACGAAGCTTACCATAGCTTCCCCTACCACGGCTCCTCCGACTCCTGCCCCTCAACCTTCTGCAACACCGGTGATTACTCCTTCTCCGGTTGTTGTAGAAGATCTGGCTCCTTCAACGGCGCCTGTGATCCTTGGATCGCACACTGACGTCACCGTGGGTGCGTCAGCTCAAGATAAGGGTGAACCCTCTTCAGGTAATGATCCCTCGGCTAAAGTCTTCGCCGACAACCTCCTCAGCAACCCCGGACTTGCTAAATTCGGCTTATCCCGGAAATCTACAGAGGAGATCCAGCGGCTGGCCAGGCAAGTCCTGGAAAAAAGCAGAGGACGTCAAGTTCTCTGACCTTCTCGGTCAAGTCCGCCTTCGCGATGAGAGGATCAGGACTGGCGAGCTTCCAACAGCCCTAGTAATTCCTTTTACCCTCGCCGAGAAGGTGGCAGCTGAAGTGAATGCGGGTTTAGACAAACTCACCCGCGAGCAATATATAAGTCGTAATTCCAACTCTTGTTTTTTACCTTATGTTATATCATATCCTCTAGCCCCCAAGCATGAAGTAGGATATAGAAATCCGGGTTTATGCTTTCATTAGGATGCCAAAGAACGAACTAGTGTAGCCCCCAAGGCTCGTGCTGATATTTAGCAAAAATATTAGCCCGAGTCTTAAGTAGCTTTCTGACTTTGGGTATTCTAACTTACAGAAAGTGTGTTCCTATAACCAGGAATTGTTAAAAAATGTCTGTGATAAGCGGAGAGAGATCAAAACTCTCCGGCTTAAAAATGCTGAGCTCAAGGTAGCCAAGGATGAAGCTGAAGGTAAACATTCCAAGATTCAAACCTTGTTTTTTGCTTCTTTCAATGTCAAATTTTTCTGAACTGTTGTTCTTTTTGACATTCAGCGTTGGTGAAACAATCCATCGCTATGTTTGAAGAGGCCGAGAACCTCAAAACCCTGGTGGTGGAGAACAAGGGACTTCACCAAGAGCTGGATAAGCTCAAGGCGGATCATGAAAGGAGCATAGCTCAAGTCCTTGAGTCCTCCTCCATGGCCACTGAAGAGCGTGATCTCAAGATTGCCGCTCAAGATAAAGTTATCTCGGACCTCAAGAATGAGCTTGGCAGAGAGAAAGATCTCTCCGAAGCGCTCCGGGCTGAACTCCAGAGTCTCCGGGAGGAGAAGACCAAGATTGATGACGTCATTCTTGGTACGTTCCATCTGTTTGATTTATCATTTCTTCGACTTTCATCAATGTCGAATTTTTATTGACTTGTTTTGTGTAAAGGTCCTCTGAACTTGACGGACTCCTCCTCGTCCGAGCCCCGCACTCACCGGCTTACCCAAGTCGGTGATCTTCTTCATGATTACCGCCAATCCCTTGAGGACATTGAATCTCTCAGGATTCCGGACATGCCAAGCATGTCGGACTTCCAGGTGCGGGAGAAGGCCAAGGAGATGCCGTAGCTTGTTCGGGACTGGAACATGTCCTACGCATGGACTGCTGCGCAGAACGATCTCACCATGGTCATGAGCCATCATGGAAACATGGAGATATGGCAAGTGACCAGAGGGTACTACAAAGTAGACGAAGACGGCCAGGAGCAGGACCTTCAAGCTATCATGCACTCCTGCGCCGGATATGGGTGCCACATAGCTGACCTGACCAGCTACGAGGTGCCCTTCTTCACCCGCGTGGATACTCCGCCACCTCCTCCAGAAGACGCCGAAGAAGTTTGCGACGATGAACAGACCACCTCAGATCCGGACATCTCGGCACGATATCAAGGCGGAGTAACCAGCGATCCGACAGTTCCTTCATCTCCTCCTGCATCATAGATCAGAAAACTATGTATTATTTTGGAAAGACATGATGCGTTTTTGTAAATATTAAGTACTATGACTTTTGCTAGTGCTAAGTTTTTTATCCATTCAGCACTTTTGTCTTAAATTATTTGCGTGCCTGAAATGGTTTCAAAAGCACTTAGAATTTTCCGCCTCTACTTATCGTTTATCTGGCTTTCCGCCTCATCCCTTTCGTGAGCCGACGAAACCTTCAGCCGGAAACTTTGCCGAGCAACGGAGCTCAATTGCTAAACCAGTTTAAACTTGGAAACAAAGCCGGCTTCCAGTACCAAAAATTCACTACTCGGAAGATACCCGCATCCAGCAATCAGACAAATAACCCAAGTAAAGACTAGAATTTTTTAGAGTTATACCCGAAGGTAGCAGTTTTAGAATCGGAAATCTAAACCAGAACGAACATGAGCATAAAGTACTTTCAAGCATTCTGGGATTTTCGACTATGACATGATCATTAGGAAATAACATGGTAAAAACTTCTCAAGAAAAGTTTGAGGTAAGCAAAACTTTTATTTCTCACAGAGCATGTACATATGTATGATTACAAACAAGGATAAACTAAGAATAAAAGGGACGTAGCTGTTTAATTCATCCGGATTTGTACTGCCTCCAGCTCTCTTTCTCTTCTTAGTAGCAGGTCTTTCTTTGACTGGCCTCATGTCAGTTAAGTAGTACGACCCGTTGTGCAATACTCGACTAACTAGAAAGGGCCCTTCCCATATTGGGGAAAGTTTGTGCTTTCTTTGTTGCACAAGCCGGAGAACCAAATCACCTTTATTGAAAGATCTAGTTCGGACTCTCTGGCTATGATACTTGCGTAACTTCTGCTGATAGGCTGTAGATCTCATTTCAGCAACGACGCGAACTTCTTCGACTAAGTCGAGATCATTTTGTTGAGAAATCTCGGCATCCTCTTCGATATACGTGGCCACTCTAGGAGAAGTATGAATCAAATCACTAGGAAGAACTGCTTCTGCGCCGTAGACCAAGAAGAAAGGTGTATATCCTATTGACCTGTTCGGAGTTGTTCGCAAACTCCAAATTACAGAGGGTAGTTCCTCTGCCCAAGCCCCCGCAACACGTCTTAGTGGTGCTTCGACTCTTGGTTTCAAGCCTTGTAGAATTAAACCATTTGCTCTTTCGACTTGTCCTTTAGCCTGTGGATGTGTGACTGACGCAATGTCAAGCCGGATATTTTGCTCGTTGCAGAATTCAGCCAACTCTCCCATGGAAAAATTACTCCTGTTGTCCGTGATAATGCTATGCGGATAACCATACCGGATTATAACATCCTCGACAAATCTTTTGGCTGTTGCTCCATCACAATTAGTGATAGGTTTAGCCTCGTTCCATTTCGTGAATTTATCCACCATCACTAAGAGGTGAGTAAATCCACTTGGAGCTCGTTTAAAAGGTCCTACCATATCAAGCCCCCAGACCACAAAAGGCCATGTTATAGGTATTGTTCGCAGCTGATCCGCCGGAACATGAGCTTGCTTGGCGTACTTTTGGCAGCCTTTGCATGTCTTGACTAATTGTTCGACATCTGCCTGAGCTGTAAGCCAGAAAAAACCATGTCGAAAAGCTTTTGCCACTAAAGATTTGGCTGCAGCGTGGTGACCACACTCGCCTTCGTGGATCTCTCTTAAGATTTCCACTCCTTCTTCCGGAGATACACAGCGCTGAAAAACCCCAGAAACACTCCGTTTATGGAGCTGACCTTTAACAATAGTATAGGCTTTTTCTTGTCGGATAATTTGTCAGCTCAGCACCTCGTCTTCGGGTAATTTGCCATCTACCAAGTAATCAAGGTAGGGTTGAGTCCAGCTGGGAATTACAGCCAGAACTACTATTAAAGGTGAGTCGGATTTGGTCGGATATTCCTCATCTACTCCCTTTATCGAGGGAACTTTGAGGTGCTCTAAAAATGCGCCATCCGGAACCTCTTTCCGCATAGAGCCTATTCGAGATAGTGCATCTGCTTCCTCGTTTTCTGCTCGAGGGATGTGTTGAACTTCAAACCCCTCGAACAATTTAGATAGATCATCCACGACAGCTTTATATGCTGCCATGTGCTTATTTGCATTACAAATATCCGAGACTTGCTGAGCAACAAGATCCGAATCTCCGTAACACATCAAACGTCGGATGCCAATATCCTTAGCAATCCGGATTCCATGCAGCAGTGCTTCATACTCGGCAATGTTGTTTGTCGCTGTGAAGTGGATCTGCAACACGTATAAAAGTTTATCTCCTTGGAGTGATTTGAGCACCACGCCAGCCCCCGAGCCCCCTCGAGCCTTGGACCCGTCGAAAAAGAGGTCCAATATTCCGACTCAGGGAGGACCATGTTTTCCTTGGTCTCTGTCCAATCAGCGACAAAGTCGGCAAGGGTCTGGGATTTGATTGCTGTCCGGGGTTTGTACTCAATATCGAAAGCTGCAAGCTCTATACCCCATTTGGCGACGCGTCCTGTGGCATCGCTATTGTTGATTATATCTCTCATGGGAGCTTTGCTCACCACGGTAATTCGATGCTCCTGAAAATAGTGGCGTAACTTACGAGATGCTAGGAAAACACCGTAAGCCAACTTTTGATAGTGCGGATATCGCTGTTTTGATTCTGTCAGGACCTCGCTGACAAAGTATGTCGGACGCTGCACCAGGTGCTCCTGATTTTCTTCTGGTCTCTCCATCACCATAACTATACTGACAACCCTATTCATCGTAGCAATGTAAAGCAACATCGGTTCCTGAGGTTCCGGCGCTGCAAGGATAGGAGCAGATGAGAGTACTTTCTTCAGGTCTTGTAGTGCAGCTTCAGCTTCGTTAGTCCAGACAAAATCCTTAGTTTTCTTCAGAAGTTTGTATAATGGTGCGGCTCTTTCAACAAGCCAGCCTACAAATCAACTGACCGCAGCAATGCAACCAGTTAATCTTTGTACGTCCTTCAGGCGAGTTTGCCTGGAAATATTGAGAATAGCCTTGATCTTGTCGCGGTTCACCTCTATACCTCTTTGAGATACGATAAAACCTAACAATTTTCCGGCTGGTATTCCAAAGAAACACTTCTTCGGGTTAAGCATGATGTTGTATTTTCGTAAATTGGCGAACGTCTCCTCCAAGTCGGAAATCAATGTTTCCTTCTTTTTGGACATGACCGTGATATCATCCACGTATGCATGTACATTGCGTCCGAGTTGATCATGGAGGCAACGCTGCATCGTGCGCTGGTACGTAGCTCCTGCATTCTTCAGCCCAAAGGGCATCGTAACATAACAGAAGGTTCCGAAGGGGGTTATGAATAAAGTTTTGATTTTGTCAGATTCCTTCATCCGGATTTGGTGATAACCGGCATATGCGTTGAGAAAACAGAGGAGTTCCGAGCCTGACATAGAATCGATAACCTGATCAATTCTAGGCAGAGTGAACGGACCTTTTGGACAAGCCTTGTTCAAGGCAGTATAATCAACACACATCCTTAAATCAGTGGTGTCCTTTTTAGGGACCATTACAGGGTTGGCCGACCAATCAGTATGGATGAGCTCTTATATGAATCCGGCTAACTCGAGCCACGCTAGTTCCTTAGCTATTGCCTTACGCTTTTCATCACCAAGCCATCGTAAGGACTATTTGACGGGTTTAGTGTTCGGGTTTACATTTAGAGAGTGCTCGTCAAGTTCCCTAGGTACTCCGGTCATGTCAGATGGCTGCCATGCGAAGATATCTTGATTTTCTCGGAGGAACTTGACGAGCGCGCTTTCCTATGCGCTACTTAGGCCTACGCCTATCTGGGTCACCTTGGAAGGGTCATCATCCTTCAACGGCGTCGTCTTCGTCTCTTCTGATGCCTTGAACTCCGGATTCGGCTTTGTCACCTATTTCTTTGTTGCGGGCATCTCGGACGGATCTATGCTCTTCTTGATCTCCTGGTACTCCTAGGCGTGCAACACGGCTTCGGCAAAGGCGGCATTTCCATCCTTGCACTCTCGCGCTTTCTTCGGGTCTCCCCTGATGGTGATCACGCCGTTGGGACCTGGAATTTTCATCATATTGTAAACGTAACACGGCCGAGCCATAAAAGCCCAGTAAGCCGGACGTCCGAATATAGCGTGGTATGCGCTCTTGAACGGGACTATTTCGAAGGAAAGTGCCTCCGTTCGATAATTTTTTGGTGTTCCAAAAGTAACATCCAAAGTGATCTCTCCCAGGGAATTAGCTTGTCTTCCTGGGACAACTCCGTGAAAAATCACAGAGCTATGGTTAAGCTGTGTTTCCGAGATCTTCATCCGGCGTAGCGTTTCTACATAGAGAATATTGATGCTGCTACCACCGTCCATGAGGGTCTTGAAGAAACCATAACCGTCAATAAGTGGATTGACGATTAAGGCGTATTTCCCTCGCCTATGTAGCTTAGGCGGATGATCAGCACAGTCAAATGTTATTGCCACTTCCGACCAGTCCAGATACTGAGGGACAGCCGGAACTGTTGCGTTGAGCTCGTGGAGAACTGCTTTCTTGACCTTTGCTGGTTGAGATCCGAGGAAGTGTCCTTCTTGGTAGGAAAAGTTTTCTTCCCTTCCGACCTGGGATTTGAAGCATCGGCTTCCTCCATGTCGGATTCTTCCTTGGTCTCGTTGTCTTTTTCGGGATTTTTCTTTCCCTTCTTCCGCTTAGCTTTGTAGCCCGCGGTATCATCTCTCTTGATGTCGTCGTTAAAACGACATTCAGCGTTGGTGTGGGACGAGCCCCCATTGGCGTCCAAGTGATGCACGCATGGGTTATTGGTGATGTCGGCCCAAGTGTAGGTTTTGCCTGGTGTTGCTCTCCTCTACCTTGGACCCTTGATGTCCCACGGCCACGCCCGCGGCCTCCGGCACGTCCTCCTCGTCCCCCAGACCCGGAAACAGTAGTGACTACTGCCGTCTCCGCGTTGGGTTTTTCTTCCGAGGTGTTTTTGCGTTTCTGAGCCTGTTTCTTTGGTTGTCTTGCGGACTGAGGCAAGCTAGGACATTGAGTAATCCCTCTGCATCATCGTCAGCATCAACATACTTGCTCGCTGTTTCTATCATCTCTCCTTGATCAGTAACTTTGTCACACTTCAAGCGATGACGCAGTAAACCAATTGGGAGACCTACAATGAAAGCTTCAATCGCAGTTTGATCATTTACTCCCTCGCAGGAGTTCTTGGTGTCAATCCATCATCCGAGATAATCTCGTCAAGTTTCTCTAGCTTTCTGGGTGCAACGCTGTAGGTCTCCAACCGTACAGGGCCTCCGATATGTGCCTTCGAAATTCCGAAAGAACGCACTTTGTAAGTCATACCAGTTATGGATGGTGTTTGCCAGAAGTTCATTGAGCCATGATCGTGCCGTCTTCCGCAGCATAAGTGGGAGATATCGGGTTGCGACCAGGCTGTTTCTGCCTTTGGCGATGCAACAAGCTTGGAAGAAATCCTGTAACGAGGTGTCTGGCCGAGCAATGCCGTCGTAGGCTTGAATATGTCTTGAGATAGCAAATCCTTCCGGGAATTTTGTAGCTCTAATGCGTGGTCCGAAGAACTTTCGGCCCACATACACGTCATCGTTTTCCTAGCGCCGAGCCTCTATGTTGGAGTTGATCCTGTGCCTTGCGTCGTTCGGGGATAGGGATCGTCCCGAATATCGGCTGTGGCTGCAGTGCCTTGTAGCCGGACTTCGGCTTCTGCCACCACCTCCTCCCCCATGTCGTCCTCCTTGACCTCCTTGGGGGCCGTTGTGACAACAGTTCTGTGGAGAGGGTGGTGAAGCTGGGTTGTTTCCGGCTGATCACCGGCCTCCGTCCGGAGCATCATTATTCCGGTTCCGGGGAGGTTCTTGAGTGTGACGAGCCCCCTGCCGGTTTGTGCCAATGTGGTTTCCATTGTTCCTTCGTCCGCCGTTCCCACCATGGTGAGGCTCAGCCAGACGGTTTTCATGTCTAGGAGGTGGCATTTTCTGACGATCCTCCTCCCGACGTTTCTCTTTATCTTCTCCTTTTCGGGGAGGATTCCTCGGAATCAGTGCAGCGATCGCGTCTTTCTCGGCTGCTGGAGCGACGTTGCTCCAGTTATGTGTAGTTCTGCGGTGCTGTCCTAACGATCCAGTTCTTGAATAATTGTCTTCCCTGCGTTCGGGGTGACGATGCTGCGCCCGATCGTAGTGGGATCTTACGTCAGCCCATGCCGGATCTGTGCAACATTGGTCGGAATCCGAGACCAGCTTTTGACTTCCAGATAGGGCGACATTTTGCTGCTCCAGTCCCTTATTGAGTAGCTTGATACCCAAACGTATCTCCTCTGGTCCTGGATTAGCAGATAGAATTTCGCGAGCTGCCATGGTATTTTGCACTGGTGTTGGGTAAACCCAATCTCCATTGCTGTTCTTCCGTGGCTTTCCCATCTCATCTCCAAAAAGGACGGCACGGACACGTGGGAATTGGTTGTCATCTATGTGACGCTTCCGTGTCTTCTGATGCAGACGGGACATGTACTCCTTGTTTGACATGCGCTTCTTCTCCACCTCGATGTTTTTGACTTCATCAAGGAGTTGTTGACGACGCGCTTCTAGGGCTTGGGCCCTTTCGTCCAGCTCATCTGCAGTAAGTTCTGCAGCTGTAGGGATAGGTGTGGTTAATGCGGCATCGATGAGTTTACGCGCACCTTTAGTGATCACGTGTCCATCCACCGATGCTTCTTTTTTCGGCTCGTCTGGGATAAGTGCTCCATCCGAGTCTTCCTTGTATTCTTCGGCAATCACCTCCTCTGTCAGAGGGTCTTTTGCCGGGGTCTTGTTCTTCTTGTTCTTCTTCTTTGCCTTCTTGGCAGCACCGGTAGCAAAGACGGCTTTGGGTCCGTTTCCCGGAGTCAAGCTCTGATCGGTACTTTTAGACATCTGGACTTCGGGATTGTCTCCGACTTCCATATCATCCTGCGTTTTGGGAGAGTGTTCCCCGGATCCTTCATCCATGGCTTCTCCATCTTCTGCAGCTTTGGAGTCGTACTCCTCTTCATATTCCACGGAGAACTTTTGGAAATCTGCTGACGTCATTGATTCATCCGAGGATGCGGGAACGTCGGCGTTTGTTCCAATTGCCTCCAGCACCGAGTCGGTGTTTTCTCCAGCATCGGCGGAGCCGGATCCGGATCCAACATATCCAACAAAGTGCGATGCGTGCTTCCTGAGGTACCTGCGTCTTTTGCGGTCAGCCATATCGAAACTTTTAATAGTTTCGAGGACTGCATCTGCGCTAGCGCCTTGCAGTATCATACATCTTAGTGTATACCTGAGGAAAGGCCTGTCTGTCCCGACATCGTCAGAGTTGGAATCAGTGTCGTTGATGTGCTCCTCCTGGATTTCGACTTCCACGGGTGGGTCGATCTGGGATCCGGCTTCTCCAGGGAGATCCACTCCAGATTCGACTTGGACCGTGAGGTCCTCTTCAGGCTCAGATTTCTCCACTATCTCCACAACTGGTGCGGGCTGGTTGGGATTAGGGTTTTCTGAGATCCGGAACTCTGCCGCCTCCGTGGACAAAGGGGACCCAGAATATTCTTCTGCCTCTATCATCACCGCTGGGGTGGGTTGGGCAGGTTCAGCGAAACCGATGTAAACATCGATCTCGCCAAAAGACATGATAGTATAGGCAGTCACAGCCTCCCTAGCCGGAATCCAAGTCTCGTCGAGAACGATGAGAGGGACGTCGCTGGCGTAGAGGATGCAACCGACGGCGATGGTCTCGCTGATTCTGATTCTTGCAGATTCCGCTCGGAACGCAGATCCGAAGCTCACTTGCCCCATGGTGGGCGCCAACTGTCGTCGGTTTGAGGAAAAGTACGCCATGAGGGGGTCCTCGAGGCGTGCGGGAGAGAGGGGTGTGAGACGTACGGTGTTCCGAGACGGTGAGCACACAAGTTTACCCAGGTTTGAATCCGCCGGCTTTGGACGGACCCTACTCCTGCTAGCAATCCAGTAATACGGCAGAGCCGGAATATGGGTTACAAGGGTTTCGCCTGTGCGAGTTGAGATTGTAGACTATTGAGGTTATCTGGTGTTGTTCTAAAGGCTCTCCCTAGGATGGCTTATATAGATATCCGGCCTAGGGTTTACAGGAGAGATCAATCTGGCTACGACTAAGAGTTGGTTGCAGAGTACATCTTGAACTACAAGTAACATTATGGGCTTAAGTCGGTAAGTCTTCTGGGCCTTCCTGTAGTCGGATTGGACTCCGTCTTTTCTCCCTAACTAGGCCGCCCGTGAAGCAAAGCTCTAACCCGAAGTGGGCCACCCTGGTCAGTGAGGAGCATTGAGGATACCCGAAAAGTATATCCCCAACAATGACCCAATTGTTGAAAAAGGACAAGAAGTTTGAATGGACCGACAAATGTGAAGCAGGTTTCCAAGAGCTCAGAAGAGATTGATTTCAGCCCCAATATTGATCATGCCAGATATCCAGAAGCCATTTTATGTGTATTGTGATGCATCCATGATTGGTCTCGGATGTGTATTGATGCAAGAAGGCAAAGTCATCGCCTATCTGTCTCGACAACTGAAGCAGCATGATCAAAACTATCCTACCCATGATCTTGAGTTAGCAGCCATAGTTTTGGCATCAAAGACATGGCGTCATTACCTTATGGGTAATCGCTGTGAGATTTACTCATATCACAAAAGCTTGAAGTATATTTTCACTCAGAAGGAGCTGAATATGAGGCAAAAGAGATTGATAGAGTTAATCAAGGATTATGACCTTGACATTCACTATCACCCCCGCAAAGCCAATGTGGTAGCCGATGCTCTTAGCAGATTGTCGTGTAGGCTAAACACCATGGTCAAGGAGAAGCAACCAAGTTTGTATGAGGAGTTGGAATAGTTTAGAACTGAGCTAGTTAGCAAAGGATTTTTAGCTAGCATTGGACTTGAACCCTTTTTGATTAGCCAAATCAAGGAAGCCCAGAAGGGAAATGAAAGTATCGACAGAATCAAGTGTCGTATTGGCATAGGAAAGGTACCTGGATTCACTGAAGACGAAGAAGGAGTTCTATGGTACAAAGGACGTATCTGTGTACCAGCAGATTCGGAGCTGAAGCAAGCCATCATGCAAAAAGCTCATGATACTCTTTATTCTATCCACCCCGGAGGAACAAAGATGTATTAGGATCTAAAATAGCAATTTTGGTGGCACAAGATGAAGAGAGAAATCAGAAGATACATCGCCAAGTGTGATATCTGCCAAAGAGTCAAAGTGGAACATCAGAGGCCAGCATGACTATTGCAACAATTGTAGATTCTGGAATGGAAATGAGATTCTGTCGGAATGGACTATATCACCGGTTTGCCTACTTCTAGTAAGGGAATGACTCAATCTGGGTCATCGTTGATAGACTGTCCAAGGTAGCTCATTTTATACCTGTCAAGACAACCTACCAGAGTTCAAAGCTAGAAGAGTTGTACATTGCTAGAATTGTTAGTTTGCATGGAACCCCCAAGACCATAGTGTCGGATTGAGGAACCCAATTTACCTCGAGATTTTGGAAGAAAGTCCAGGAAGGTTTGGAACCAAGTTGAATTTTAGCACAACATATCACCCGCAAACCGATGGACAGACTGAAAGAGTCAACCAAATCTTAGAAGATATGTTGAGAGCTTGTGTGTTAGAATATGGATCAAAATGGGAAGATTGTCTGCCTTTTGTAGAATTCTCATACAACAACAGTTATCAAGCCAGTTTGCAAATGGCACCATTTGAGTTCCTATACGGAAGAAAGTGCCGTACCCCTTTGAATTGGTCGCAAGTAGGAGAGAGTCATATTTTTGGACCCGACATTCTCTGAGAAGCCGAAGAGAAGGTTCACAAAGTCTGTGAGCACCTCAAGACCGCACAATCCAGATAGAAGAGTTATGCTGACAAGAGAATGAGAGACCTAACTTTCAATATCGAAGATTTTGTGTATCTCCAGGTTTCACCATTGAAGGGAACCCAACGTTTTAGTCTGAAAGGAAAGTTAGCCCCCAGATATATCGGACCCTTCAAAATTCTGAACCGCCAAGGAGAAGTATCTTATCAATTGGAACTGCCAGAGGAGATGTCAGCCATCCACAATGTGTTCCATATCTCGTTACTTCACAAATGCCTAGAAGTGCCGGAGAAGACTGAAGTTTTCAAGAACATCGATCACCGAGCTGTTGATATCAACAAGGAACTGACGTATCGTGAAGTGCCCATCCGTATCTTGGAGGAAGCCTACAGAACCACCAGGACCCAGAGTATCAAATTTCTCAAGATCCAATGGAGAAACCATACCGAAGAAGAAGCCACTTGGGAGCAAGAAGATTACATTAGGACTGAGTTCCCAGATCTCTTTAGTTCCTAGTTTTCTTTCTTAAATATCGGGACGAGATTATGTTTAAGGGGGAAGGTTTGTAACATTCCAAAACTTTAATCAAGGTTAATCAAGATCAAAGCTACCCAATTTAGGGTTAACAAAACCTTTTTCCATTTAAAATCTTTAAGCATGCATATGAGTGTTGCATTAGATAGGAATTGATTTGAATTGCCATTATTGTTTATTCTAATGGTTGTAAAATGGTTCTATGATGATTGTCACATCATCTAGATCATTCCCACGCAAAAACCAAAGAAAAAGAAATCAAAAATAATTAAATAAAGGAAATGGTCACTTTTGCCATTTTAATCAACTAGGACACTTTGGGTGTTCCTAGGACTCAATTTCCAACAGAGATACTTATGGATCTTTGCACCCCTTGCGAGTACAAGTAGTGATGTGCCAAGGCCCACTTTGTGATCTCCCAAAAACATTCAAACTCTAAATTTAAATGACAATTGAAAATTGAATCAAGTGTAGGTATCAAGATCACACTATTTCAAAAACCATCCAAATAATTTCCATTTGACAAATCCTAGCAACCACAGATGCTTAAGCATGTGACAAACCACTCCACCAAATTTCATCTCAAAATTCAAAAGTTTTCTTCTTCCGGCCATTTGGTCGAACAGGTGGCAGGCACAAATTTTCTGCCTAACAAGCACTATTGATTGATCAATGCCTTGTCGAGTATTTGGCCTCCATTTGGTCCCCTGGTCTCCCCTAACTCTAACCAGTCCATCACTAAGATACTAACCGGCCTAGAGCAGCAGTCTCGCGCTGCCCGTTTTTGGTCACCACCGGCCGAACGTGGGAAACGCTCCCCAGACCGTGCCGCGTCGTTCCAGCACCCCCACTAGCTCCGCCCAACCCTACCGCACTCCCCTATCCACCCCATGACCCCTGCCATCCCCTGGACCACCCTAGAGCAGCGCCTATCCTCTCTACGCGCGCTAGAGCATGCCAGAGCGCCATCACCGCCAGCACGCCACATACCGCGCCTCGACCACAGACCACGCACGGCGCTCCGCTTTGACCACCTCACCCCGCCAGACACGGCCGTGCACCGCTGCGTGACCCACAGTCGCCAAGAACCCCGTCGAGCACCGCCCCTGTCTCCCAGAGCGTGCAATGCTCCCGACCATTAGCCACCTCCCCTAGCATCGCCATAACGCCGTAGAGGACTGCCAGGAGGCAAGCCACTATCCGCCTATGCCGCCCATGCCTCTAGGCCCCTGTATTGTCGTCACCGACGAGCTCGCCATCGCCCCCTCGGTCCCCTCCTCGAGCATATTTAAGGAAGCCTCCCCAGCACGAATTCCTCACACCATTCCACTCCCCTCTCATCACCAATCCTTCCCCACCTCTCACCGGAGCAGCTCGAGCAGCAGGCCGCCGGAATTTCACCGGAGGCAGCTGCAACAAAGGAGGAGACGTTGCCGTTGATTTCGTCCACCCCAGCCTCTGCCGCGACTTCGCTTGAGCTCGCTGTCGTTGTGTTGCTCGTTTGCCCACCTCACAACACTAGCTAGAGCCCCAGTACGTCCCCACTACACCCCCACTGAGCCGCTAGGGCTGAGCCTCGCCGGCGACGAGTCCGTCGTCGACGATAAGCCCCAGCCGTAGATCTGCATTCTAATCCTACGGTCCAGCTCGCCCCATACCGCTTAGTGCGTAATGAGCCATTGATAGGCGGGACCCCCCTGTCAGCTGTCCTCTGCTCCCCGGAGTGTACACAGGCCGGCCCAATTATTTTCCCGCGTGACCTAGTAAATTCAAGTTAGGATTTTTCTTTTTAGACTTAGACTTAGTTCTATCCCTTAGTTTAAAAATCAATTCAGAGAGTTCTACAAATCCAAATTGAGTGATTCAAATTTTGTTGGAAAGATAATGAAAATATCTATCCAAGACCGTTGGATTTAAATCATTTAGGGTTATAGATATCTCCTAGTTAAAATAACAAGATAGAAGCTTTTGCACATTCCAACATTTTTCGAAAATCAACCATGATAGATTTTGAGTTGATTCCAACTCTCAAAAATCACATTTAACCATACCTATCTGAATATGTAATAATATTAAGGTCTGCATGCAATGACTTTGGACTAGTACCAAAATAATGCTATATAGGTATTTCTAGTCACTTTAAATCATTAATTATTAAACATAAACTTATTAAAATGTGATCCAACCCTTAAATCACATTCCCATATGTTAGAATATGTGGTGATGACATGTGTACACATGATCCCATATTTTAATTGGAGAATATTAAATCTTAGTTAATTTCAATGAGTAGAAATTACTTTTCTCAAATAAAATAAATGAAGCTAGTTCATTAAACCTTGTGATGTTTGTGATGATAATAGATCATCAAATGTGTGCCTTAGTGTGATAAGTAGACTAGTTAAGTATTGTTTGGTGATTGTGTATTCCGTATGTATTTATAGACGATAGTACTAACCAAGTCTTCGAGGAGGAGGAGTTCTACCAAGAGGAGGAGGAAGAGAATTTCAACCACTTCACTACTCAAGGCAAGCCTAGCACTTCAAGTAAACTGAGCAAGATATTATTGGCAAGATAACACTTGCAAGCCATCATTAACAATGCAAGCCAACCCTTGCAAGCTAGATAACCTAAGCAAAGACATTAGGCATGCTTTGGTTATACCATTTTGACTTATACCTACTCCAAGTTTTACTTACAAGCTTTATTTTCTTTTACTTTACCAAAGTCCTTTACTTTGTTTATAGATAGCATAAAGAGTATAAAACTTGACCTATCTAGTTAGACTTAGATGTCATTCTATGGCATGAGATTGATATTAGCATCCCCCATTAGTGAACACTCTTAACTTAGTAGTTTAGAGTTAAACCAAAAACGTGATCACTTTAGATGGGAATACTTGGTGAAAATAACTTATGAAAACCTTGGAATGATGAGTCATTCTATTGAGATGTTTTGACATGTGTTGAGAAGCACAAATGGTTTATGATGATGAAAATGTTAAGGCATGAGCCTTAGCCCTTTTATAAAAACAAATGGTTGGGTTCGGATGCGGTACCATTCCAATTTTACCGTACAACCACAATACCTGAATTGGGTAAGGCTTAGCCGGAAGTTTATATGCATTAGTATTACTTCCCTCATGGGAGAGGTTTGAGTTGAGGCTACCTCTCAATGTTTTCCACCTATGCAGTGCCCAGGATGATAGATGGTCATGGCTGGGAGGCCATACTCATAGGAGAGGTTCTTATACTAGAGTGTGTAAAGAAAAGGTTATGTTTGATTATCTACATACTAAGTATGATGATTCAGGGTTATCCCTGACAGATGTATCAAATCTTGTGGTGAAAGTGTACCACCTCTACAGAGTGTCAAACTATTCGAATAGCCACATCCGCGGTTATGGACAGTTGGAGTGGCCATACTGTTCTGTTGTCAGATGTTTTCAAAATGACTTATGAAATGAATTGTGACATGACTTGACCACAACAGAGTTCTGGCTATGACAAATAAGTTCCCACTTAGGTGTTTTCAAACTTTATTTTATCTTTATTTTTTTTTGAACTCGTCTTAGGTTTCAAACTTAACTTTACAAATAAACTTAGAATTTAGGATTCCTACTATAGCTATCTTACTTGTTAGTGGTAGTCTGCGAGCACTTAAAGAGTACTCATGGCTTTTGTCCCTAGATATTCTCATGGCCAGACTATGAGGAGGAGTACCCTGAAGGAGGAAAACAGGATGGCTATGACAACTAGGATCATCTCCCGTCGTCAGCATTGCATGTGACTCTGAAGATGGATCCCACAGCTAAGCTATTTATTCCACTACTTGATTGTACTAAGACTAAATCATGAGATCCTTTATTTGTGTAAGACCTTATTATGGTTTGTAATGGATGGTGTACTGTGATATCCAATCTGTTATGTCTCGCAAAAATGGTAATCCTGGGATTGTGATGTATGGCATAACAAGCTTTTGGGATTAAAAATCTGGGTGTTGACAGAGGGAGTGGAGGAGAAGCAGGCCATCGGCTACTTCATCGATGGAAGTAACGAGGGCACCTTACTTCATCGTCGGCAGCTCTGTGATGAGCCGATCACCATGGCAGAGCTAATGACCGTAGTGGACAAGTATGCCATGGCCGACTAGGCAATGAAAAAGTCCCTTCGGGTGAGCGATGATGGTCGGCTGGTTGCAACCGAGCTGACTAGAGACAAGCATGGCAACGATCACGGCGACAATGTGGGCTCTTCTAGGCAGCCATAGGGAAACAACAAACGCTATCAAGACAAGCGTCCGGATGACCAGCAAGAACCCCAGTACCACTCGAGGCAAGTCAATGATGTGGAGGGAGAACCGGCTGTCGCTAACAGTCGGAGGAAAAAGTTCGACGACCCTCCGTGGAAGTCCAATTTCACCTTCAAGAAAATGTTTAATGGACCATGCTAGTACAATAGTGGACCGTTCAAGCCGGCTACGCACACCACCCGGCAGTGCAGCTGGACCAGGCAGACCAAGGATCAAGCCAGTTTACCCCCACCTCCCTCACCCCTCCTAGTGGACCTCCCCCACCATCGGCTGGGGCAGCCAGTAACAACAACAACAATGGCGGTTCCCCGTAGCTGCATGTAGCGTACCATATCTTCATCTCCGAGCCAATTGACAAGCACAGCTAGTAGCGGCACATAGCGGAGGTGATGTCCCCCCAGTACTTGAACTGGTCTGAGACTTCGATCACCTAGGGTCGCAAGGATCAATCGACCCTCTTGCTAAAACCAGGCGGCTATGAGATGGTGCTCGACTCTCTCCTCGTCTCCGATGAATGCACATGCCGATTCTCCCACGTGTCCTCATCAACGGTGGCAGCAGCCTCAACCTGCCCTACCGTGCCAGCATGTAGAAGCTAGGAATCTGGGAGAGTTACCTATAGCCCTCGAGCACCGTATTCTACGGTTTTGTACCTTGAGTTCCATGCTCCCCGATGGGCAAGATCCGCCTCTATGTCATCTTTGGCACCGAGGAGAACTTCCGCTGCGAACCGGTTTGGTTCGAGGTAGTAGACCTAACCATATCGTATCATGGTCTCCTCGGGCGCCCCACTCTCGAAAAAATCATGTCCATCCCCCACTATGCATAGCTCAAGATGAAGTTTCCAGGGTTGAAACCTATGATCACCTTGTCCGGCTGCTACAAGCAGTTAATGGAGTGCCCCGCTCAGAGCTCGAAGCTAGCTAAAGCCTTAGTCATTGCGGATGAGAAGAAGGAGATCATGCACAATGTTGCACTTGCCTAGCAAGGAGTGTAGGGGTTCGCGTATGAAAATAATAAATTTTTACCCTATGCCCCTGAACCCCTTTCTTGCTAGGACCTATATATTAGTAATGTAGTAACAAGAGGGACTTTTCGTGAACTTACCCTTGAAGACCAAAAAGTGTTGTCAACACTCGGGAGAGCATGGTTGGTGTAGACGAGCCGAAGCCGATGTCAAGGTCATGATGAAGTCCTTGCGCTCATTTGGCTCCAACGACTTCTAGTGCCTCAAATGTGACACCTTGCAGGGAGTTACATGCATCCGGTGCCTGGCGATGACTCCCGCTTCCCCAATCTAGCTACAGTTGCGGAAGTAGAGCTCCTAGATCCGAATCCCGCAGCGCGATGGCGCTCCACGGTGAAGATGTCTCTCGTTCGCGCAGTCCAGACTTTGGACCACGGTCACAGGAGAGAGAGGGAGAGAGAGAGAGAAATATCAACTGGAGGTCTCCCCAAAAGTGAGGAAACCTTTATTGAATATTGTGTTTATTATTTGGTCAAAATACCCCACTATATATAGGGGAAGGGGAGGTACTCCCTCCCTCAAAGTCCCAGGGTGGGACTAAACAAGGGAGAAGGGGAGAGGGGGTGGCTGCTGGCCCCACGTGGGGGGATGGTCTAGGCCTAGTCGGCCATCTCCTCCATCCTTCCTCCCTTTTCCTTTCCCTCATGGGCCCTTCTCCCTCTGGAATTTGGCCCATTAAGGCTTTTAACCTTTTAATTGATTTTCTCTTTATTAAATAATTATGAACAAATTATTAAATAAATATTTAACATTCATTCACAAATAATTCAATCTCCATGGCTATGGAACACCTTCCACCTCCACTCTGGACATCCTCCGGACTTATCGAAACCCTTCCGGTTTTCTCTCTTCTCTTTCTTTGGTAATTCTACTGATCCTATAAACACTCTCTAAGCATCACCAGCCCTTAAGCATGCTACCCCACGGTTCGGGAACACCCCATACATAGCTGGGACACTCCCGGACCAATGATCAGCACAGGGACCTGGATGGCCATGTGACCCTTGTGCATTCCACAAAATCTTTCATCGTTTGAACTGTGACTGGCGTGTCTTATTCCTTTTGTCTCTCAATACTTGCATTGCCTGAGATCTAGTCAATGACATCACCATGTCGGGTCCAATCTCGTTACCGATAAATGCTACTTGACTCGTTCCAACAAGTGATATCCTTGTGATCAAATCACGCGCTAAACAGCTATTGGATATAACTTCTCCGAGTGGGCCCTCGAGTATCTTTCTATCACGCAGATGGACAAATCCCGCTCTTGACGTATATTGCCTCTATTGTTCCTTCGAATACCTGAACACACCTTTATGATCACTGTTTAACCAAGTGACATTTTATGCTATCAAGGTACCCTCAGGAGACAATGATTGATATAGCCTCACGGTCTAAGGAATATTCTACTAGGTCTATTCTAATCATCGTAACTTGAAATTTGTGACTGTTGGAAATATGCCCTAGAGACAAATAGTAGTAAGGACTATTATCATATTTCATATAGTTTATGATTATGTTTTATATCATGTTGTAATTGTATTGAGTGGAAACATCAATACACGTGTGATATACAAACAACCAGGGGTTCCCAGTGAAACTCTAGTCACTGGTTCATTGGTCAAAAGATGATCATGTTTCCTGATCATGTGGCATTTATGCCAGTTGGAAATGAGGTCACCTGATTCTAAGAATGAGATGATGAACCAATACCCAACCTAAACATCGTGACCCGATCATGTCACTAAGTTCAAGTTACGATGATTACAAATGGATCCTCGTAGACTATTCCTTAGACCGTGAGTCTATATCAATCACTGTCTCCCGAGAGTGCTTAGATAGCATCAAACGCCATCTGGTAATATGGTGGTTATAAAGGTGTGTTCAGGTACTCAGAGGAAACCATAGAGGCAATATATGTCAAGAGCGGGATTTGTCCGTCCATGTGACGGAAAGATACTCAAGGGCCCACTCGGAGAACTCGTGTCCAATAGATGTGCAGCGTGTGATTTGATCACGGGGATATCACTTGTCGAAATGAGTCAAGTAGCATTGTTCAGTAACGAGATTGAACACAACATGGTGATGTCACTGATCAGATCTCGGGCAATGCAAGTATCGAGTTACAAAGGGAATAAGACACGACTGTCCCGGTTCAAACAACGAGAGATCTTCGTGGAACGCACAGGGGTCACATGGCCATCCAAGTCCCTCTGTCGATCATTGGTGCGGGAGTGTCCCGACCATGTCTGGAGTTTTCCCGAACCGTCGGGTATCATGCTTAAGGGCTTGATGATGCTTAGAGAGTGTTTATAGGATCGGTGGAATCACCGAAGAAGAGTAGGGAGAAAACCGGAAGGGTTTTGGTAAGTCCGGAGGATGTCCGAAGTGGAGGTGGAAGGTGTTCCATGGCCACGGAGGTTGAATAATATGTTAATGAATTTTAAATGTTGATTTAATCATTTATCCATATTTATTTAATATACAGAAAAATCAATTTAATGGTCAAAGGCTTAATGGGCCAATTTCCGGAGGGAGACGGCCCATTAGGGAAAGGAGAGAGGGAGAAGGGGCCAAGGGGGAGGCCGGATGGGCCTAGCCCTCCCGCGCGGAGCCCACTAGGGTGTCCTGCGGCCACCCCTCCCCCATCCTCTCCTTTAGTCCCACCCCGGCACTTTGAGGGAGGTAGTACCTCCCCTCCCCCTATATATAGTGGGGGTATTTAGCCAAGATAGATACACCAATAATAAATAAAGGTCTCCCAACTTTTGGGAGGACCTCTAATTGATATTTTTCTCTCTCCTCCTCTCTCTCGTGACCGTGGTCCCAAGTCTGGACTGCGCGAGCAAGAGACATCTTCACCGCGGAGCGCCGTCGTGCTGTGGGATTCAGATCTGGGAGCTCTACTTCCACAACTGCTGCTGGATCCGGGAAGCGGGAGTCATCATCAGGCACCGGACGTGTGTAACTCCCCGCGAGGTGTCGCACTTGAGGCACTCAAGTCGTTGGAGCCAAGGAGCACAAGGATTTCATCACGACCTTGAGGTCGGCTTTGGCTCATCTACATCGACCACGCTCTCCTGAGCGTTGACAACGCTTTTTGGTCTTCAAGGGTAAGTTCGCGAAAAGCCCCTCCTGTTACCGTATTTCTAATATATAGGTCCTGGCAGCTTCAGGGTTCAGGGGCGTAGAGTAAATTTTATTTTTTTCATACGTGGAACCCCTACAGTGGTATCAGAGCTAGATCTATGCGTAGTAACGCTAGTACGGGTAGAACACACGAGATGTAGCGTGTGGGCGTTGATCTTTTAGTTGTTACCCTCCCACATGTACTTGTGCATACCGCAGTAATGCTTGATGAAGCGGCCCCCAACCGACTTTACGCGTTCATTCGTGAGACTGGTCCACGCTTGACATACGGCTTATACTGTATAAAGTGGCTTAGGGGGTGTCTGTCTCTTTCGCATTAGTTGGTATGCTATTTGCAACGGAGGGCCCCGAAAGGGGTGTAGTAGAGACAACTACTTGATCATCGTTGTGTTGAAAGTTTGTAGGTAAGAATGGTTCTTGTGCGAAAGCCCATTCAGCCACGTAAAACATGCAAAGATAAAGTAGAGGCGTCTAACTTTGTTTTGCAGGGGGGCGTTGCTTTGTGATGTGGTTGTGGCAAAGGTAAAGTAATTACATTTGGTTACATAGTAGTAGATAGTCACGGAGGTGACGAACTACCACGCCGGAATGACACCGGTACCCTGGTGTCTACGGCGCCGGGACCCTGGCGCCAGAACCCGGTGACGATGGATGGAGATCACGACATGAAGGACCATATCACATCGCATTTACATTCAATGTTATTGTTTGTATATCTTATTGTGTGCTAGTATTAGATACTCGAAGGTACCCTAATAAGATGATCCCTGTTAAAATTACCAACGATTGTGTTCCCCCTTAGTGTGCACCACCAAGAAAGTTCTTAGGTATGAGGCAGGCCGTGATGATCGGGTGTCAGACATATCTACGTTCACATACAATGGGTGTAAGCCATGTTACACATCGAATACACTAAGGTTGAGTTGGCGAGCCTAGCATGTATAGACATGGCCTCGGAACACGGATGGTCAAAAGATCGAGCACGAGTCACATGAATGATGTGACCGACATTTAGCGTCCACCCTTGAACCCACCTTGATGGCCGTGATTATCGGGGGAGATGTGGCTGATAGGGGTCGTGATATCACTAGGAACCCTCACTGGGGATAGGTGTTTCTGAGTGGAGTTATTATTAACTCATTTAATCATAAACTTAGTCTAAATTCCTTTTTGCAATTATAAATGTAGAAAATGGTTCTTCCCGAGATTACCTTTCCTATCGACAATTGGTTAAAAGGAGAAAAGCTCAAGTTAGATGGATCCAACTTTTCTGCATGGGTCATACGCCTGTTTGATCTCCTTGGTGAGAACAATGCAGCTGACTACATGACCTGTGAGATGTATTTGGAGCCACCCTATTCTCATGAGACCCAGGAGCAGCGGGATCTGTGTTATCGTCATCGTGTGATGGCCACATTTATATCGGTGACCATGCGCCTCGGAATGGAGGATGGGCTATGGCCAATAGTGGGAAGTCTCAAGCCCCGAGTGGTCATGGCACATCTGAGATCGCATTCCGTGGAACAAGTGCGCATGTGGGAGTATGAGCTGATGGGGGACTTCCTCTCCATAAATATGGAGGAGGGCTCCTCACTAGACGAGCACTTATTGAGCATATACAATGCATACATGAGTCTGGCATACTACCCGGACAACTGCTTCTCAAGCTTATTTGCGATGGGAGTTGTGCTGCGGTCGCTTCCACAAGGCTTCCAAGCACAAGTCAGGATCTGCATTATGAGAGGCGACACGAAAACACTGGATTTCCTCGAGTTCATATCACATTTCAGAAATGTGGTAGATGAACCCAACGTTGCTGAAGTCGTCAACGACAAAGGTATATATTTGATATACAGTTTTATAAATGTTATAATCTTGCAAACACATTTGTAGTGTCAAGTATATTTGATAATTATTCTATTTTGCTGAAAACAGGTCCTTCTACATGAGAGGTGCTTGCTAGAGAGGAGGTGACGTTGCGTGTTGATGGCGAGCATGATGATGATGGCTGACGACACTGTCCCTCTACATTTATCATTTAGTTTGTGTTTAGGATGATTATTGTAATCAAGAGATTGTGAACTTCTTTAGTGTGTCTCACACTTTGTGAGACGGTTATTCATATGAGTTTCTCACAAACAGTTGTTCTGCTTTTATGAATGATTTCTATTCGTGTTCATATCTTGTTTGATTATGTCTGAAATATCCTTGTTGTTTTAAACTAATTGATAATGCATGAACATTTGTAAAATATTAAAATGCCTTGTTTAAAATACCCAACTTAATGATATTTCATTAATGAATGAAACCATTGTTTAAATTCAAAGTTATGTGATAATATGTGAAAGTCATTCGATTTCTTGTCACATATAAATCATGCCTAAGTTCAACAAAATAACTTGAACACCGTGTATTACTTGAATACAGAGTGTTTAAAGAATTGTTAAAAGTAAATACATATTTGATGTATTGGGTTTTAGCGAAATGGTAATTATCATTAAATGATTGTTTAAATTGGTAAAGTAGTTTACCAAAGGAAACATGAATATGAAACTATTTGATTTGATCAAAATGTTTCATTAACAAAGGATATAAATATGAAAGAGAATCTAACTACTATGATTTGATCAATAGTAATGAGATTCGAATTTATAAGAATGGCATAAAAGAAAATTGTGGAATGCAAAGCATTTTGAAACGTCAAAGTGCAAAGCATCACAATGTGATATTAGATATCAAATGGGTTGAATAGAAGGCACCAAATAAATTGTTGTAGTGTAGATGTAGAGACCATTAGTTAGATATAATTAGCACTCAATTAGAATGTAGTGAACCATTTGAATTCGTGAAAAATTTGGGGTTATTCGATATAACCAAAACAATAGCGATTAAGTCCTTGTAGCATATTCATTGGAAACTTTGAATACGAAATCCATAGCTCAAACCAAAAAGGAAAGCAAGATTCGTATTGCTTGGATTTTGGTACATTCTTGAGAAAGCTCACTTTTAGTGATATTTCCCGATTATGGAGCAAATGGAAGATAGTGAAATATACGATGAGGATTCAAAACCCTGCATTAGAGTGTTGAAAAGTGCAAAGGACAATGTTCCTGAACGTTTCTCTGCACAGAATGAAAGAATCAATGAGAATGATCATTGTGTTTTCCCTACTAGTGTTTTTCACTAAATAAAGTAGGATTCAAAATGTAATCCATATCTTGTATGGAGACATTTGTGAATCATTTGTTATGATTCTTGGAATATGACATACCTACGAACTACTAAGGAAATAATGGTAAACTAGAATTATGAGAAATCCTAAAAGAAAAATTCCCTTGAGATTAGAAAGCAATCCGTTATTGAATCTCACAAGTAAAAGGAGTTGCTTGAATTTTCCAAAATGACTGCAAAGCCATAGTGGAAAAGGGGGTGAATGACAAAAGCACAATTTGTCAAGTATTGGACAAATTCAAATGAATTTGATTCAAGTGTGCTAAATGTCTAATGGATTTAAACTAGTAACATTACTAGCATCTCATAGTAAAACTCCAAGTTTGATATTTAATTAAAGGATTTTGAAGTTGTTCAAAATAATGAGTAGATGTGCAATTTGCATAAAATTGAGTGGGAGCTATGAAAGTCTTCCTAAAACAATATGTGAATGACATATTTTTGAGTGGGAGCTTATAGGAGTAATTCTTAAGTACGTTAAGAATGAAAGCGCAAATACTTATAAATAATGATTTATAAGATGTAGAAGTTGATAATAGGTGTATTATGATATTCTGTAGTATTCCTTAAGGGATTCTGAAAAGTGTTTCAGAATAGAAGTTAATTAAGGAACTAGTCCTTAATAACTCAAATTAGGAATAGTATTAAGTTTAACATCAATGGTTGAAAGAAAGAAAAGGATGATAGTCATCCACTATGTTGAGACATAGGTTCTATCTTACAAAACCATGATGACAACTTAACATAATATGTGATCCAATAAGGAACGTTTAAAAGTGATTAAGTTCGAATCACAAAATGTTGAGTTGAGTTTTGTCCGCAGTGTCTAATAGAGAACTGTAGACTTGTTTTCCGAATCCATAAAGGATGACATATCTTAAAACATAAAGAGTTGTGTTATAAGGGAATATGTTGGAAACTCATGTAATACCGATTAAAGTCATGTAGGAAGCGAGGTGAACTATGAACATCAAAAATTGCACAGAGTGCACTAGTGTTTTGATGAATACATTTATAATAATAGATAAGGGTACCATCTAAAGTGTTGTATAATGTTATGGCGGGGCTAGTTCGCTTTTAACGTAGAATGATGTGTGCCAGGGCACAGTGCCCATGAGAAAAACCTCGAGGTTGATCTAACGTCACTATAGGCTCCTAGAATCAGGCCTCGTTCTGCTGCCATAACAATGATGCATACACACAGATGTTATCATGTGATGATAAAGTATTAATGTCAATCAAGGTGACATTAGTAAGTTGCAAAGGATTTGGGACTATAAAGTACAGACCCAAGACTCAACCTCTTCCATGAGCAAGCATGTTCAGGGTACCGGATATGGTGCCAATGATTGAGAACAAATGCAGCTAGTGTATTTGTACTCTATTGCAAGTGGGAGACTGTTGGAAATATGCCCTGGAGAAAAATAGTAGTAAGGACTATTATCATATTTCATATAGTTTATGATTAAGTTCTATATCATGCTATAACTGTATTGAGTGGAAACATCAATACATGTGTGATATACAAACAACCAGGGGTTCCCAGTGAAACTCTAGTCACTGGTTCATTGGTCAACAGATGATCATGTTTCCTGATCATGTGGCATTTATGCTAGTTGGAAATGAGGTCATCTCATTGTGGGAATGAGATGATGAACCAATACCCAACCTAAACATCGTGACCCGATCATGTCACGAAGTTCAAGTTATGATGATTAGAAATGGATCCTCGTAGACTATTTCTTAGACCGTGAGGCTATATCAATCACTGTCTCCCGAGAGTGCTTAGATAGCATCAAACGCCATCTGGTAATACAGTGGTTATAAAGGTGTGTTCAGGTACTCAGAGGAAACCATAGAGGCAATATATGTCAAGAGCGGGATTTGTCCGTCCATGTGACGGAAAGATACTCAAGGGCCCACTCGGAGAACTCGTGTCCAATAGATGTGCAGCGTGTGATTTGATCACGGGGATATCACTTGTCGAAACGAGTCAAGTAGCATTGTTCAGTAACAAGATTGAACACGACATGGTGATGTCATTGATCAGATCTCGGGAAATGCAAGTATCGAGTGACAAAGGGAATAAGACACGACTGTCCCGGTTCAAACGACGAAAGATCTTCGTGGAACGCACAGGGGTCACATGGCCATCCAGGTCCCTCTATCGATCATTGGTGTAGGAGTGTCCCGACCATGTCTGGAGTGTTCCCGAACCGTGGGGTATCACGCTTAAGGGCTTGATGATGCTTAGAGAGTGTTTATAGGATCAATGGAATCACCGAAGAAGAGTAGGAAGAAAACCGGAAGGGTTTCGGTAAGTCCGGAGGATGTTCGGAGTGGAGGTGGAAGGTGTTCCATGGCCACGGAGGTTGAATAATATGTGAATGAATGTTAAATGTTGATTTAATAATTTATTCATATTTATTTAATAAAGAGAAAAATCAATTTAATGGTCAAAGGCTTAATGGGCCAATTTCTGGAGGGAGAGGGCCCATTAGGGAAAGGAGAGAGGGAGAAGGGGCCAAGGGGGAGGCCGGCTGGGCCTAGCCCCCCCCACGCGGGGCCCACTAGGGTGGCCGGCGGCCACCCCTCCCCCTCCTCTCCTTTAGTCCCACCCCGGGACTTTGAGGGAGGTAGTACCTCCCCTCCCCCTATATATAGTGTGGGTATTTGGCCAAGTTAAATACACCAATAATCAATAAAGGTCTCCCCACTTTTGGGAGGACCTCTTATTGATATTTTTTCTCTCCCCCTTCTCTCTCTCTCGTGACCGTGGTCCCATGTCTGGACTATGCGAACGAGAGACATCTTCACCGCGGAGCACCGTCGCGCTGTAGGATTCGGATCCGGGAGCTCTACTTCCGCAACTGCTGCTGGATCGGGGAAGCGAGAGTGATCGTTAGGCACCGGACGTGTGTAACTCCTCGCGAGGTGTCGCACTTGAGGCACTCATGTCGTTGGAGCCAAGGAGCGCAAGGATTTCATCACGACCTTGAGGCCGGCTTCGGCTCGTCTACATCAACCACACTCTCCTGAGCGTTGACAACGCTTTTTGGTCTTCAAGGGTAAGTTCGTGAAAAGCCCCTCCCGTTACTGTATTACGAGTAAATTTTATTGTTTTCATACGCAGAACCCCTACAGTGACATGATCGGGTCACGATGTTTAGGTTGGGTATTAGTTAATAATCTCATTATCAGAATGAGGTGACTCCATTTCCAACTAGCATAAATGCCACATGATCAGGAAACCTTGATCATCTATTGACCAATTGATGGCTCAATGCACGGCGCCCAGAAAAATGCTTGATGGCGGTGTTGATGTAGAGCTCGTTGGGAACCCCAAGAGGAAGGTATGATGAGCACAGCAGCAAGTTTCCCTCAGTTATGAAACCAAGGTTTAATCGAACCAGTAGGAGCAAGGAAACACCCCAAAGGTGTTACTATCTGAGGTTTGGCAGGGCGCACTATCGGTGCTAGTAGCAACATAGAGACCTACACAACACAACCACATAACTTTGTCCCCAACTTGCGATGAGGTTGTCAATCTCACCGTGTTTTGCGGTAAACAAAGGATTAAACGTATCAAATGGAAAGAAGTAATAGTTTGCAGAAAGTAAACACAAAGCAGTAAACAGTTTATAGATTGAATGTAAAAGACATGGACCGGGATCCATAGTTCACTAGAGGTGGCTCTCCTTAGATAGATAACATATTGGGTAAACAAATTACAGCGGGGCAATTGACAAACACCGAGAAAGCAATACATGCATATACTAATCATCTTGACTCCTTTGAGACTTGATTGGGCATTACAACATTATACATAGACCGCCATTCAACTACATCTATGACTAATAATACACCTTCAGGTTATCATCCGACCCCCCTCCAGTATTAAGTTGCAAGCAACAGATTATTGCTTTACGAACTGCGTGTAAAGTAAACAATACGATTGTTCTATGAACAAAGGATTGTTGTTTTCTCCCTAGTAGCAACATCACATCTAGTGAACTATGGATAATCTGTTGTACCTTAGAGATTTCTGGCACCCAAGATAGAGTTAGTACCTTAGAGATTTCTGTCACTTCCCCAGATTACTAGAGGCATGAACCCACTATCGAGCATAAATACTAACTCTTGGAGTTGCTAGCATCTACTCGGCCAAGATAGCTACTAACAACGGAAAGCATACAAGATCACAAATAACAAAGACATGATAGAATCAATAATCAATCTGAAATAGCATCTGAATATCCATCGGATACCAGCAAACACAACATGTAGAATTACAAATAGATGATCTTGATCATGAACGGAGCTCACAAGATCTAAACATGAAAGCACAAAGGAGGAGAACCAGCCATCTAGCTACTAGATGGATCCGTAGTCCAAGGATGAACTACTCACGCATCACACCGGAGGCTTGCATGGTGATGAAGAAGGCCTCCAGGGTGAATTCCCCTCTCCAGCAGGGTGTCGAGAAGAGCTTCAAATCCCTCCCGATCTAGGGATGGAGATGACAGCGGCTACAGACTCTTTCGTGGATTTTTGATCGGGCCCTTAGGGTTTTCGTCCCGAGGGCAATATATAGGCGGAAGGAGAGGCCGAGGGGGTGCCGGGAGCGGCCACACCACTCCCTGGCGCAGGCCAGGCCTGGCCACGCGGCTAGTTGGTGTGGTGCCCCCCTGGCCCCTCTCCGTCTCGTATTCTGGCACTTGATGACATCCGGAAAAATAGGCACTTTGGCTTTTGTCCCATCCAATTCCGAGATTCTTCATTTTCTGACTTTCTTGGAACCAAAAACAGCAGAAAATAGGCGGCTGGCACTGTGTCTCTTGTTAATAGGTTAGTCCAAGAAATCATATGAAAAGTACTCCAAAGATGGAACAAAACATAATAAAGTGGATAAAACCAAGCATGGAACATCAAAAATTATAGATACATTTGCAATGTATGAACATCCCCAAGCTTAACTCTTGCTCTTCCTCGAGTAGGTAAGTGATAAAAAGAAAGAATAATTTTTGAGGTGACATGCACCATCAAAGACTTGATCAAAGTATTTGCAAAACATTCGAAGCTAGGATCATTACTTCAATCATAACATGAAAGAAAAAGTTCTAGCAATAGGCAAAAGAAACTAAGATGCAACATGAAAAGGCACAAACAAAAGATTCATGAATAACAATGCTTTGTAAGACTTTTGTTTGTTTCACATAAAGAAAACATACCATAATAGCATTCAGCTTGTCCCTCATAGAGTAGCAAATATAAATGCATAGGACACCTTCAAAGTTCATAAGAGTGACTAGATACAATAGTTTAAAACAAGCAATATCAAAGTATGCATCAATCAACTAGTCTTGGGAGAATGCACATAGAACTAAGAATGGCCACTATGTTCTCAAAGTAAGTGCATAAAGATAGAAGGTGGAGACTCAATGTAATGGTGGAAGAAAAGCCTTTGTAAAAGGAAGTAGGATTCAAGTCTCATAAAGAGCTTCCAAAAATTATGGTACTTGTAACTTTCAGCTCTCATTGCCCCTATCATAAGCATCTTGAAGTGGTTAAGGTTAAAGTGACACAACTAAGAGGATATGCTTGACAAGTTATAAACCGAAATCTCATGCCCATTACTTACGAAGACCGATCCTCATGCTACTAAACTTTAGTCACGAGTAAGATCTTGTCATTGTAAGTACATGTGTATCATTAAGAACCGCCAACGGGGTACCCCTTGCACATGATACGAGAGCTTTCCCATAATCAAAATGACAAGGCAAGCAGACAATGAGCATCTCATCGATCTTTTTATTTGCTATTTGCATAGGTTTTTATTGAGGATGCTTCATAGAGTGCTCATTATGGTGATGCTGCAAGTTTCCACCATGATTAGGCATGTCTTAGGCTAGCGGCCCAGGCGTTTCTATAACACACATACAAACTCCTAGATCTTACAAGTTCCACTTTTATTTCAGACCGCCGGGATCTGTAAGCAAAAGAACATGAGATCAACGGGGTACAAAGTACAAGTGCAATGTTGAAAGCGTTCCCCATGGTACATGGTTTTGCTAATTTCAACTTATAAAGCGCAAGCATATACTCAACAAAGAAGGACCTAGTGGCTCAAGTTTATTAGATGCAAAAAAAAGTAAAGTGTGCCATCAAGTTCGTGAGAGCTTTAATCACTAGTTTTCTCATAACAAGTTTAATTTGGAAGGTAAACAAAAGCATGAATATACTTGGAATAGCATAAGCTAGTAGGTAGGTATGGTTTACTCTTTGGAATAACTTGTTTTAGGGAGTTGGATGCATGAGTGGAACTCATACTTGGTTGTGGAGGCTAGCAAAAGACTGGGAGCGACAAACTAAGAGAGCAATAATGGCCATAATCATGCAGAGCGACAAAACATCATTGATCAAAGCATAAAGTGATACTACAAGTTGAAAACTAAAGGATCATAAAGGCTATGGTGACTTGAGATAGTCATAACATGGTGTGAGCATGTGCCAAGTCAACCCAAATAAAGCATTAAAGGAGAATACCACTATGCTATGCTTTAATATGCTAAAACAACGCATGATTCATCCAAGGCACATTAAGAAATCTCAATTGTTTATAACAAGTCATGCTATAGCAAAGAATACTAAGCGTAAAGCCAAAACAATATCAAGCATGGCATGACAAAGCATAGGCCACAGTCAAAAACGAGCTCTTTTTACCACATAAGCATGCACTTTCCTACTCTTTTCCAAACCAAACCAAACTATTTGCAAATCAATGTATGAAAGAGGGGGTCCAACCAATTTATTCAGAAAACTAAGAAAACAAAAGCAAACAAAAACCAAAACGAAAATGAAAAAGAAGACACTCCAAGAACAACACAACTATGCATGAAACAATAAAAATAAAGCGTTTGGAAGAAACCTGGGATTTTTATTGATGAAGAAGGGGATGCCTTGGGCATCCCCAAGCTTTGACACTTGTTCTTTTTGGATATTTCTTGGGGTGACACGCGTAGCATCCCCAAGATTGAGCTTTAGTCCATTCTTCATCTCATTACTCATTCCTTCCATACACCTGAAATTTTTCCTTCATACAAAACTTCACATAATCTTTATTAGCAACATTAGTGCACTGAAGATAAATAAGTCTTAAGGTTCAGTTCTAACACCAAATAAACTTCCATTAGAACACGAGCTACTGTAGCACTTCCCTCAAAAATCTCAATTACCCAAAAGAACTCAAGAAGGAACCAACAAGAAACAAATGCAGAAAATGGCAGAAATCTGTCAAAACAGACCAGCAGGTAACGACGAATTTGTTCGAGACCTTCTGTTGCTCAAATCAAAAAGTGTTGAACTAACGAATGTTAGATAACAACCTAAGTCAGAAGCACAAAAAATTACAGCTCAATCCGACATACATAGCTCTCTCACGAATTTTTACCGTGAAGCACAAAAATCTATTTCGGGATAGCAACTTTCCGAATCATTACTTCTCTCTCATTAGAGGTTACTCTTGGCACAAAAAGCAAATAAAAAGGATAAGAAGAGGTTATTACAGAGGTAATAACTTCCAAGACTCATCTAAAACTTTTGGCTTATCTCCCAATAAGTACTTTTCTTTAATGCCTTTAAGTTAGGCATAAGAAGCAAGAAAAGGAATCAAGTGTTCTCAAATGAAGAAGCATTAAGACCAAATTTTGTTTTCATAGGAGAAGAAAAGAAATATTTTCTCTCTTTTTAGGGAAGTGTTCTATACCTTTCTTGAGTGGGAGTTGATATTTAATGATGCCTTCTTTCATATCAATGATGGCACCAACAGTTCTAAGAAAAGGTCTTCGCAAAGTAATAGGACAAGAAGCATTGCATTCAACATCCAAAACATAGAAATCAATGGGGACATAGGAATTGTTAACCATGATAAGAACATCATTAAGACTCCCCATGAGTTTATTTTTAGCATTATCATCAAGTGGGACATTCAAATAGCAATCTTCAAGAGGAGGCCAAGCATATCATAAATCCTTCTAGGCATAATAGAAACACTACTATCAATATCACACAAAGGTTTGAAATCAAAGTCATTCACTTTCATATTAATGATGGATTCCCAACCATCCTCTTGTTTTATAGGAATAGAAGCTTTATGTTTCATCTTTTCTTCTTTAATCTTTATGAGAGCATCGGTAATGTGTTTTGTAAAAGCCATGTTCATAGCACTAGCATTAGGACTTCTAGCAAGCTTTTGTAGGAACTTAATAACTTTAGAGATATTGCAACCATCAAGATCAAAATAAAATTTATCATCTAAAGTAGTAGAACTATCACTAGCCTCAACACTAGTGGTGGTAATAGTAGAAACACGAATGTTTCTAGCAATTTCATCTTCTCTTTCCAACTTAGCATGTAATTCAGCTAATAGTCTAACATTTTCATCAATTCTTATTTGTATAGCATTAGTAGTTGCAAAGGGATTATCATTAGTTTCAGGTTTAGCAGCCATTTTATTGATAAAAGAGGATTGAGCTTCAGACAAAGATGATATATTTCTTTCAGCATTAGAGAGTTTCAATTGTAAACTAGGAATTTCCCTATTTAGACTCTCAAGTTGATGGCTAATGTTCTTCAAAATGGTAGATTGTTCCTCCATAGTTTTAGTGAATAGTTCATTTTGCTCATATTGCATTTGCATGAAGTTTTTAGTGGCTCTTTCAACTTCTAAAATTCTTCCTTCACTAGGTAATCCAGGTTTACCATGATAGCCATAAGTATTATTAGGAGGGTAGGGCCTATAATTGTTATTACCATAAGCATTGTGGCCAAAGTTGTTATTTCTTATGAAGTTCACATCAACTTGCTCTTCTTGACTAACCGAAGAGGCTAAAGGAACATTATTTGGATCAATATGGGGTTTCCCATTAACAAACATAGACATAATAATATCAATCTTATCACTCAAGGAGGAAGTTTCCTCAACAGAATTTACCTTCCTACCTTGGGGAGCTCTCTCAGTATGCCATTCAGAATAATTAACCCTCATATTGTACAGAAGTTTTGTTGCAGCACCCAAAGTGATGGTCATAAAGGTACCTCCAGAAGCAGAATCCAATAGGTTCCTTGAAGAATAGTTCAATCCTGCATAAAATGTTTGGATGATCATCCAAGCAGTCAGTCCATGAGTGGGACAATTCTGTACCAAAGATTTCATTCTTTCCCAAGCTTGAGCAACATGTTCATTATCAACTTGTTCAAACTTCATTATTTCACTTCTCATAGATATAATCTTAGCAGGAGGATAGTATTTTCCAATAAAAGCATCTTTGCATTTTGTCCAAGAATCAATACTATTCCTAGTTAAGGAATTCAACCATTCTTTAGCTTTTCCTCTCAAAGAGAAAGGAAACAATTTCAGCTTAATAATATCACCATCTATATCCCTATGCTTTTGCATCTCACAAAGTTTAACAAAGTTATTTAGATGGGAAGCAACATCTTCATTGTCAACACCTGGATTTTTAATCCCAGATGCCCGTTATGCCATACCTCGCAATCCCAGGGTTACCATTTTTGCGAGACATAACGGATTGGATATCACAGTACATCATCCATTACAAACCATACATAAGGTCTTACACAGATAAGGATCTCATGATCCAGTCTTAATACAACAAGCAGCGGAAATAAAAGATAAGCGTAGCGGTGGGGTCCATCTTCAGGGGCACAGGCAATGCTGACAAAGGCAGATAGTCCTAGTTATCACAGCCATCCTACTGGCCATCATCTTGATAGTCTCCTTCATAGTCTGGCCAGGAGAATAGCCAGGGACAAAAGCTATGAGTACTCTTTAAGTACTCGCAAACTACCTCTAACAAGTAATATAGTTCTAAATTAAAGTGCTAAATCTAAGTTTAACTATAAAGTTAAGTTTGAAACCTAAGTTGAGTTCTGAAGCAGAGAAAGATAAAGTAAAGCTCTAGAATCACTTAAGTTGGGAAGCTATTGTCATAAACACAACCCTGTTGTGGTCAAGTCAAGATTCATCAATCATTTCAAGTTATTTGGAAAACATCTGACAACGAAACAATATGGCCATTCCAACTGTCCATAACCACGGACGCGGCTATTCGAATAGTTTGACACTCTGCAGAGGTGGTACTCTTTCACCGCAAGATTCGATACATCTGTCAGGGATAACCCTGAATCATCATACTTAGTATGCAGATAATCAAACATAACCTTCCCTTTACACACCCTAGTATAAGCACCTCTCCTATGAGCATGGCTCCCAACCATGACCATCTGTCATCTTGGGCACTGCATAGGTGGACAACATTGAGAGGTAGCCTCAGCTCAAACCTCTCCCGCGAGGGAACTAATACTAATGCATATAAATTACCAGCTAAGCCTTACCCAATTCAGGTAGTGTGGTTGTATGGCAAATTTGGAATGGTATCGCATCCGAATCCAACCATCAGTTTTATAAAAGGGTTAAGGCTCATGCCTCAACATTTTCACCATCATAAGCCATTTGTGTTTCTCAACACATGTCAAAACATCTCAATAGAAGGACTCATCATTCCAAGGTTTTCATAATTCATTTTCACCAAGTGTTCCCATCTAAAGTGACTCAAGTTTTCGATCCACTTTAAATTACTAAGTTAAGAGTGTTCACTAAGGTTGAAAATATGGGTTCAATCTCATGCCATAGAATGACATCTAAAGGGTTTCTAAATAGTTCAAGTTTTATACTTTTTATGCTACCTTTAAAACAAGTAAAGAACTTTGTGTAAACTAAGGGAGGTGAAACTTATAAATAAGACTTTTGGTACTAATAGTCAAAGGAGTGTGATCAAGGCATGCCTAAGGCATCTTGGCTAAACCATCTAGTTTGATCCTAGCTTGCTAAGCACTCAACTTGCAAGTGTTAACTTGCATTGTTAATGGTGGATTGCCATGTGAAGTGCAGTGGTTGAAGTTTTCTTCTTCTTCTTCTTGGTAGAACTCCTCCTCCTCGAAAGCTTGGTCGGTACTATCGTCTATAAAGACATATGGAGTACACAATCACCAAACAATACTTAACTAGGATAAATAGCATTCTAAGACACGCATTTGATGATCTATTCTCATCACAAGCATCACAAGTTTAATTCAATAGTTTCATCCTTTTTATTTTAGAAAAGTAATTTCTACTCATTGAAAAGTTAACTAAAATTTAATATTCTCCATTTAAAATATGGGATCATATTGACAGATGTCATCACCACATATCTTAACACATGGGAATGAGAATTAAAGGTTGGATCAATATTACTTTGGTTTAAGTTTATTATTTAATGATTTAAAGTGACTAGAAATGCCTATATAGCATTATTTTGGTACTAGTCCAAAGTCACTGCATGTAAACCATAATATTATTACATATTTAGATAGATATGATGAAATGTGATTTTTGAGAGTTGGAATCAACTCAAAAGCTAACTTGGTTGATTTTATAAAAATGTTGCAAGATGCAAATGCTTCTGTTTTATTATTCTTATTAGGAGAGATCTATAGCTCTAATTGAATTAAATCCAACGGGCTTGGATAGATCATCTTAATACCTTTCTGGCAAAATTGATTTCATGCAAAATGGATTTGTAAAACTCTCTGAATTAATTTTTAAACTAGAGGACAGAAACTAGATTCAACTTAAAAAGAAAAAACCAAATTTGAACGGTTGGGCTAGCGCGGGAACGAACATGGGCCGGCCCAGTGGCCCTCCACGGTGCGGGGCTCAGCTGACATGCGGGCTCCACCAGTCAGCGGCAAAAAAACACCAAAACAGTATCTAGCATTCTAGGCCGCACGATTAAAAGGGTATCTAACGGTGGGGGTTCATCGTCGTCGACGGATTACTCCAGCGAGAACTTGACCTAGACGCGGCGGTGGGGGTCGACTGGGGGTGTACCAGGGCTCCAGCAAGGTTGGTGAGGCGGGCAAACGGGCTGGAATACGACGGTGAGGCGAGGCGCGGTTGCAGCGGAGCTTGGGGTGCCCTAAATCGTAGGCGCCCTTCTCCTCCTGCTGCGGCGGCTCCGGCTCCAATTCTGGCGAGGCAGAGCTCGAGCGGCGTCGGCGAGAGGTGGGTGAGGTTCAGTGAGAGGTGGGTGTGGACAAAAGAGGCTGGGGAGGCTGGCTTATATAGGCCCGACGGTGAGACCGAGCGGTGTGGGCAGGCGACTCCGGCGAGGGCGGCACAGGGGGCTAGCGGCGTGGCACGAGGTAGGGGATGGTGGCCTATCTCCTGGCGGTGCGCTGAGGCTTAAAGGCGCGGCAAGGCGAGCAATGTGCTGGTCGGGAGCGTCATGCGCTCTGGACGGCAGAGGCTGCGGGTTCGACGGCAAGCGGTGGTTGGGGTGCGTTGGGCGGCCATCGGGGGTGGCTGGGGTGTTCCCTAGGTCCCGGTGGAGCGGTAGGAGCGGGATGAGGCCGAGGGGCGGTCTGTGCACATGGGGACAGGGTGCGCTTTGTGGGCAGCGTCGGCATGGTTGACCAGCTCTGGGCGCGGCAGTTCTTGGCCGCTCTGGTCTTTGTCTCTGGGCTGGGGCTGGTTGGACGGTGGAGGTGAACCACTGGCGACGTGCTAGACAAGGTGAGAGAGGCTGGCGGCTGCTGTGGCGCGATGTCGCCGGTGAGGGTGCTCAAGGTGCTCGGCCTTAATGGCCATGACCATTTGGTCGTGTGCAGAGGGCTTGGCCGGGCTAGCAAAGGGTAGGGGTTGCACTGGGGGAACAAGGGGACAGAGTTAGGCCCAAATGGTGACCAAAATCACTGCTCAAAATAGTGTTTTGAATTTGGCCAGATTTGTGCCTGCAACCTGTTTGATGAAATGGCCGCAAGAAGTAAACTTTTGAATTTTGGTTTCAAAAATTTTGGGTGATCTACACTAGTGCTAGGTAGTCTCTGGTTGCAAGGGTTTTGAAAGTGGAGCTCCTTTTGATGGTTTTTCAAATAGGGGTGATCTATGCATATGCATTGAATTCAATTTTCACATGCCATTTAAAATAAGCAAAAGAATGTTTTTAGCAGATCAATAGGTGGGCCTTGGTACCTCATTATGTGTAGTAGCAAGGGGTGCAAAGATCATGAATTGTTTCTATTAAGAAATGAGTGCTAGGAACACTCAAAGTAGTGTAGTGGATTAAAATGGCCAAAATGACCATTCCTCCTTTTTAATTGTTTTTGATTTGATTTTCTTTAGGAAAAGTTTGGGAATGATGTAGATGATGTTTAAATCACCTAAGAAACATTTTACAAGCAATGGATCACAGAACCATGGCAATTCAAATCAATTCCTAATTTAAATGCAATGCTTTCCTTTTTAATTTGGCAAAGTTTTTGTTAACCCTAAAATTGATGATTTGGATCTTGATAAGCTTGGATTGAAGTTTTGAGATGTTACATTCATTACCAATACCAGAAAATTGTTCTCTCATAACAAGATTGAGCAAAGCAGGTTTTATCTCCAAGAAAGTATTTTTAGCCATAGGTGGGGCAATAGGTGTGCTCATAAAATCATTGTTGTTGGTGCTAGTGAAGTCACACAACTTAGTGTTTTCAAGAGTAGTCATTTTTTTGGGTTTTCAAATAAGAAAGCAAACTAGTAAAACTATTTTTTTGTGTTTTTGATAACAAAATAAGCAAACAAAGCTAAAAGAAAACTAAGCAAAAAAAACAACAAAGTAAAGAGATTGGTTATGAGGGACTCCCCTTGTGAAGATGTCCTTGACTCCCCGGCAATGGCGCCAGAAAAATGCTTGATGGCTCAATGCACGACGCCCAGAAAAATGCTTGATGGCGGTGTTGATGTAGAGCTCGTTGGGAACCCCAAGAGGAAGGTATGATGAGCACAGCAGCAAGTTTCCCTCAGTTATGAAACCAAGGTTTAATCGAACCATTAGGAGCAAGGAAACACCCCAACGGTGTTACTAGCTGAGCTTTGGCAGGGCGCACTACCGATGCTAGTAGCAACATGGAGACCTGCACAACACAACCATAGAACTTTGTCCCCAACTTGCGATGAGGTTGTCAATCTCACTGTGTTTTGCGGTAAACAAAGGATTAAATGTATCGAATGGAAAGAAGTAATAGTTTGTAGAAAGTAAACATAAAGTAGTAAATAGTTTATAGATTGAATGTAAAATACATGAACCGGGATCCATAGTTCACTAGAGGTGTCTCTCCTTAGATAGATAACATGCTGGGTGAAAAAATTACAGCGGGGCAATTAACAAACACCGAGAAAGCAATACATGCATATACTAATCATCTTGACTCCTTTGAGACTTGATTGGGCATTACAACATTATACATAGACCGCCATCCAAATGCATCTATGACTAATAATCCACCTTCAGGTTATCATCCGAACCCCCTCCAGTATTAAGTTGCAAGCAATAGATTATTGCTTTACGAACTGCGTGTAAAGTAAACAATATGATTGTCTATGAACAAAGGATTGTTGTTTTCTCCCTAGTAGCAACAGTACATCTAGTACCTTACAGATTTCTATCACTTCCCCAGATTACTAGAGGCATGAACCCACTATCGAGCATAAATACTAACTCTTGGAGTTGCTAGCATCTACTCGGCCAAGATAGCTACTAACAACGGAAAGCATGCAAGATCACAAATAACAAAGACATGATAGAATCAACAATCAATCTAAAATAGCATCTCAATATCCATTGGATCCCCGCAAACACAACATGCAGAATTACAAATAGATGATCTTGATCATGAACGGAGCTCACAAGATCTAAACATGAAAGCACAAAGGAGGAGAACCAGCCATCTAGCTACTACATGGATCCGTAGTCCAAGGATGAACTCCTCACGCTTCACACCGGAGGCTTGCATGGTGATGAAGAAGGCCTCCAGGGTGAATTCCCCTCTCTGGCAGGGTGCCGGGAAGAGCTTCAAATCCCTCCCGATCTAGAGATGGAGATGATGGCGGCTACAAACTCTTTCGTGGATTTTCGATGGGGCCCTTAGGGTTTTCGTCCCGAGGGCAATATATAGGCGGAAGGAGAGGCCGAGGGGGGACCGGGAGCGGCCACACCACCCCCTGGCGCGGGCCAGGTGGTGTGGTGGCCCCCTGGCCCCTCTCCGTCTCGTATTCTGGCACTTGATGACATCCGGAAAAATAGGCACTTTGGCTTTTGTCCCGTCCAATTCCGAGAATATTCATTTTATGACTTTCCTAGAACCAAAAATAGCAGAAAACAGGCAGCTGGCATTGTGGGTCTTGTTAATAGGTTAGTCCAAGAAATCATATGAAAAGTACTCCAAAGATGGAACAAAACACAAGAAAGTGGATAAAACCAAGCATGGAACATCAGAAATTATAGATGCATTTGCAATGTATCACCAATGAACAAGTGACTAGAGTTTCACCAGGAACCCCTGGTTGTTTATATATCACACGTGTATTGACGTTTCCTTTCAATACACTTATAGCATGATATAAAACTTAATCATAAACTTAATGAAATATGATAATAATCCTTATTATTATTTGTCTCTAGGACATATTTCCAATAGTCTCCCACTTGCACTAGAGTACAAATAAACTAGCTGCATTTGTTCTTGATCATTGGCACCATGTATTCTGGTACCTTGAGCATGCTTGCTCATGGAAGAGGTTGAGTCTTGGGCCTGTACTTTATAGTGCCAAACCCTTTGAACTTACCAATGTCACTTTGATTGACATTAATACTTTATCGTCACATGATAACATCTTTGTGTATGCATCGTAGCTATGGCAGCAGAACAAGACTGGTTTTCAGGAGCCTAGAGTGACTTTAAATCAACCTCATGGGCTTTATCATGGGCACTGTGCCCTAGGACACATCATTCTACGTTAAAGACGATGTTGTCCCACCATAATAGTATACATCACTTTAGATGGTACCCTTATCTTTTATTATAAATGTAATCATCGAAACACTAGTGCACCCTGTGCAACTTTTGATGTTTTGTTCATCTCGCTTCCTACTTGACTTTAGTCGGTATTATCGATATAGGAGTTTCTAATCTTCTTACAACATAACCATTTATGCTTTTAAGATATGTCATCCTTCATGGATTTGGAAACTTGTCTACAGTTCTCAATTAGACACATTCTGTGATTCCTGCTTAATCACTTCTCAAACGTTCCTTCTCGGATCATATATTATGTTAAGTTGTCATCATGGTTTTCCAAGACAGAGACTATACCTCAGCATACTGGATGATGATCATCCTTTTCTTTTTTTCAACCATCGATGTTTAACTTAATGCTATTCCTAATTTGAATTAACCAAGGACTAGTCCTAAATCAATTCCTATTCTGAAACTCTTTTCAGAATCCCTTTTAGGTATACTACATAATATTATAATATATATAATATCAACTTCTAAACCCTATAAATCTTTATTTATCGATACTTGCGCTTTTATTCTTAATGTGTCATATACACACTTAAGAATCAGTCAATAAGCTCCCACTCAAAATATGTTCCCAATATATTTGAGTATGAGTCACTACTCCTACTCAAAATGTGTTCTCGACATATTTGAGTTTGAGACTTATATTGCTCCCACTCAAAAATATGTCATTCACATATTGTTTTAGGAAGACTTTCATAGCTCCCACCCAATTTTATGCAAATTGCATATACACTCACTATTTGGAATAACTTCAAAATCCTTTGATAAATTATCAAACTGAGAGATTTATTATGAGATGCTAGTACTTTACTAGTATTAAATCCACTAGACTTTCTGCACACTTGAATCAAATTCATTTGAATTTGTCCAATACTTTATTCATGACAAATCGTGCCTTTGTCATTCACCTTTTCCTTCATGACTTTGCAGTCACTTTGGAAAATTCAAGTAACCCCTTTACTTGTTAAGATTCAGCAACAAATTGCTTTCTAATATTTAGTGAATTTTACCTCTAGGATTTCTCATAAATTTAGTTCACCATTATTTCCTTAGTAGTTCGTAGGTATGTCATATTCCGGTAATCATGAAAAATGATTCTCAAACGTCTCCATACGGGATATGGGGTACATTTTGAATCCTACTTCATGTAGTGAAAACACTAGTAGGGAAGACACAATGATCATTATCATTGATTCTTTCCTTTAAGAAGAGAATCGTTCAGGAACACTTTCCGTTGAGCTTCCCAACACTCTGATTTAGGGTTTTGAATCCTCATTCGTGTTTTTCAGTATCTTCCATAAGCTCCTTATTCGAGAACACATACTTTCCTGAAAAAGTACCAAAACTTTAAGCAATACTAATTTTTCCTTTCTTTTGGTTCTAGCCATGGAATTCATATTCAAAGTTTCGGATGAATACTCTACAAGGACTTATTCGCTATTTGTTTTGGTGATATTGAATAACCTCAAAACTTCCACGATGATCCATACAAATATGGCGCTGATCTCACGAATTCATATGGTTCACTATATATTCTAATTGAATGCTAACTATTTCTAAATAATGGTCTTACACTTACACTACAACGATTTATTTGGTGCCTTCTATTCACCCACTTGATATCTAATATCACATTGTGATGCTTTGCATTTTGACATTTCAAACGCATTGCATTCCACAATTTCCTTTATGCCAATCTTATAACTTCAAATTACATCACTATTGATCAAATCATAGTAATTATATTCTCATTTATCTTTAATACCCTTTGCTGATGAAATAATTTGATCATATCAAATAGTTTCATAATCATGTTTATTTCCGTAAACTCTTCACAAAATTAAACAATCATATAATGATAATCACCATTTTGTTGAAATACAATACATCGAGTATGCATTCACTTTCAACAATTCATCAAACCTTTGTATTCTTGCAATACATGGTGTTTAAGTTATATTTGCCGAACTTGGGCATAATTATATGTGACAAGAAAACAAGTGTCTTTCACATATTATCAATATAACTTTGAATATAAACAATGGTTTCATTTAGTAATGAATATATCATTAAGTTGGGTAATTTTCAAGGAATTTTCAATATTTTACAAATGTTCATGCATTATCAATTAGTTTCAACAAGGATAATTCATACATAATCGAATAAGATATGAACACAAATAGAAATCATTCATAAAAGTAGAACAACTGTTTGCTACAAACTTATATGAATAACCATCTCACTAAGTGTGAGACACACTAAAGAAGTTCATAATCTATCGATTACAATAATCATCCTAAAACTATAAACTAAGTGATAACTGTCGAGGGAGAGTGTCATTGGCCATCATCATCATGCTCACCATCAACACGCGACGTCACCTCCTCTTCAGCAAGCAACTCTCATGCAGAAAGACCTTTTTTCCACAAAACAGAACAAGTATCAAATATACTTAACACTGCAATATGTGTTTGCATGATTATAACATTTGTAAAACTGTATATCAAATATATAGCTTTATCAGCGATGACCTCACCCGCAATGGGTTCACCCTTCACATTCCTGAGATGTGATATGAACCTATGGAAATCATGTGTTTCTGCATCGCCTCTCATGATGCAAATCCTAGCGTGTGATTTGTAGCTTGGTGGCAGCAACCGCAGCACAACGCCATTTGCAAAAGAGCTCGTCATCTAGCTATCTAGGAAGTATGCATGCCTCATGTACGCATCATGCATGCACTCCAAGTGGTCTTCAAGTGAGGAGTTTTCTTCCATCTTAATGGAGAGGAAATCTCCCATCATCTCATGCTCCCATATGCGCGCTTCTTCCACGAAATGTGTCCTAAGTTGTACCATTACCGTACGAGGGTCAAGATTACCCATGACTGGCCATAGCTCATTCACCATCCCGAAACACATCGTAACTGATATGAAGGTGGACATCTCACGATGGTAATAGAGGTCTTCCTGCTGCTCTAGGGTCTCTAAGATATTGGGCTGCTCCAAATCCATCTCGTTGAATATATAGTCGACCACGTCATTCTCGCTAAGGAGAACATGGAGACGCGCAACCCACATAGAGAAGTTTGATCTGTCTAGCCTGATCATCTCTCCATCTAACCAATCGTCAACAGGGAAGGTAGCATCGGCGAGAACCATTTTCTACATTTATAATTGCAAAAGGAATTTAGACTAAGTTTATAATTAAATGAGTTAATATAATAACTCCACTAAAAACACCTATCCCCCGAAGGGTTCTAGTGATTACACGACCTGTTTTTCCCCCACATCTCCATCGATCGTCGCGGCCATCAATGTGGGTGCTAGGGTGGACACCTAAATGTCAGTCACATCATTCATGTGACTCGTGCTCGATCTTTCGACCATCCATGTCCGAGGCCACATCTACACATGCTAGGCTCGCCAACTCAACCTTAGTGTACTCGTTGTGCAACATGGCTTACACCCACTGTATGCGAACGTACATATGTCTGACACCCGATCATCACATTGTTGCCTCATACCGAAGAACTTTCTTGGTGGTGCACACTAAGGGAGAACACAATCATTGGTATTTTAGTAGGGATCATCTTATTAAGCTACCGTCGAGTATCTAATACTAGCACACAATAAAATATAAAAACAATAACATTGAATGTAAATGCGATGTTATATGGTCCTTCATGTTGTGATCTCCATCCGGCATCACCGGATTCTGGCGCAAGGGTTCCGGCACCGTAGACACCAGGGTACCGGTGCCTTTCCGGCGTGGTAGTCTGTCACCTCTATGACCGTCTACTACTACTTAGCAACATAAGGTAATTACTTTACCTTTGCCATAACCATATCACAAAGCAATGCCCCCTGCAAAACAAAGTTAGATTCCTCTACTTTATCTTTGCATGTTTTACGTGGCTGAATGGGATTTCGCACAAGAACCGTTCTTACCTATGAAATTTCACCACAACGATGATCAAGTAGTTGTCTATACTACACGCCTTTCGGGGCCCTCCATTGCAAATGGCATACCAACTAATGTGAGAGAGACAGACACACCCAAAGCCAATTTATATGGTACAAGCCATATGTCAAGCCTGGACCAGTCTCGCGAATGAACGTGTAAAGTCGGTTGGGGGCCACTTCATCAAGCATTGCTGTGGTATACACAAGTACACGTGGGAGGGTAACAACTAAAAGATCAATGCCCACATGCTACATCTCGTGTGTTCTACCCATACTAGCAATACTACACATAGATCTAGCTCTGATACCACTATAGGGGTTTGCATATGAAAACAATAAAGTTTTACCCTATGCCCCTGAACCCCTTTGTTTCCAGGACCTATCTATTAGTAATGCAATAATGGGAGGGGCTTTTCGCGAATTTACCCTTGAAGACCGAAAAGTGTTGTCAGCGCTCGGGAGAGCGTGGTTGATGTAGATGAGCCGGAGCTGACCTCAAGGTCGTGATGATGTCCTTGCGCTCCTTTGGCTCCAACGACTTCTAGTGCCTCAAATGTGACACCTCGTAGGGATTTACATGCATCTGGTGCCTGGCGATGACTCCCGCTTCCCCGAACCAGCTGAAGTTGGGGAAGTAGAGCTCCTGGATCCAAATCATGCAGCACGACGGTGCTCCACAGTGAAGATGTCTCTCTTTCGCATAGTCTGGATTTGGGACCACAGTCACGGGAGAGAGAGAGTGACATGGGTATACCTTACAGGTACTCGAGTTTGGTATATACGACCTGAATATAGCAGAAGCCCACGGTGTCGCCAAGGCCCAAGAGAGGACTCGAGTGGCCTACGGACTCTCGATTGCTTGAAGAACAAGAAGAAGCTAAAGATAGAAAGTTCAAAGGGGAAAACCCTAACTTGTAATCGACTCGACCTGCTACCTGAGACCTAGCCTATCTATATAAAGGCTAGGAGGGCGGCGAGGAGGACACACGCAACCCTAGTTTTCCACAACCATCGCTAGATCACATATGCGCACCATTGTAATCTTCGATTCCTTCGATAATTCTACGAGCAGACAAGCAGGAGTAGGGACCTCTACGAGGCCTGAACCTGGGTACATCTTCGAGTCCCCTGTGTGCTTGTTTGCTAGCCGATAGATGTATCCAGCGCTCCCTCCTTCTCCAAAACCCAAGTCCATAACAATGGGCATTAATGAGTTAAACCCTCATCAATTGGCGCCGTTTGTGGGAATTGGGAGTGCTGATGTTGTGGCTTCTTCGGCCCCATCAACCGCGATCTACAACTCCGCAACAGCGGATATTCGCCAGCTCTTCGGCGCGTTCGACTTCACCGTCCACACGCCGGCTACTGGCCCGGCCTTCGAGTCCGTGGGCGATGGGATCAGCTTGGCAATCAGGAACTTCCGCTTCCAAGTTGGTCAGATGGGCATGCTTCGCATGCCTGACCAACCGACGGTGCCGTCAATTGCCCTAGCATCATGGTTCCCTCCATCGATCGGCACCCTCAGTGAGCTCAACGCCCTAACAACAGTCGAGAACACGGTCAGCGATAGCAGTCGCGACTCCGATCTGAGCGATCTGGCCACTAAAGACGGGGCCTACAGCTCCGGATCTGAAAGTTGCGAGAGCAGCAGCTTCCCCAACCATTTCATGTGCGCCGTCATCAATGTGGGTGACACCTCCGCCAACCGTGGCAACGAAACCGACCCGCCTAACGGCGGCATACCCAATGGTGGACCAACGTGCAATGGCGGCGACGGCAGCAATCGCATCCCCATCGACAACGGAGGAACAGTCGAACCTCCAACCATAATAAACGAGCAAACCGGCGAACGCGTCGTGATCAGGCTCAACGAGCAAGAATGGGCTCATTGCCGCGAGGCTCTGCGAGGCACTCCTCTACCCTTCGGATCACCGCAAGAACTACTGGTGGGCTACCATTGGCTCCTGAAGGAAGAATTCAAGCGCGAAATGCAAACAATCGCGCAACTCGAGGCGCGCAAAAAAGCAGCAGACGAGTCGAGCCTTCATCGCGCTGGGCTCTCCTCTCACGGAGGATCCTTCTCAAAGGGGAACGAGTACATCGCCAAAAAGACGCAATCCCGGATGGCCCATCTTACCGAGCATGAACGCATAGAAGCTGCAAAAGTCCTCCACTTCAGCTCTATGACAGTCTATACACGGGGTAATGTGGTCCCCAAGACGCCGCAGGCTGCGGTGACAGTGGCCACCATGTACCTCCTTAACAACCAGCCGCCAGCTGGAGATCTCTGAGCCGCCATACACCGATCTACGATCGCAGGCTTGGGATTAATCAAAGCTGCCCTCGACAAGGAGCCAACACCAGAGCCGAAAAAGGGAAAAGTGCTAGCAAACCGCTACTCCTCGCCCTCATCCAGCGAAGACAGTCACGACCTGTCTCGGCGCCGCCGCTCACGGCGACATGACCGTGACTATGATGCATGCGACGACCTCACGCAGCGCAAGATTGAAAAATCAAGGGCACGACATGCTCGGTCGACTGACTCGGAAGAGGAAGATGTGGAGCTCTGCGGCGCCAGATGCTTCAGCAGATCCATCAGGCAAAAGCGAATGCCTAAGGGATTCAAACTTCCATCGGAGAACCCGAAGTTTGACGGCCTACAAGACCCGACAATCTGGCTGGAGGACCACATCTCCTCCGTCAGGCTCCACGGTGGCAGTCGAAACATGGCCATGCAATGCTTACAGCTACAGCTGCAAGGCGCCGCTCGAACATGGCTCAACAACCTCCCCCGCGGATCCATTCGTAGCTGGGATGAGCTGGTTTACAGCTTCGTCCGCAACTTCAAGGGCACGTACAAGCGGCCCGCATCAATCGAAGAGCTGAGGTGCTGCCAGCAAAGATCGGGCGAATCGCTACGCTCCTACATCTAAAGGTGGTCCATCATCAAGAACTCCGCAGAGAACATCTCGGAGGATCGCGCGATTGACTCGTTCAACGGTGGCGTTCGCCGCCTAGAACTCAGGGAGGAGCTAGGCTGCTCAAAGCCCAAAACCATCGACCACCTAATGGAAATCGCAAATCAGTGGGCTGATGGAGAAGATTCGGTGAAGGATCGCATTCACTCCGACGAGGAGGCGGAACTAGAGCGCAGACGCGATCGCCGAGGCAAACGCCGCATGCGCATCTACGACGATCACGACGACGTCAACATGGTCGCAGCTAGCTACGCCGACAGACGCGACGATAACCGCAACAGCGGATACCGTAGCGGCGGATACCGCGACTCTGGGAAAACTACGCAAGTGTGGCAACACCACAATCGCGATGAGGCACCCGCGACATCCATTGAGGACAAACTGTCTGGGCCATGTACGGTACACTTCTACATCGACAAGCATGATGGAAAGAAGAAGTCTAGCCACCTCCTCAAGGATTGCCGCGAGTTCCTCAAACTACACGAGGGATTGGTTTGGATGAACCGCAACGTAGTCGAAAGAGGCTACGGGGCCGCTCCAGGCGCCGTGGCACATGGCGCTCCGTCACTACCACCTGGGCCACCCCCGAATGCAGCTGCGCCGGACCAGCACCACGGAGGCGAACCGTACCCCCGAGCCATGGGCACCATGATGATCCAAAACAGACGCCCCTTGAATCGGGTGCAGAAGGCCATCACTCGCCAAGTCAACTTGGCCACACACTCGCCACCATCTACCACTGAGTACCTCAGCGGAAGCGAGTCCTAAATCACCTTCGACAAACGCGATCATCCACCTCAAGTACCCCGTCCAGGCCATTGCCCCCTCGTACTCGAGGTGCAAATCAGAGGCTTCGACATGAGCCGCGTCTTCATGGATGGCGGAAGTGGCATCAACTTAATATTCGCGATTACCTTGCGAGCAATGAGGATCCCTCTAACTTGCCTAGAGGCCTCGGACACAACATTCCATGGCATCGTCCCAGGAAAAGGCGTATATCCCCTAGGCAAAATCAACCTCGACGTCATATTCGGCATGCCGAAAAACTTCCGGCGCGAGCGCATCGACTTTGAGGTCGTCGACTGGCCCTCATAGTACCACTTCATCCTCGGGCGCGTCGCGTTCGCTAGGTTCATCACAGTGCCCCACTACGCCTACCCTATAGATGAAAATGCCAGGTCCCAATGGCGTCATCACGATCAATGGGAGCTTCGAGAGATCCGACAGTTGCGACAGGGAATTCAACAGAATTTCCCAGTCCTTCGGCATGCAGGAGGAACTCGCGAGACTAAAAGAGTCGACAGACAACAGTCTGCCTCCCATGAGCTGGCCAAGTTCACCCGATCTCTCTTTCGACTCATCGGTACACACAAAAAAAGTGCAGGTCCACCCATCGGATCCCGCCAAGACGGCCCTCATCGCCAACAACTTGAGTCCCGCATAGGAACTCGCGCTCGTCGAATTCCTCCGTGAGCACTGGGAAATCTTCGCCATGTGTCCAGCGGACACGCCAGGAGTTCCTAGGGAATTCGTCGATCACGCACTCAACGTCAACCCAGACGCAAGGCTAGTCAAGCAAACAATACGACGATTATCTAAGCCAAGAGCAAAGGAAATCGAGATGGAGATCAACAGACTCCTCGATGCCAAATTCATACATGAGATCAAGGAAAGCACTTGGCTCGCCAATATGGTGCTAGTACCAAAAAAGGACACGGATATCATGCGGATGTGCGTGGACTTCGCCTCTTTAAATAAGCACTGTCCAAAGGATCACTTTTGGCTACCGAGAATCGACCAGATCATCGACTCCACCGCGGGATGCGAATGCCTCTGCTTCCTCGACACCTACTCAGGCTATAATCAGATTCGAATGAAGGAGGAAGATCAAGAAAAAACAACATTTACAACGCCCTTTGGCATGTTCTGCTACAATACAATGCCCTTCGGGCTAAAAAATGCAGGAGCCACCTATCAGTGGTGCATGTAGGCTTGCCTCAAAGAGCAACTCGGTCACAACATTCAAGTCTATGTCGACGACATAGTAATCAAGACCAAGGAGGAAGCCTCCCTAATCAACGATTTGCGCGAAACCTTCGCCAACCTCGACCGCTACCGGATCAAGCTCAATCCGGACAAATGCGCCTTTGGCGTACCATCTAGGCAACTACTCGGGTATCTCATCTCCGCGAGGGGAATCGAGGCGAACCCGAAGAAAATAAAAGCCATACTGGCCATGGAGAAGCCAAAAAACATAAGGGACGTCCAGCAGCTGGCTAGGCGAATCGTGGCCCTCAGTCGATTCATCAGCCAGATGGGAGAAAATGCACTACCCTTCTACCAGCTCCTCCGCAAAGCTAAAAATTTCGAGTGGACCAAGCAAGCGCAAGAAGCATTCGAGGACCTCAAACGCCTGTTATCTACTTCGGCAGTACTGGTGACCCCACGAGAAAGGGAGCCACTGTTGCTATATATCTCCGCCACCAACCAAGTGGTCAGCACAGTACTCATAGTCAAAGAGCCGAGGAAAACAAGGTCCACAGAGTACAGCGCCCAGTTTACTACCTTAGCGAGGTCCTCACGCCAACAAAACAGCGGTACCTGCACTACCAGAAGCTGGCGTACGGCGTCTTCATGACCGCCCGGGGACTGCGCCATTACTTCCAGGAGCAACTAATCGTGGTGGTCAATGACGCCCCGTTGGGGCATATCCTCAATAACCCCGACGCCACGGGACGAGTCGTGCTTTGGGAAATAGAATTGTCTCCACGAGAAATTACATACGAAAAGTGCGACGCAATCAAGTCGCAAGTTCTCCCTGATTTCCTCGTGCACTGGATGGAGAACCAGCTCCCTGACAAACCAGATATGTCCTACCTCTGGACAATGCACTTCGATGGATCCAAGCGGAAGGACGGAGCAGGTGCCGGTGTCATACTAACATCACCTCAAGGGGACAAGATGAAATACATCTTGCGAATGCAGTTCACCGCCTCCAACAACAAAGCTGAGTACGAAGCCCTTCTACACGGGATGAGGATGGAAAAAGCCTGCGGCGCCAAGAGGCTCATTATATACCGAGACTCCAAGTTGGTCGTCAACCAAATGATGCATGAGTGCGACGCACTGAATGACAACATGATCACGTACCGCGACCTCTACGACACACTCGAAAGAGACTTTGACGGTTGCGAGCTGCGGCACGTAGGTCGCGAAAGCCGCAACCTTTTCTCATCCCTGAGCCACATGGAAGGTTCTTGAACCCTACTGCTGTGGTTGAAGGGACGCACTCGCCAACATAGGCTCTACCTGCGTCCGCATACCACCTGGGGTATTTCTCGAGCGCATCTGCGAATGCTCCATCAAGCCAAAGGCCGTAGAGAAGAAAACAAGCGCAGCAACGGACTCGGGGGCTACGCCGCCCAATGAGTCCATGGCACTTGATGACTTGGAGCTGGACACAAGACTCGAGGGACGAATGAGCGTCATGATGATTGAACAATCCTGGACGCAACCGTACATCACTTACCTCCTTAGCAAAAGGCTACCGGACGATCCGACTGATGCACAGCACATCGCGCGGCGGTCCAAGGCATTCGCTATTATCAACGGCGAACTGTATAAATGCAGCATCACAGGAGTACTCCAACGATGCGTATCCATGGCCGATGGAAGAGCCGTTCTCCTCGACATCCATGAGGGGACCTGCGGGCACCACGCCGGCAGTCGTGCCCTCATTGCCAAAGCTCTACGAGCTGGATTCTATTGGCCTATGGCCATGCGCGATGCCAAGGTCAGCGTCCAAAAATGCAACGCTTGCCAATGATTCGCGGACAAGCCGCACGCACCTGGCGTAGAGCTCCGGCCAATTCCATTGGCGTGGTCCTTCACGCAATGGGGACTCGACATGGTTGGCAAACTCCCAAGGTCCTCACGAGGAGGCTACGTCTACCTTTTGGTCGCAGTCGACAAATTCACCAAGTGGATTGAGGCCATGCCAGTGACCAACCAATTAGGACACGGCGCAGTTAAGTTCTTCGAATCCATCGTCTACCACTTTGTAGTACCGCACAGCATCATCACCGACAATGGGACAAACTTCATATCCAAGGAGTTCCAAGAATTCTGCGAGCATCTGGGGATCCACATCAGCTACGCCTCGGTAGCACATCCACAAACCAACGATCAGGTGGAAAAAGCAAATGGGCTCATCTGCGGCGGCATCAAGAAGCGACTCCTCCGGCCACTCGAGCAATCCGCGGGTTGCTGGCTAGATGAACTGTTATCAGTACTCTGGAGCCTACGTACAACGCCAAACAGTGCCACAGGCTACACGCCATTCTTTATGGTGGATGGAGCCAAAGCAGTGCTACCCGCCGAGGTACGGTACAAGGCGCCGACGTACGGTACAAGGCGCCGCGTGTGGTCGCTTACAGCGAACAAGAGTCATCCCTCGCACTCAAAGATTCCGTTGACCTCCTTGACGAGGCAAGAGAAATCGCCGCGGAAAGATCAATGATCTATCAGCAGAACCTGCGCAACTACCACAGTAGGAGGCTACGCCCCAGATCCTTCGTCGAAGGCGACCTAGTCCTGCGACTAAAGAAGCAAGGACATCTCAAGCTCGAATCCCCTGGGAGGTACCATACGTGATTACAGAAGTAATCCTAGGTGGCGCCTATCGCCTTCAAGATTTAGAGACAGGAGTCGCATACTCCAACCCCTGGAACGTCGCACAACTGCGACGCTTCTACCCTTAGTTGTTTTTCTTTTACATTACCAATAAGACAATCAGCCGAGGCTACTTAGCCACACATTGTACTTCGTACTATCCCTCAAATAAATAAAGCTAAGTGCCCCAAAACTCTGTGTTTTCTTTATTTTTCCATAATTTATCTACTCAGGGGCTGCGCCACCCTATACACATCTGTTCTACGAACTAAAAAAAGTGATATCCTGAGTAGCTGGCACATCAATCGAAACCCTTGATGCAAACACCAACCCAGTTGCAACGCACCTCACAGGTTGACAAAGGGACTGAGATAAAACCACATGGCCAGGCTAACGAAAAGGAATCGCATAGTGCAACGCACTCAAACGCTAACAAGCTCTTTATAAATAATCTATAGTCAGTTATACACCATATATATGAACTTTACAACACGGGTACAATTATGTGCAGGATACAAATCAGGCTACTAATGCAACAAAAGAACATTGGTTTGTTCCTCAAAGAAGTCGACGATCTCTTCTGCTGCGCTATCCACCGCCTGGTAGTGCGGCACCATATTCCAGGCAGAACCTGCTGGTGGCGCAGGTGGCCCAGCCGCAATTACCGCAACATCCACGTCAGGCTTATGCACTCGCACCAGTGATAGAGCGGCCTTGGCACCAGCCACCAACGGTTGCCTCACGCACTCGCGAACCGCGGTCAGGTCTTGAAACATGGCAAGGAGGGCCAGCAGGCTTGATGGAGCAGCATCCAGCGGAAACATCGTCCGATAAATGTTCTTTAAGCATGACTGTGACTTCTTCAGAGAGTGTAGCACTCGTGACGCACGATCCTGCAGGGTCGCCAGCGCAATCACACGATCATGATCTACCCAGAAGTATCCACTCTCTTTAAGTTGCTCCTGGGTAAAATCATGCATACGAATGGCAATTCTATCCTTCTCATCGTGCGGATGATGCGCGCTGACAACTACACGAAGAAGCAACAGAAGCATAAGGACAGCGCACTACAGCGAGCGACTACAAGGAAAAGATAAGAGTAAGCAAACTAACACTCGAATTGGTCCCCCGGCTGCGTCACCTCGCCAAGCAGATACTGCTCTCGAGCGGCGGCTTTTTCCGCCTTCGACTTTTCCACACATCCGCGCTATCGCAGAGCACGGGTAACTCACGCTCCAGCTGCTTCACGTGGTCGCGCAGTCGCGAAAGCAGCGACAGCTCACCTACCCTGGAGCGCAGCGGTGTCAAAGTATCATCAAGAGGCGGCGAGTCCTGAGTTTCCCTCAAAGGATCACTTGATGTACCCTACCACAAGCCAAGATAGAAACAAGATAAGACGACCAAATCAACACAAAGACAAAGATTCAAGTGCATTCAAGACTAGCAAAAGTATCAGCAGATACACTCACCATCAGGCATGTTCTTAACAAAGGACATAAACTAGTTAACTATTACAAAACTACTCAGGAGCGACTGGCTTCTTCGACTTCGACGGCTTCGGGGGCTTCATCGAGTCCGTGGCAGTGTCAGATGCCACTGACTTTCCGCCAGCCCCTGATGCCGCAGCCTTTGCCACCTTCTTGGCACGTTGCAGCTCCTCAGAGTACTTCGCAACCGTGTTTATCAGCTGCGGCCCATATTTGCCACAGGCAGTCGTGAAAGGAGCAAAGACTACCTGATGGCAGTCCGCGCTAACGGGCATCGCCTTCGACACTGCGGCAGGATCAACCTCGACTCCGTGGGCCTGCACCATGGCAAGTGACATGGACGCGCCAGCCGCACGGAGGGAGTTCTTGAAACTTGAAGGAACACCCCCGGCGAGAGACTCCACCAGCTCGTCCATGTTCTCGATTAGCTCAGCCTTGGGCATCAACTCCTCCCGGAGGCGACTGAGAATGCCCTTGGCCTTGGAAAGCGTATCTTGAACGGCAGCGCTGCGGTCCTCGACTGCTAAAAGCGCACCCGCCAAAGCGTCATCCCGGCGGAGGGCCTGAGGATCGAAGCTCAAACCGCTCGCATCTGCACACAAGCCAACTCATGGATATAAACATCAAACGCCAACGGCAAAACACTGAACAAGAGAACAACAATGATATCCAACCAAGGTACCTGAGAGGGCTTTAGCAATCGAGAAAACTGTTCTTCGAACAACTTCTCCTTGGCTGCAATAGAGGCACGGAAGCCCTCTTCACGCTTTTGCGCCTCATCACGCGCACGATTGCCTCATCGCGGCTCTTCACAGCCGCGGCGAGCGTCTTCTCCATGGCAGCAGCGTCACGAAGAAGGGCATTGTGTTTAGCTGCAAGACAGCACAAAAGGGATTGGCCATCAATCGACTACGGGACAACGATGTATAAGAATGAGAGGGAAAGGTACTTACTTTCCACCACGCGATATCGCGTATCCAGCATTGCATGCTGGCGACCCATTGCAAGTACTTGGTCTGCCAGATGAGCAGCTTCCTTCACAAGGAGCTGTCGCAACAAAGAAAACAACAAAGTTAGCAGATGCCATAAGTAGCATCGACTGCAGCACCAGAAGAAGAAATCCTACACTTACATGATCCTCCAATGACTCCGAAGTTGTTTGGTGTGCCGTCATTCGGGCAACCATTCGATGCTCCCCTTCATGCGGAGAGCTGGAAGAGTTGTGCCCAGAGTGGGCCGCCAATGGAGGAGAAGGAGGACGCTCAACCTCTTTCTTGGCACCGGAGGTTGAGAGTCTAGATTCTTTCAGAAATTGGACATCGCCAGAAGATGACGACGCCTGCTGACTGCAAGATAAAATCAACATCAAGAAAAGGCAACTGCAAAGAACAACCAAAAAAGGAAGATTCGAATACTTACCAATCAAAATTATCAAAGTCAAAGGTTAGTTCCCTCGACTCCGACGAGGACTCCTTTGGCAGTCGCATCTTCTTGCGAGAAGAAGGTGCCACGGCACTCACGAGAATGGTAGGGATTGGCGACTTCGTACCAACGCCTGCACCTTCCAGAGTCGAAGGAGACGACGCATCGGAATCCTTGCTACGTGAACGTTTGCGAGTATCCGGACTATCGGACTCGGGGGCTTCCTCCTCCACATCAGATGGGATGGTCGACTCTGACTCGTCCTCTTCCCAGCTTCGCGAGGGATAATCCCCTCAGGAAGAGGGGGCATACAGGGTGACACCGCCCAATCCTGCATACAGACAACAATTTACCGCAAAGATAAGAAACAGCAAAAAAAGCAATTGACAAACTAAGCTACTGTGTAGCACAACTTTACCTCAGGAGGAGGGTTAGCAGCATCAAACGGAGGAACAACTGGCTCACTAGGGAGCACATCCTTGACGGTGTACTTGGTGACCCGTCGAACCCTTTTATCCACTTCACTCGCGGACATGCCATCGGCAGACACGCGAGTGACATCGTCAGCGCCAGCCGACTGAAACATGGGGTGGAATCTGGCCTACAGGGGCTGGACGTGGCGGCGCAGCCACGTGCGAATGAGGGCGCAACCTCCCTCCTCTTTTCCTATGCGACTCTCGAGGTCGCAGACGTACTCGTACAACACATCTGTCTCCGCAGACTCGCCAGGCATGACTACGTTCTTCTAGGAGCGCCTCCTCTTGCACGGCGTCGCAGGATCGAAGGGTGTGAGTCCGAAGTGCTCCCTGTTAGCCTTCTCGTCGCGGATGTAGAACCATTTGTCCCTCCACCCTTGGACGGACGCCGTGAGCTTGATGTAGAAATAGGTGGCGGATGGGTCGACGTGGATTCCGTAGCCACCTACATCGTAGACTAAAGAGCCAGATGCAGATTGGCGCTTCAATTTGAAGAGGCGCTTGAAGAGGCCGAAGTGCGGCTCGATTCCGAGCCAGCACTCACAGAGGGTGATGAAGCAAGAGATATGGAGGAGAGAGTTCGGGGACAGCTGATGGAGCTGAAGCCCATAAAAACAAAGGAGGCCCCTGAAGAAAGGATGCAGGGGCAAAGAAAGGCCGTGAATGATGAAAGCCAAGAACATCACTCGAAAACCAGCGCGAGGAGAAGGAATTATCTCACCGCCGAGAACGCGCGCGTCGGCGACTACAGTGGACAACACTCCGTCTTGGCAAAGAAGACGGAGATCCGAAGACTTGATGATGGAGGGACGCCATGCACCATTCGTGACGCGGGTGCCCGTGCCCTTCTTCTTCCTACCAGCGGTGGTGCTGGTACCCACGGCGGTGGAGCCGCCCTTCTTCTTCGCCATAGCAGCGGTAGCTGCGGAATCGGCCGCAGCACCTCCCTTCTTCTTCCCTATTGCGTGACGGTGATGTGATCAAAGAAAATAGCTAGGAAATGCGCGGAGATGGTATAGCGCCGCGGAGGAAAAGAGAGCAGAGAAAGCAATGGAGCAGCGGCAATGTCGATGAGGGCAGAAGATGAGCGAAAAGCAGATGTGAATTTTACCATCGCAAAACATAACTACTTAACCCCTGGAAGATGCAATCCAATGGCTCAGAAAAACCCTACTGACGCGTCGCAATCATCGGGCTAGACACGTGGAGGAGCAGAAACGCGAACCGTCCCCCACTGCTCCCATTACGCGCAGAAATCAAGGAGGCGCAGTTAAAATAAAGATTACGCACGCCCAGTCAAATCAAAGTCAGGGAGTGGGACCCACTGCTTGTCACGTCCTGTCAAACTCGCTCACGTGGGCAACTGAGGTCATGAAATCGTCAGCACTGACGTCATCAAAGCTACGCGGCAGAAGACTTCGACTACTTTAGTCCTTTCTCGAGTCTTCGACTCCACCAAGCACTCGGGGGCTACTCCCATAGGGAGTGCTGGTCGCGCACCCTACGATTCTTCTTCTTCTTTTGCAGGAACATGGACAATCAAGGCAAACCCAACCACTCGAAACACGGTTCGACTATGGACATGGGTTACTCCCATAGGGAGCGCCGAAAACAAATTCGACTGAAGCAATAAAGCATAAGATGACAAGCAGTTGCAAAAGTTCTTTAGTCCCTGCTTGAGTCTTTGACTCAACCAGGCACTCGGGGGCTACTCCCATAGGCAGCGATGGTCGCGCACCCTATGATTTTTGTACAAAGTACTGTGTGTTGATAACATCCACACTCGAAGTTTATGGCGACACTGCCTCATAGTTTTTCCCTACAAAGATACTACGTCTCCTGGGTTACCCGAATCATCTCCGTGATGATAAAATTTGGATGCCGCGCTTACAGCATGAAGGTAAGACCTGAATAAGGCCTGGCAACGCATTTGCTGCGCACTACCAGAAACATATCCGTGCCTACATGTACGATGAATATGCCTTGACGGACGCGTCAAGTGCTCACACCCATATAACTGGAATCGACTCCTGTAAGACTTCTGTGGCTTGAGTTGAATTACACCAGCACTTTTCCGGATTCGAGTCCGGGGACTCGAGTTCGAGTAGATTGCGTTGTTTTACCCTAAGGTAGTTAACTGACACCGACACATCGGTTAAATCAGGCACGCATATCAACAATCCCTATGAAACAAACAAAGCAGTCGAAAATATACTCATTCATGCACTCGAAAGGCTTCATAAAGTCCCCAGTCGAATATGCGATTCCACTGGACACTCAGGGCTACTGACATGGGTATACCTTACAGGTACTCGAGTTTGGTATATACGGCCTAAATACAGCGGAAGCCCACGGTGTCGCCAAGGCCCAAGAGCGGACTCGAGTGGCCTACGGACTCTCGATTGCTTGAAGAACAAGAAGAAGCTAAAGATAGAAAGTTCAAAGGGGAAAACCCTAACTTGTAACCGACTCGACCTGCTACCTGAGACCTAGCCTATCTATATAAAGGCTAGGAGGGGCGGCAAGGAGGACACACGCAACCCTAGTTTTCCACAACCCTCGCCAGATCACATTTGCGCACCATTGTAATCTTCGATTCCTTCGATAATTCCACGAGCAGACAAGCAGGAGTAGGGACCTCTACGAGGCCTGAACCTGGGTAAATCTTCGAGTCCCCTGTGTGCTTGTTTGCTAGCCGATAGATGTCTCCAGCGCTCCCTCCTTCTCCAATACCCAAGTCCATAACAATGGGCATTGATGAGTTAAACCCTCGTCAGAGAGAGAGAGAGCGAGAGAAACAAATAGACAGAGATAAATATCAACTGGAGGTCTCCCCAAAAGTGAGGAAACCTTTATTGAATATTGTATTTTTTATTTGGTCAAAATACCCCGCTATATATAGGGGGAAGGGGAGGTACTCCCTCCCCCAAAGTCCCGGGGTGGGACTAAACAAGGGAGCATGGGAGAGGGGGTGGCCGCCGGCCGCAAGGTCCCTAGTAGGCCCCACGTGGGGGGATAGGCCCAACCGGCCATCTCCTCCATCCTTCCTCCCTTTGCCTTTCCCTCATGAGCCCTTCTCCCTCCAGAATTTGGCCTATTAAGGCTTTTGACCTTTTAATTGATTTTCTATTTATTAAATAATTATGAATAAATGATTAAATCAATATTCATGGGCCCTTCTCCCTATGGATTAATATAGCCTCGTGGTCTAAGGAATAGTCTACTAGGTCTATTCTAATCATCGTAACTTGAACTTCGTGACATGATCAGGTCACGATGTTTTGGTTGGGTATTAGTTCATCATTTCATTCTCACAATGAGGTGACTCCATTTCCAACTGGCATAAATGCCACATGATCAAGAACCCTTGATCATATGTTGACCAATGAACCGGTGACTAGAGTTTCACCGGGAACCCCTGGTTGTTTATATATCACACGTTTATTGACGTTTCCTTTCAATATAGTTATAGCATGATATAAAACTTAATCATAAACTTTATGAAATATGATAGTAATCTTTATTATTATTTGTCTCTAGGGCATATTTCCAACAAGGAGTACCAGCTAGCATGAAGCCATATGGAGACATAGCCTTCTAGCCGTCCAAGCAGACCAAGCAGATCCTGGTCGACCCCTCCAAGCCAGGAAAATTCGTCGTCATCGGGTCCGCCCTCGACAACAAATTGGAAAGCGAGCTCGTCCACTTCCTCCGTGAGAATCAAGACATCTTCATATGGTCTCCAAAAGACTTGTCGGCTGTTCTGAGGGAGTTCGTCGAGCAATCACTTCATGTGCGAGCGTATGCCAAGCCGATCAAGTAACCCCTTCGCCGCTTTATGGAAGACAAGAGAACAATCATCGATGATGAGATCACCCAGCTGCTTGCTGCCGGTTCATTATGGAAGTATACCACCCGGACTGGTTGGCTAACCCGGTCCTGGTGCTAAAGAAGAACAAGACCTGGAGAATGTGTGTGACTACACTAGCATGAACAAGGCATTCCTGAAAGACCCCTTTGCTCTGCCGGCCAGGTGTGATTTGTTGTCCTTCTTGGATTATTATTCCGGTTATAATTAGATCCGGTTAAATCCGGCTGATCAGATAAAGACATTGTTCATTACTCCATATGGGGCTTACTGCTATGTGACTATGCCTTTTGGCTTGAAAAATGCAGGCTCCACTTACCAGTGTTGCATGCAGAAATGCTTACACTCGCAAATAGGCAAGAATGTCCATGTCTATGTTGATGATGTGGTGATCAAGACCAAGGAGAAGAGCACCCTCCTTGATGACCTGCGCGAGACCTTCGCAAATATCCACCGATACCAGATGATGTTGAACCCGGAGAAGTGCGTGTTTGGCGTTCCAGTTAGCCAGCTACTCGGTTTCCTTGTTTCACAACGAGGGATCAAGGCGAACCCGGAAAAGATCGCGGCGATCGAAAGATGCAGCCACCGACTAGCTTACTTGGCGTCGAGAAGTTCACCAGGTGCTTGGCCTCTCTCAGCCGGTTCGTGAGCCGGTTGTGGGAGAAAGCACTTCTGCTCTACAAACTGATGAAGAAGACGACAAGTTCACCTAGACCGTGCAAGCGGAAGCTGCATTCCACGACCTCAAGTGCATGCTATCCACAACACCAGTATTGGCCACGCCGGTTGAGAAGGAGCCGATGTTGCTCTACATAACAACCATCATTCGGGTCATCAACATTGTCCTAGTGTTGGAGCGCCATGAGGAAGGCAAGTCCCAGCTGGTCCAGAGGCCCGTCTACTATCTGAGCAAATTGCTATTCCTCTCCAATAAGAACTACCCACGCTACTATAAGATGTTCTATGGTGTATACCTGGTGTGCAAGAAGCTGAAGCACTATTTCCAAGAGCATCCGATCAAGGTGGTGTGCACCTTTCGTCTCTAAGAGATCATCAACAACAAAGACACACTGGCTAGGTGGCCAAATGGGATATCGAGCTAGCCACTACTCCATCTAGTATGAGACAAGGATCACCATCAAGTCGCAAGCCTTGGTGGATTTCCTAGTTGACTGGGCCGAGACCCAGTACCCGCCGCTGGTCCCCAACTCTGACCATTGAAAGATGCACTTCGACGGCTCGAAGATGCACGAGGGCTTGGGAGCCAATATTATGCTCACCTCGCCCAAAGGAGACCAGCTGGAATTATGCTCAAATCAATTCACTGCCTTGAATATAGCTGAATACGAAGAACTAGTGCATGGCCTCTGGCTCACCAAACAAATAGGCATTCATCAGATCCTCTGCTTTGGGGATTCGTACTTGGTGATACAACAAGTGTCCAGAGACAAGGACGCCCGAGATGCCAACATGTCCCTATACCGGTTCTACATCCAGCATATCAGTGCTTGTTTCGAGGGGTGTTAGTTCCACCACGTCCCTCGAGCCATCAATGAAGCGGCCGACTCGCTTGCCCGAGTCAGATCCACTAGGCATGCACAAGCCCTCTATCACCCTGTCTCTGGAATCTGACTCCATCATCTGGGTAGGAAACCCAGGGGCTACTAGACTGAAAGACCCAAGGCTACCGGCTCTACGAGCATGTAGCCGCTCTCCGGTTCAAAAACGCCCATGTCGCCTGACCCGAAAGACCTGGGGGCTACCGGCTCACCAGTTTCAGAACCACCAGCTGACCCAAGAAGCTCGGGGGTTGTCGGCTCGGGACTCCCACCCGGACGGCTGCCTGACATAGTTCAGTCAGTGCACGAGGCCATCTTCGCCATCCGAGAAGTTCCATCTTGGGCGCAATCCTTCATGAACCTCAGTCAACCAAAACGGGCCAATTGTGTTCCTCGAATATACTAGCTAGATCATTCCAGACAAACAATAAAGAAAGCTATGATAAATTGGGTTATTCATGAACAACCAAATCGTTTCAACGGTTCAGCAGCCCCAGAAGAACAAACTGAACCATCAAGTGTCTCGTATTAAAATAGCCAGTTCATGTAACTATGATACAAAGTAGATACAAGAGTGAGATAAAGTGCACAGAGTTCTTTATGATACATGTGTATTATACTGGATATAATCGCTAGTGTGGCCTTGTTCTTATTATTAGCCAACTCAGAGATGCAATACACCCAGCCTCTGCACATCTAGGAAATTGAACTAAGCACATTGAAAAAAAGACCATAGTGGTGCTAAAATGTTTGTTGTCAATTTTTTGGCAAAAAATGACAACAAGATAGATAAATGGTAAATTTAAGCAATAAAAATGTGGAAAGGACTAAACTTTAGCTGCCAAACTTTGGGTGGGGGGCTTACGGTAGGTGTTACACGAGTTCTGGCGGCTCCAGTGGATGGACGGACTATGTACTCCAGTGTTGCTCCTCTGCATAATGGTAAGGCCAGCTATAAATACAAATAGGTTCCAACATGACATACCTTGGTATGAAATGAAACAAAAGTGGTGAGGTCATACGATATTATATGAGTCATTCACTCTATGATATTGTGTGCAAACTGAGGCTTCTCATTGCATAATGACAACAAACAATTAGAGCCACAGGTTAAGATGGATCAAATCGACAATACATAATGGTCAAATAGATGACATGTGTAAACGTGTAGTACATGATAGCGGGATGGAAATACTATAGTTCGTAAATCGGCCAATGAGAGAGACATTATATAATCATATCTCCTGTGGACCGATACAGCAGAGAATGTAAACAAATATACTAAGTGACTAATTGTTCTCAAACAAATATACATAAAAATAGTTCAATGCGTGGAGTGTAAGCCTAACCATAACGAGTTAATTTAGTAAATTACAGGTATGTCAAGTAAAGAACCTGTTAGTTAGGACATTTAGCACGAATATAGTAAATTGCAACCAAAGAAAATCATGAAGGGAGATATGGTTACCTCTATCGGGGCGGCGTCTAGGCCTCCTCCGCATCGTCGTGGGTCACATCAAGATGGCCAAAGGTACTGTGGTTGTAGTGGGTGTCGATGACATGGAAGCAGATCTTGGGCGAGTGAGGATAGGAGCAGAGCGCTGGACCACTGTGTCTATGGAGAAGATCCAGGGCGGTCGATGATGTGCTCAGTGCACCGGACGAGAGGGCCGGTTGAGCAGATTAGGTGTGGCAGGTATGCCAGCTAAAGTATAGCGGGTATGTTCCGGCCGGTGACGTATTCCTAAAGGAGAGAGGGGGGTAGGGTTTTTCGAGGGGAGAGGGGGGCTTATGCGTGGGGGAACTATGCTAAATCTGGGATTTAGAGGTATTACTAGAACTGTACAAGGAAAAAATATGAGTGAAGCCCCCCACCCACCAAATTCACTAGGGTCGAATGGGAATTTCGAAGTATCTGAATTTTTGGGACACAAAATATGACTGGTTTGGTGGGAGATTTTACCCCTTTATTTTGGTTTCTAATTTGGTCATGGTGCATGTAGTAATATAAAAATGGTAGGTTGTACTCCCTCTCTGTTTAGAAATCCAAGGCTGTATTCCCTCTCTTTTCAAAAATCCAACACCTCAACTGATCATCCATGGCCGTACTCCCAATATTTAGGAATCTCGAAAAAGAATGGATATTTATACTGTGTATCCTTTGCCAAGGGCTAATTAATTAGGAGTAACACAAATCATATGTTAATAAAGATGAGGCAAATCTCTACACACAAAATGAGGAAAAAATACTGATGCAAACTATCATAACATACCCATAGGCACAAACGGACGCACACACAGCAGCAACAGCAACTTCAAATATACTCTCTTTGTTCTATAATATAAGCCTTTTTAGAAAATAAGGGTAGAAGGATTTATTTAAACATTTTTTCAAGACATGTTTACAAATAAGTGGTTAATGACATGACAATTTCATCACATAAACACAAACTCGCATAACAAATAGATGTCTTACAGAACAAACCTGAAAGCTCGATCTACTACTAAAAGCTACCATTTTAGAGCTGCAGAACAAACAAGGGTGCAGACATAGTTGATTTGTCATGCTAGGGTCCTTTATGTAAAGTGGGAGGCCTTATCCTTAAATTTTTGGTTTTCCTAGACAAGGAATGTTATGGGTCTCACTGTAAACTTTTACCCGCCGATTTTTAATATATCTTCTAGGCCTTGATGGCCCAAAATATATCGAGCTCGTTGGGGAACCCCAAGAGGAAGGTATGATGAGCACAGCAGCAAGTTTTCCCTCAGTATGAAATCAAGGTTTAATCGAACCAGTAGGAGCAAGGAAACACCCCAAAGGTGTAGCTAGCTGAACTTTGGCAGGGCGCACTACCGGTGCCAGCAGCAACGTGGAGACCTGCAAAACACAACCACAGAACTCTGTCCCCAACTTGCGATGAGGTTGTTAATCTCACTGGTTTTGCTAAAAACAAAGGATTAAACGTATCGAGTGGAAGAAAGTAATAGTTTGCAGAAAGTAAACACAAAGAAGTAAACAGTTGATTGTAGATTGATAGTAAAAGAAAGGATCGGGGTCCATAGTTCACTAGAGGTGGCTCTCCTTAAGATAGTTAACATGTTGGGGTGAACAAATTACAGCGGGGCAATTGACAAACATGAGAAAGCATACACGAATATACTACTCATCTTGACTCCTTTGAGATTCGATTGGGCATTACAACATTATACATAGACCGCCATTTAAATCTATGACTAATAATCCACCTTCAGGTTATCATCCGAACCCCCTCCAGTATTAAGTTGCAAGCAACGGATAATTGCATTACGAATTGCGTGTAAAGTAAACAACACGATTATTCTATGAACAAAGGATTATTGTTTTCTCCCTAGTAGCAACAACACATCTAGTACCTTAGAGGTTTTTGTCACTTTCCCAGATTACTAGAGGCATGAACCCACTATCGAGCATAAATACTAACTCTTGGAGTTGCTAGCATCTACTTGGCCCCGATAGCTACTAACAACGGAAAGCATGCAAGATCACAAATAACAAAGACATGATAGAATCAATAATCAATCTGAAATAGCATCTCAATATCCATCGGATCCCCGCAAACACAACATGCAGAATTACAAATAGATGATCTTGATCATGAACGGAGCTCACAAGATCTAAACATGATAGCACAAAGGAGGAGAATCAGCCATCTAGCTACTACATGGACCCGTAGTCTAGAGATGAACTACTCACGCATCACACGGGAGGCTTGCATGATGATGAAGAAGGTCTCCAGGGTGAATTCCCCTCTCCGGCAGGGTGCCGGGAAGAGCTTTAGATCCCTCCCGGTCTAGGGATGGAGATGACGGAGGCTACAGACTCTTTCGTGGAATTTTGATCGGGTACTTAGGGTTTCTGTATCAGAGGCAATATATAGGCGGAAGGAGAGGCCGAGGGGGTGCCTGGGGTGGCCAGACCACCCCTTGGTGTGGGCCAGGCCTGGCCACGCGGCCAGGTGGTGTGGCCGCCTCAGCCCCTCTCTGTCTCGTATTCTGGCTCCAGGTGTCCCTCGGTGAAAAACTGACTTTGGCTTTTGTCCCGTCCAATTCCGAGAATATTCATTTTCTGACTTTCCTGGAACCAAAAACAGCAGAAAACAGGCAGCTCGCACTGTGGCTCTTGTTAATAGGTTAGTCAAAGAAATCATATGAAAAGTACTCCAAAGTGTGGACAAAACATAAGAAAGTAGATAAAACCAAGCATGGAACATCAAAAATTATGGATACGTTTGCAACGTATCAACATCCCCAAGCTTAACTCCTGCTCGTCCTCGAGTAGGTAAGTGGTAAAAAGAAACAATAATTTTTGAGGTGACAGGCACCATCATAAACTTGATCAAAGTATTTGTAAAACATTCATAGCTGGGATCATAGTACTTCAATCATAACATGAAAGACAAAGTTCTAGCAATAAGACAAAGAAACTATGTTGCAACATGAAAAGGCACAAACAAAAGATTAATGAATAACAATGCTTTGCAAGAAGTTTGTTTGTTTCACATATAGAAAACATAGCATGGTGGCATTCAGCTTGTCCCTCATAGAGTAGCAAACATAAATGCATAGGACACCTTCAAAGTTCATAAGAATGACTAGATACAAATAGTTTAAAACAAGCAATATCAAAGCTATGCATCAATCAACAAGTCTTGGGACAATACACATAGAACTAAGAATGGCCACTATGCTCTCAAAGTAGGTGCATAAAAGTAGAAGGTGGAGACTCAACATAAAAGGTAAAAGAAAGGGCCTTCATAGAAGGAAGTAGGGATTCAAGTCTCATAAAGAGCTTCCAAAACTTATGGTACTTAATAGCTTTCAGCTCTCATTGCCCCTATCATAAGCATCTTGAAGGTGATTAAGGTTAAAGTGACACAACTAAGAGGATATGCTTGACAAGTTATAAACCAAAATCCCATGCCCCTTACTTACGAAGACCAAACCTCATGCTACTCAAATTTAGTCACAAGTAAGCTCTTGTCATTGTAAGTACATATGTATCATAAAGAACCACCAACGGGGTACCCCTTGCACATGATACAGGAGCTATCCCATAATCAAAATGACAAGGCAAGCAGACAATGAGCATCTCAGCAACCTATTTATTTGCTATTTCCATAGGTTTTTATTGAGGATGCTTCATAGAGTACTCATTATGGTGATGCTGGAAGTTTCCACCATGATTAGGCATGGCTTAGGCTAGCGGCCCAGGCATTTCTCTAACACACATACAAACTCCATGATCTTACAAGTTCCACTTTTGTTTCACACAGCCGGGATCTATAAGCAAAAGAACATGATATTAACAGGGTATAAATTACAGGTGCAATGTTGAAAGCGTTCCCCATGATACATGGTTCTGCTAACTTCAACTTATAAAGCGCAAGCATATACGCAACAAAGAAGGAAACCAAGGTTCAAATTTATTAAATGCAAAAATGTAAAGTGTGCCAAAAAGTTCGTGAGAGCTTTAATCACTAGTTTTCTCATAACAAGTTTAATTCGGAAGGTACATAAAAACATGAATATACTTAGAATAGCATATGCTAGTAGGTACGTATGGTGGCCTCTTTGGAATAACTTGGTTTAAGGAGTTGGATGCATGAGTGGAACTCATACTTGGTTGCGGAGGCTAGCAAAAGACTATGAGCGACAAACTAAGAGAGCAATAATGGCCATAATCATGTAGAGCGACAAAACATCATTGATCAAAGCATAAAGTGATACTACAAGTTGAAAACTAAAGGATTATAAAGGCTTTGGTGACTTGGGATAGTCATAACATGGTGTGAGCATGTGCCAAGTCAACCCAAATAAAGCATCAAAGGAGAATACCACAATACTATGCTTTAATATGCTAAAACAATGCATGATCCTTCCAAGGCACATTAAGCAATCTCAGTTTTTTATAACAAGTCATGCTACAATAAAGAATACTAAGCATAAAGCCAAAACAATATCAAGCATGGCATGACAAAGCATATGCCACAGTCAAAATCAAGTTCTCTTTACCACTTAAGCATGAACTTTCCTACTCTTTTCCAATCCAAACCAAACTATTTGAAAACCAATGTATGAAAGAGGGGGTCCAACCAATTTATTCAGCAAAATAAGAAAACGAAGCAAAAGAAAAACCAAAAAGAAAACAAAAAAGAAGACGCTCCAAGAACAACACAACTCTGCATGAAACAATAAAAATGAAGCGTTTGGAAGAAACCTGGGATTTTTATTGATGAAGAAGGGGATGCCTTGGGCATCCCCAAGCTTTGATGCTTGTACTTCTTGGATATTTCTTGGGGTGACACGCGTGGCATCCCCAAGCTTGAGCTTTAGTCCATCCTTCATCTCATTACTCATTCCTTCCATACACCTGAAATTTTTTCTTCATACAAAACTTCACACAATCTTTATTAGCAACATTAGTGCACTCAAGATAATAAGGCTTTAGGTTCAGTTCCAACACCAATAAAAATTCCATTAAAACACTAGCTACTGTAGCACTTCCCTCAAAAAGCTCAATTCCCCAAAAGAACTCAAAAAGGAACCAACAAGAAGCAAATGCAAATAATGGCAGAAATCTACCAAAACAGACCAGCAGGTAAAGACAAATTTTTTCGAAGACCTTTTGTTGCTCAATTAAAAAAGTGTGGAACTAACGATAGTTAGATAACAACCTGGGGCAGAAGTACAAAAATTCAAGCCTCAAAAGGAAGTATAGAGATTTTACACGAATTTTTACGGTGAAGCACAGAAATCTGTTTTGGGACAACAACTTTCCCAATCATTACTTCTCTCTCATTGGAGGTTACTCTTGGCACAAAAAGCAAATAAAAAGGATAAGGAGTGGTTATTATAGAGGTAATAACTTCCAAGACTCATCTAAAACCTTTGGGTTATCTTCCAATAAGTACTTTTCTTTAACGCCTTTAAGTTAGGCATAAGAAGCAAGAAAAAGGATCAAGTGTTCTCAAATGACGAAGCATTAAGATTAATACCAGAAATATCTTCAAAAAGGCAAGGTATCTCATCCAAATAAGTTCTAGAGGATCCTCTCTCAACGCTCTTGGGTTCACTATTTTCATCAAACGGGTTTTCGGGAACAACCCAGTCAAGATTCTTTTCTATGGCTTCATGCATTGCTACTAGTTTAAAGGGTATTGGTATCTTAGTTTCCTCCCCATTAGGTTCAGTTTTGTTCATATTTTCTCGTGTTACAATAACATCTACACATGAGCCTAGCATATTGAAACATTCAAAGACTTTTCTAGCTTCCTTGGCAACATCATAGAATTTCTTAAGCAAAGTTTCTAGAATAAAATCCCTCTTTTCAGGGTCCTCTTTCAGTTTAAGAAACATTACTTGCACTAAGGGGTTAAGGTTAACAAACCTAGCTTCCAACATGTGAACTAAAGAAGCTGCAGCAATTTCATAGTTTGGAGCAAGTTCTGCAAGGCATCTATCCTCAATATACTCATGCTTACTAACATGATTAATGAATTCTTCAATATTATCTTTTCCAATTAAAGAACCACCACCTATTGGAAGGTCTTTCAGGGTGAATTTAGGGATCAACATGGTGTGCTAAGGAAGAGGTAACAACTATAGAAAGACTTAATTTTTTGGTGTTTTTAATAAAGAAAGCAAACTTGTAAAACTAATTTTTTTGCGTTTTTGATAAAGAAACAAGCAAACAAAGCAAAAGTAAACTAAGGAAAACAAAAATAACAAAGTAAAGAGATTGGTTATGAGGGACTCCCCTTGTGAAGATGTCCTTGACTCCCTGGCAACGGCGCCAGAAAAATAGCTTGATGGCCCAAAATATATCGAGCTCGTTGGGGAACCCCAAGAGGAAGGTATGATGAGCACAACAGCAAGTTTTCCCTCAGTATGAAACCAAGGTTTAATCGAACCAGTAGGAGCAAGGAAACACCCCAAAGGTGTAGCTAGCTGAACTTTGGCAGGGCGCACTACCGGTGCCAGCAGCAACGTGGAGACCTGCAAAACACAACCACAGAACTCTGTCCCCAACTTGCGATGAGGTTGTTAATCTCACTGGTTTTGCTAAAAACTAAGGATTAAACGTATCGAGTGGAAGAAAGTAATAGTTTGCAGAAAGTAAACACAAAGAAGTAAACAGTTGATTGTAGATTGATAGTAAAAGAAAGGATCGGGGTCCATAGTTCACTAGAGGTGGCTCTCCTTAAGATAGTTAACATGTTGGGGTGAACAAATTACAGCGGGGCAATTGACAAACATGAGAAAGCATACAAGAATATACTACTCATCTTGACTCCTTTGAGATTCGATTGGGCATTACAACATTATACATAGACCGCCATTTAAATCTATGACTAATAATCCACCTTCAGGTTATCATCCGAACCCCCTCCAGTATTAAGTTGCAAGCAACGGATAATTGCATTACGAATTGCGTGTAAAGTAAACAACACGATTATTCTATGAACAAAGGATTATTGTTTTCTCCCTAGTAGCAACAACACATCTAGTACCTTAGAGGTTTTTGTCACTTTCCCAGATTACTAGAGGCATGAACCCACTATCGAGCATAAATACTAACTCTTGGACTTGCTAGCATCTACTTGGCCCCGATAGCTACTAACAACGGAAAGCATGCAAGATCACAAATAACAAAGACATGATAGAATCAATAATCAATCTGAAATAGCATCTCAATATCCATCGGATCCCCGCAAACACAACATGCAGAATTACAAATAGATGATCTTGATCATGAACGGAGCTCACAATATCTAAACATGATAGCACAAAGGAGGAGAACCAGCCATCTAGCTACTACATGGACCCGTACTCCAGAGATGAACTACTCACGTATCACACCGGAGACTTGCATGATGATGAAGAAGGCCTCCAGGGTGAATTCCCCTCTCTGGCAGGGTGCCGGGAAGAGCTTTAGATCTCTCTCGATCTAGGGATGGAGATGACGGCGGCTATAGACTCTTTCGTGAAATTTTGATCGGGTACTTAGTGTTTGTGTATTAGATGAAATATATAGGCAGAAGGAGAGGCCGCGGGGGTGCCTGGGGCGGCCAGACCACCCCCTGGCGCGGGCCAGGCCTGGCCATGTGGCTAGGTGGTGTGGCCGTGCCCCAGCCCCTCTCCGTCTCATATTCTGGCTCCAGGTGTCCCTCGGTGAAAAACTTACTTTAGCTTTTCTCCCGTCCAATTTCGAGAATATTCATTTTCTGACTTTTCTAGAACCAAAAACAGCAGAAAACAGGTAGCTGGCACTGTGGCTCTTGTTAATAGGTTAGTCCAAGAAATCATATGAAAAGTACTCCAAAGTATGGACAAAACATAAGAAAGTAGATAAAACTAAGCATGGAACATCAAAAATTATGGATACGTTTGCAACGTACCAGGCCTCTCGAGGCCCTTTTCGTTCAACAAAAGGATGTGAGAGAGATAGAGAGAGGGTTGGCGAATTTTCTTCGATCGAAGGGGACCCTTTATTGTACCTTATGATGGCAGACAATTCCATTTCCATTCTACTTCGCACCCCTAATCCTTGCAAAATAATTCGCACCACTATTTCGAGAAACTCCCGTCCATACATTTAATGAAGAACATGTCCCACATTGCCTACCTATTGTAAAATTATTAAAACTTGGGAATTATCCAGAAAACATGGTCCATTTTGTGTGAAATTAGGGTGGTGGCATTCTAAGCCATACTAGTAAGTTGCACATCCCTTGCACGAGATAGGTCATATAATAAAAGTATGACATATTATCCGAAAGACGTCTCTTGTAATTAAGTACCCTGTTTTTTACTCCACATGCAAAACATAAATGGACTATTTATAAAAATATAGTCTCGTCACAAGATAAGAAAAATAAAAAAACGCTAGTTCTATTGAAAATGTAAGACGGAATATTTTAAGCATAAAATATTATAGAATGGTAGAGAAGTATGTTTTGAGGTCTATGCATAGTTTCATTGCATTATAGGCTAACAACAGAATCTTCTAGATACATGGTAGACATGACATAACCTAATGCAGTGAAAGGGATCTAACAGTTAGCAATGTTAGGATCTGTCAATCTATATCTAACGGTCGATGTTCAAAGTTATTTGTGTACTATATCTTACTAGTAAGTTACACGTTCCTTGCATGTGAGAATCAGATAATAGAAGTATGACATATCATTTTTGTATAAAATTATAATAGATGAATCTCAAAAAATAATTATAATTTCGAGCCACGTCCATGGAGTATCAGGTGTATATTTGGTTCTTGTACTTGTTGTATCATGGAGAAATCAATCTATTAACTACACAATACTCAACATGCTCTAGATAAATGATGGAGAAGATTCTAGAATCATTAAGAAGTGTGTTTTGAGGTTTGTGCATAGTGTTCATTGTGCTAAAGACTATCAAAAGAATCTTATAGATACTAGAATGGATAGAAGATCCAATGAATAGCAACATTGATCCAACGGTCAAAGTTCAAAATTATTCGTATACTATATAGTTGTACGACTAGTAAGTTGCACTACATGAGACTCAGATAATATAAGTATGACATATGTCACCACTATAAAATTATAATAGGTAAATCTCAAAAAAATAATTATAATTTTGAGCCAGATCCATAAAATACCGGGTGTATATTTGGTTCTTGTACTTTATATCACGTACAAATCAACCTTTATTATCTACCCAATACTCGGAAATTTTGGTAACATGGTCCAAAGAAATGAGAGAGAAAATTCTATAATGATGGAGAACTCTATTTAATTTGAGGTTTGTGCATATCGTTCACTATTCTAAAGACTATTAATAGAGTCTTCTAGATGCTAGCATAGAAAAAAAAGTTCCAACGGCTGGCAGTGTTGGGATTTTCCTATCTTGATCTAACGGTCAGAGTTCAAAGTTATTTGTATACTATATAGTGGTAATATAAGCTACGTCACATCGCATTCGATGCACTTCATCAACAAGATATGGCTAAAGTGAGCACCACGTTGATTTCCTTTGTTAAACAAGAACTTTCTAGTTCTAGTACGAACGGTAGGCCTCGGATAGTGGGTGATGGAGAATGAGAGTCAGACTCAACTTCTTTTCCATGCTTATATTTAGGGCCCTTTGTACTAAATATATGTACTTGGATGTAATTTTCTCTTTTTTGGGTCCTTGATGTAACATGTACTTCCACTGACCATATTAAGTTGTTAACTGAAGCATCTTGCTCCTTCTAGGCCTACCCTAGTTGAAAAAATGCCACCACCCCACATTTTCAGACAAAGTGGACCATGCTTTTCTTATAATTCTCTAGTTTTAGAATTTTTCAAGTTTCCTAGCTAACTTCACCCACTTAGAGGACTTTATGTCGATTTAACAAAATTAGGTCAGATATGAACTAAAAGTAAGCGCAATAGGTTACTCTTGAATTTCACAAATGTCGTTTGAAGGTACTAACGCTGTCAATATATCGAGAACTAGCGTGATTTTTGAAAAATGCAACTAACTTCGTGCTAAGAATCAACATGAAAGGAAATCATGCGTAAATCTTTTGTTTTTTATTTATTTCATGTGATTATTTTCAAAACGGGTACAAAATTGTCAAGATACAAAATCTTAGCAAGAAGTTGGAACCTGTTGTCAAAACTCTCAGTGGTTTATAATATATTAATTACCCGCCCAATGGGTACCTCCAAAATCTTTTTTGTTAAACTTTCAAAGCAACTTACAATTTACTTGTAGTTCAAATTTGACCTAATTTTGAAAAACCAGCTTAAAGTCATTCAAGTTGGTGGAGTTAGATATGAAGTTTGAAAACTCATAAAACATGGGTATCATCGGTACAACATGTTGGTCCACTATATATGTCTGTAAATTTGACTTGTGGCATTTATCCATATTCTTCGTACTTTCTTTATGGTAAGAACAATCTCGTCATCACTTAGACAAATCAGAATGTTCTTTCCTGATAGTTAGAAAATCACACCGACATCATTGTTTACTACAAGAAGATATCACGCTTATTAGCTCAAGTTTGACCAAATTTCATTAAATTGTCAAGATGCAAAATCTTAGCAAGAAATTGAATCTGTCGTCTAAAATCTCGGTGGTTTCTGATATATTACTTGTGACCCCTGATGGGTACCTCCAAAAGCATTTTCGTAAACTTTCAAAGAAACCTACAATTTACTTGTAGTTCTAATTTGACTTAATTTTGATAAATAGACATAAAGTCATTAAAGTAGCCAGAGTTACCTAGGAAGTTTGGAAACTCATAAAGCATGGAAATTGTAAGTACAACATGTTGGTCCACTATATATGTCTGAAAGCTTGGCTTGTGGCATTCAGATCCATATTCTTCGAACTTTTTTTACAAAAAAGAACAATCTCATCATCACTCAGAAAATTGAGAATGATCTTTCTTGATAGTTGGAAACTCACATCAATGGCGCTATTTACTACAATAAGATGCATCCATCTACCTTGGAAAAGACATTTATTTCAAGAGAAATATATCGCGCTTACTTGTAGCTCAAGTTTAACCTAATTTTGTTAAATCATCAAGACGCAAAATCTTAGCAAGAAGTTAAACCTGCTATCAAAACTCTTGGTAGTTTTTGATATATTAATTGACCCCAAATGGGTACCTCCAAAAGCTTTTTCTTAAAGATTTAAAAGCAACCTACAATTTAGTTGTCGTTCAAATTTTACCTAATTTTGATAAATCGGCATAATGTCATTCAAGTGGGCGGAGTTAGCTAGGGAGTTTGAAAACTCATAAAACATGGGAATCGTAAGTAAAACATGTTGGTTCACTTAATATGTATGGAATCTTAGCTTGTGGCATTCAGATCCAAATTCTTTGGACTTTCTTTATGAAAAATAACAATCTCGTCATCACTCAAAAAATTGAGAATTTTCTTTCCTGATAGTTGGAAGCTCACACCGATAAAATTGTTTACTATAATAAGATGCACCCATCTACCTCCGAAACGACATTTAATTCAAGAGTAATCTATCATACTTACTTGTAGCTCAAGTTTGACCTAATTTTGTTAAATCGACAAGAAGTCACTGAAGTGTGCAAAGTTAGCTAGGATGCTTAACTTGGGTATTACGTATAAGAAACCGTGGTCCACTTTGTGTGATAATTGGGTCAGTTGTATTTTATTATAACTGTGGTAGGTCCCATAAGAGCGAGGTGCTTCAGTTAACACGGTCGGTGGAAGTACAAGTTACATCAAGGATCTCATAAAAAATGAAAATTACATTCAAGTCCATGCATTTAGCACAAGGACCCTAAAACTAAGCAATAAAGTCTGTTTTGAGGTGTGCGCATACTAGTGTTCATTGTGCTAAATACTAGCAATAGAATCTTCTAGATGCTAAGAATGGAAAATAAGATGCAATAGTTAGCAATGTTTGGATTTGCTAGTCTTGATCCAACGGCCAATGTTCAATGGTATCCATACACTATATAGTGGTATGGTATTGTAAGAGATAAGATAATAAGTACTGCAAATGGCCAATCTTACCTTCCCTCCCAATGTTTGGGAAGCAAGTGAAAATTTCGAAACCCAAAAAGTTTGAATGTTTTTGCCGCCAAGGACCAAATTGGTTTCCTTCCTATGTACTCCTACTCCACACCAACACGGCTGCCGAATACACCAGAGACACAGAGCCGGCGTACCAAGGCACACGTGTGCGCAGCGCCACACTATGGACGAGGGAGATATCAGTCGCACCGATGCGCGAGGGAGAGGGGAGGAGAGATGGAGGATGGATGGTGAGAGGCAGCGAAGGAGAGAGAAAACACACAATTTGTTTTGCATGCATAGGTCCTAAAATTTACTACTATTAGAGTGCATATTGTAAGGCCATAGGAGTACCTCGTGTTAGGAACCCATCATAACATTGCTCTGACATGGACCGCCTTAGACTCCTTTTCTCTCTTCATTGCTTCCCTCTTCCCCTACCTATGTTTTATTCTGTCAGCATGTACAACGCGTGGATAGAGGTGAGCATATGTCTAAGCAAAGAAATACGATACTACGAGTAAGCTCCACCATTTAGATAGTGTCTAATATTATTCGTGGGACCTACTAAACTGAAGATGCTAACTTTTGTATAGGAGTTTTATAGTTTGGTCATACACTGCCAAGTGGGGCCATTATTTGTTTTTTCCTTAGGTCATCCGCAATGTGTAAAACCACACCTTAAGTCTTATGTGTCATATGCTAAGGTTCACCTTATACACTATGGAGAAAATAAAGTTAGCTTTAAGCCTAAGGTGCACCTCAAGCTTGTGGGTTGCCCATAGAGAATAGAAAAATCATTTCCCCTCTCTCCTCTCTCTTTCATGGAGCAATATGACAAGCTATGTGGGTATTACCTTGTGAAAAATGTTGATCTTATACATTGTGGTAATTTCCATAAGCCAGGTGGATCCTACATTACGGACTCCCTTAGACACTCGTGCCTTGTACTCCTCTCTCCACTATGCTAGACTCGATTTTTTGCGAAATTCATTTAACTATTATAGTTAGATAGGAAGCATGATCCACTACATGTCTGAAAAATCTCACAGGCAACAATTCTTACTACACCAAGATGCACCCATCTACTGTGGGAACTCTATCTGATCATAAACTATGATGTTGATATGGCCTTGATGACCTTGGTCATTCGTGTTGAAACCCAATAATGTCCATACATGGTAGGACAATACTACGAAGCTCTTTTTTCCCAAACTCGTAAAATCCCTTGGTTAGTGTTTTCATGGCACGTAGTGCACGCGACATGATAGGACGTCATGCGTAAATCTTTTAATTTGTTTTTCATTTTGCTTATTTCATGTGATTGTTTTCAGAAGGGGTTCAAAATTGTCAAGATGCAAAATATTAGCAAGAAATCGAACCAGTCATCAAAACTCTCGGTGGTTTCTGATATATTAATTAACTGCCCGATGGGTACCTCCAAAAGCTTTAATAAAACTTTCAAAGCAACCTAGAATTTACTTGTAGTTCAAATTCTACCTTATTTTGATACATCGACATAAAGTCATTCAAGTGGTCAGAGTTAGCTAGGAAGCTTGAAAACTTATAAAACATGGGAATCGCAAGTACAACATACTGTTGATCCACTATATATGTTTGAAAACTTAGCTTTTGGCATTCAGATCCAATATTGTCCGTACTTTCTTTATGGAAAAGAATGATCTCGTCATCACTCGGAAAATTCAGAATTTTCTTTCCTGGTAGTTGGACACTCACACCGACAACACTGTTACTACAAGAAGATGCACCCATCTACCTATGAAATGACATTTAATTCAAAAGCAATCTATCGCGCTTACTTGTAGCTCAAGTTTGACCTAATTTTATTAAATTGTCAAGATGCCAAATCTTAGCAAGAAGTTGAACCGTCAAAACTCTTGGTGGTTTCCGATATATTAATTGAATCCCTGATGGGTACCTCCAAAAGCTTATTTGTAAAACTTTCAAAGTAACCTATAGTTTACTTGTAGTAGTTAAATTTGACCTAATTTCGATAAATCGTCATAAAGTCATTCAAGTGGGCGGGGTTAGCTAGGAAGTTTGAGAACTCATAAAACATGGGAAATTGTAAGTACAACATGTTAGTCCACTATATATGTCTAAAAACTTGTCTTGTGGCATTCAGATCCACATTCTTTGGACTTTCTTTACATGAAAGAACAATCTCGTCATCACTCAGAAAATTGAGCATGTGCTTTCCTGATAGTAGGAAACTCACACTAACGGCATTGTTTACTACAACAAGATGCACCTATCTACCTCCGAAAAGACATTTAATTCAGGAGAAATCTAACACACTTACTTATAGCTCCAGTTTGACCTAATTAACCTTAAATTGTTAAGATGCAAAATCTTAGCAAGAAGTTGAACCTGTCATCAAAAATCTTGGTGGTTTCTGATATATTAATTGTGACCCCCGATGGGTACCTCCAAAATCTTTTTCATAAACTTTCAAAGCAACCTACAATTTACTTGTAGTTTCAAATTTGACCTAATTTCGATAAATCGACATAAAGTCATTCAAGTGGGAATATTTAGCTAGGAAGTTTAAAAACTCATAAAACATGGTAATCATAAGTACAACATGTTGGTCCACTATATATGTTAGAAAACATGGCTTGTGGCATTCAGATCCAATATTCTTCAAGCTTTTGTTTACGGAAAAGAACGATCTCGTCATCACATGGAAAATTTAGAATGTTCTTTCCTGGTAGTTGGACACTCACATCGACGACATTGTTTACTACAAGAAGATGCACGCATCTACCTCTGGAATTACATTTAATTCAAGAGCAATCTGTCGCGCTGACTTGTAGTTCAAGTTGTACCTAATTGCGTCAAACTCTCAGGATGCAAAGTCTTAGCAAGAAGTTTTACCTGTCATCAAAACTCTCGGTGGTTTATGATATATTAACTGACCCCTCGATGGGTACCTCCAATTTTTTTCATAACACTTTCAAAGCAACAAACAATTTACTTGTAGTTCAGATTTAAGCTAATTTCGATAAATAGGCATAAAGTCATTCAAGTTGGCGGAGTTAGCTAGGAAGTTTGAAAAGTCATAAAACATGGATATCGTTAGTACAACATGTTGGTCCACTATATATGTCTGAAAACTTGTCTTGTGGCATTCAAATATATATTCTTCGGATTTTCTTTATAGAAAAGAACAATCTCGTCGTCACTCGAAAAATTGAGAACTGAATGTTCTTTCCCGATAGTTGGAAATTCACACTGATGACATTCTTTACTAAAATAAGATGAACCCATCTACCTCCAAAAATACATTTAATTCAAGAGCAATCTATCGCGCTAACTTGTGTAGCAAAAGTTTGACCTAATTTTATTAAATCGACAGAAAGTCACTGAAGTGTGCGAAGTTAGCTGGGAAGCTTCAAAAATCCTAGTACTAAAAACTTGGAAATTATAAGAAACCATGGTCCACTTTGTCTGATAATTGTGCAGTGTCATTTTATTTTAATTATTGCAGGCCCCGTAGGAGGAGGTGCTTTAGTTAACACAGTCGGTGAAAGTACAAGTTACATCAAGGACCTCATAGAAAATTAAAATTACATTCAAGTCCATGCATTTAGCACAAGGACCCTGAAACTAAGCAATGAAGTGTGTTCTGAGGTTTGCGCGTATTCTACATATTGTAGAGCCAAAAATTGTTCTAAAATAATCTATATTCTAGCTTTTACTACTAGTAGTAAACAAGAACACATAAAACAGAGTGATTTTACTCTCTTTATTGGAGTAGTAGCTTAATTGGTTGTTCACATATCTAAATAGTATTACTAATAGTTTCTAAAAAATAGTACTAATAAATGCAGTACTAGTTTGTCTAATTTTTTCTAAGATGTAGTACTACAATGGAATGGAGGGAGTATACTACTAGTACAATGTGTACTAGTACTACTACTACTACTACTAGTACTTCCTCCGTTTGGGATTATAAGGCCATTTAGAAAATTTGATAAGACCAAAAAATTTAATTATCGGTTGGTGTCGAAGACATGCATGCCGTCATCGGTCTCTCCCCTGCAGCACTGTACACTCTGCACCAGGCCCCAGGATTTTCTGTCTCTCTCTAGGAGTAGATCTTCTTGCCTCTCTCGTGGATCTCTTTGTCTGGTACAGTACAACGTGACACCTGCTTTACTCACCTGTCAACTTTCTACAACCTTTTTGTTTTGACAAAGTTGTGTAAAGCATGGTGTGAAGTGGTCTACAATAAAATCTTGCATTGTACATATGCATAGAGGCAGAGGAAAGTGGCCAAGTGCAGAGCCTCAGTCACCACCAGTGCAGCGATGCCTAGCGTATTCCTGGAAACTTGTACCAGTATAGTACCAAACTCAATTAGTATAGTCTTCAGTAAAACTAAACCCGGGTTTTTGGCCAGCGGGTACTACGTCAGTGAGCCGATATTCTCTCTATAAACACTTAAAGAAGTGTGTGTACCGCATCGGGCGATTCGACCGCGAGTCGGTGGCTATGGACGTCGTCGAGTCTGTGGCGATGATTGAGAGCCCCTACGACAGCAGCTTTAGCTTGGTCACCTTCAACAAGATCGACAACCACATGCACGTGATCCCGTATGGATCCCGCCTATGATTTTATTGCCTCGTCGGTAGGGCTCCTTCCCCACATGAAGGAGGCCTACGGGATCATAGTAACCAGAGCCATCTACTGCATTGCCTCCTTTTGCCTGATCCCGATTCCTCCACTAGCAAGCACGAGGGGATTCATGCGCATCCTCTATAGGGATGGCAGTACCATGTTCAGCCTGACCAACAGCACGCTCGGCCCGGTCGCCGTCGTGTACTTGGTGTTCATCAGGCAAGACATGTGCTTGTGGCCATGGTACACGGTGAAACTGTGTGCGCCTGGCTCACCGGGGTCAACGGACTTCTCGATGGTCAAGACCCTTAATGCGGTAATCGAGCTCATGAGTAGCTCGTCATGGGCCAACTTGCTGTCCGACAAGCTCACGACGTACCTCGGGGTGCCACTATGGTTCCTGATGAAGGTTGGATAGTCCATCCATGTATATTTTTGGGTTTTTATTGACAGAAAAAATGATCTGTATCTATGGCTAATGATCCTAACAAGACTGTAATGGTGTATTAGCAGATAAATAGTACTACTAGTAGTACTATTTTACTACTCCAGTTTACTATTAGTAGTCGCATGTAGGTCCTCTTTTGGCACTACGAAGGATGCATTTTGGATATAAACTAAGTTTGTTGCTAATGTTATTATGGAGTATTTAGGAATTTATTATAAATTTTATGTAATTTTTCACTTCTACGGCATGAATCAGAGATAAACACACTAACCGTTCTTACGGTGCTTCGATTTAGTCCTCTAAGTTAGTGATTACGAAATTTATATCCAAACTTGTCAATTCGACTTGATTTAAGTCTTGAACCAGGATTGCCATCAAAATTGCGATGGTTGGACGACACGTCGACGTTGGTCCAGCGTGCGGGAGAGGCTTCCCTAGAATTTTGCACGTAGCGCCTCCCGCATCTGAAACAACAAATAGCAGGTCCAATATTTGCATATCAACTGCCTCTTTACCCTCCCCGCGCATCCTTCCAGGTAACCAACGCCACGTCATTTTCACCTCCCCGCGCATCCTCTCATGGACCAATTAAACATATTACACCCATTAAGCTACATCAACCAAAAAATAGCTCAACATCTTATTAAGAAGGAAATTCGCCTCAAACACGAGAGAAAACTAGAGGCAAATCCAAAGCAGCCCACCTCACTAACCCTGTGATAAGGACACACTTGAAGAAATACCTTTCAGATTCCCGTGGACTTTGGTATGGGCGGTGTACTTCTTCAAGAAACCATGCTTGCATTGATCACACTTAATGATGGGTAGCTCTGTGTAGGGCACACGATATTCCTTCGTACTCGATCTTGAACCACCAGAGCTGCCACACGCCATACTCGAGCTCCAACCACGAGGTGTGCTCGCGCGGGAAGATCAGGGCACAAGCCAAGGGAACAAAATGAACTAGGGTTAGAGATTTGCGATATTTGAAATAGAACATATCTTATAATTATATGACATGGCGGTTTCACAAAATTAATCTTGCAGGAGATTAGCTCACCCTAACTGACTATTATGCGAGAGGCGCGAGGTGCAAAGTTATAGGGCATATGATCTCCTTCAGGCATGACCCATGTCCACATATCATCCAGGCTAATACAATTTTGACTGCAAATCTCTGTTACAACTAAATTTAGTCATGTTGACAAGTTTGTGCGTAAAATTTAGCAAGTCACAAGTTATAGGGCTAAATGGAGCCACACACACAAGTACAAGGATTGTTTGTGTATTAAACTCCATGGACCATGCATAATCGAACAAACATGCATAGTTGTGATCTACATGAGGATGCGCAGTGGAGAATATCATGCCTTTCATGTGATCGTCGAGCACAAGCTCGTGTCGTTCCTGGGTACGTGTCATGAATAAATTGATGATTTTTCTCAAAGTTTTTGTTTGGTAAAGTAAATTGGTATAACTTCTGTGTGTTGCAGTACGCTGACTGACTTCTTGACAAACACCCATATGCGGTTATCGACCTACGAGTTACGCATCCCCCGGCAGGGTCACGCTCGGAGATCTCATATTCCTCATGGTGCCTCCATCATACAATACCACTATTGCTAGAATGTCCGAGATGACGAAGAGATGTCTTTTTGTGTTTGCATCAACAAGAAGAATTAATCTTCATCTTCTCATCTAATGGTCCTAACATGAATCGAATGATGTATTAATTACTAGTAGTCAGAGGCAGGGTCTATTTGGGAACTAGGAAGGTTTTATTTGGCTATAAACTGAGTTTTACTGCTTACTACTCCATATATTTCTTCGAATAATACTAGTATGGAGTAGTACTCCATCCATCCCAAATTAGGACGTGTATTAGTTTTTGTCAAAGTCAAACATAATAAACTTTGACTAAATATCTATAAAATAATATGGACTTCTACGACATCAACTCGATGTTATTAGAATCATCATGAACCATGTTTTCATATTATATCGTTTGATATTATGGAAGTTAGTATATTTGTACATATAGTTGGCCAAACTTTATAAATATTAACTTTGATAAAACCTAATATGCGTTCTAATTTGGAAATGAGAGAGTATCTAAGTACTAAAATGCGTCGAGATACATGCGTATCTAGACAAAACCAAGTCAATTACTATTTTAGGATGGAGGGAGTAATTATTTATGAGTTTAAGATTTTTAGGATGGAGGGAGTACTAAAATGCGTCGAGATACATAGGTACTAATAACATGCTATGATGGGGCCCTAGAACTAGTATTAGACATATACTCTAGAAGCTACTCTCGTCACACTGCACCTTCCTTCTCCAAGAGGTGGAGTTCCTTTTTTCGAAGAGAAGAAACCACTTTTTATTCCTTCTTTGATTCAAATAAAATTCAAAGGATTTGTGAAGGATTTTTTCCCTTGTGAAATAATCCTACGCTGGTCATTTGATTCAAAGGTAGGAATTATTCCTTCAAAGTATTCCTTTACCCTCTATTTTGTATGAAAATTTCCATCCACTCCAACCTCATGTTAGAATTCATTTGATTTCCCTATGATTCAAACACATACTTGATCCAAATTCCTACAGTTTCCTCTTTCTTTATTTCGAGAATCCTGCAAATCAAACGAGCCCTAAGAGATGGACTTCCTTTTTTTGTCTTTAATCATTTTTTGTTTGAACATAGGGTCATAGAGCTTCCTCGAAACAAGAGAAGGGAGGAAATTGCACAAACCTCCAACAATTGGAGTCGAAATTGCAGGGAACTCCAAATAATCAGGATAGTATAAATGTTGCACATAACACAAAATTTTCAATTAGCCCTCTTAACATTATTTCTAACATACCCGGGGCCCAATAGTTGGAGCTCCTTGCAACTACGGCTCTATTTGTAGGAGGTTTGTGCAACTAGCCTCAATTGGAGTCCCACTTCCCGCTCACCCACCTTCTGTAGTACTAGTACTACGTACCATCAACCTTTGTCTTCTCCATCTCACCCCGGTCGCCAGCTCCTGCCAATGATCTTCCCTCTCTCCAAAGCCCCCAAAACACCATCCGCAGCCTCCTTCCATGGTGAGATCAAGAAAGGTCAGTAAAGATCCTGAGCATTTTCATAAGGTGTTCACCGAAGGCCCCCTTCAAGAAGTCATCAACCATTGTGATACCACCACTGTCGCGAGCCTCATCGTTCGTCCAAACATATTCTTCAATCAGCAAAAGAGAGTGCAACTACACCTGCTTCTCAGCCATTTGGCCTCCCATGTGTTCTTCATTCTCACCTGACAGTGAGACCGTGGGAATACAAAGACTACTTCAAAGTGTAGGGCAACCTGTGCAAGCTGACGTCACTGGACAGGTTCTCCTCCGATGCTGTGATTCCAAATGGTTTTGATGAGCAGGCGACAATGGAGATTGGATCGTCACAGTTGGGCCTGATTTTAGGTGGGACCTTGTCAATATGTACACCCGTCGCAAGATTTTTATTCCACAAGTGCCAAAGTTTGAAGTGACCGAAGGTTCTGCACTTACATTCCAGGATGATGCTGATGAAGATTGACATACTAAACTACAGAACATAGTCATTTGACAAGTTCTGGCAGTTGTTGGGGGATACAAGGATTTCTCTCTTGTCTCCATCTTCAAATTCAAGATTGATGTCTTTAAGGGGAATGATAGTCATGGATGCTCAGTTTGTGCGAACGAGTTCTAGGGCTACTTTAGATACTGTGATGCTATTATCTAACATAACCTTGTGTTCGCCGTGACCGAAAACGGAAGTTTTTATGCATCGAAGCATCTAGAACTTGGTAAATTCTCCTCACTATGTATTTTGTTAGATTTATTCCTGAATCGATGTAAGCTAATTTTCTGAGCTTTCATTGGTTAGTAGGACTTCCATAGGAATTTTAGCCTCTTTGATTCGAAGGAATCCCCTAGGAATTTTAGAGGAATGCAATCTTTAGGAAGTTTTCTTACATTTAAGTAGTTTCATTCATATGATTGAGTTCTGCTGATAGTATTTCTTTTTCTCTAGTGCATCCCATGGAAAATATGATATCTACTAGTAGTACTTACGTGAGACTCAGATATTATTCCTATATTGATGTAAGATAATTTTTCTGAACTTTCATTGGTTAGTAGGTATTTCATAGGAATTTTAGCCTCTTTGATTTGAAGGAATTCCCTAGGAATTTCAAAGGAATGCAATCTTTAGGAAGTTTTATCACATATAAGTTGTTTGATTCATAGGATTGAGTTCTGCTAATAGTATTGCTTATTCTCCTAGTACATCCCATGGAAAATATGATATCTACTAGTAGTACTTACGTGAGACTCAGATACTAGACGTATGACATATCATCACTATATATAATTATAATACGTAAAGCTCAAAAAATATAAATTTGATCAACATCTATAAAGTATGGGTGTATATTTAGTTCTTGTACTTTATATATGTAGAAGTCAACGTTTATTAGCTACTACTTGAAAATTTTGATAACATGGTTTAGAGAAATGATGGAGAAGATTCTAAAATGATGGAGAAGTAAGTTTTGAGGTTTGTGGATAGCATTCATTGTGCTAAGGAATATCAACAGAATCTTCTAGTAGATGCTAGAATGGAAAAAAAGATCCAACGTTTGGCAATGTTGGGATCTGCGAGTCTTGATCTAACGGTTAATATTCAAAGTTATTCGTACACTACATAGTGGTAAGATAAGATAAGATGAGATAAGATATTAAACCTCATGGAAATAATCCTTGTTGGTTCTCCTTTGGTATACAACACACCAAAATCTTGTAGGATCGAACCTTGCTTTTCGTTCCTATGAACTTTACATTGGAAGATCCTATAGTTTTATTTCCTATTTCATTTGATCCTATGAATCAAACAGTGTCTGTAGGAGAATTTCTATAACATATCCCCATTTCAAAAAAGGAGAATTTCCATAGCATCTCCCTAGGTAGGCATAATTTTTTTACGCAATCAAAAATCTTAAGTATAATCAAGATTTCTGAAAATAGTATATCAACTTCTACAATGTCAGATCAATATCAGTATTATTTCCATGTTACATTTCTTTTTCCTTTGAAGGTCCTTTGCTTATCCAGTCGCCACGCGATGTGTTTTACCTGACATATGAGCTTACTAATGACGATGAGGAGGATGATCGTGGTATGTGGTGGTTAGAAAGATCTCCCCATGGTTCAATACTTATTCTAGTATATATATATGGTGTTACAGGCAATGCAATTGCTGATGATACTAGTGATGTTCACTATAGTCGCATTGTTCGCACCTATCATTCTGGGTTTGACTGCATGGTGTACTCGATGGACACAAGCTAGTTATATGCAGCTAACCAATGGAAAAGGGTTACTGAACTTGGATCATATTCTCTTTTCTTTGGCGTGAACTATCCAATTAACATTATAGTAGGCGGTGCAAATGATCTGTCGGGACATCTAACGAGAAGGAATTGTGTTTACACCTCACACCAAGCAATTGAGTAGAGGTCGCGTCATGAAATTTGCCGCTTCAGTCTGAATGGTGACATAGTTGTTGGTTTCCACACCAACACTCGCTGGATTTGGTTGGAGTCTCCATTTTGGTTCATCCCAAGCTTCTCAAACGCCCTGGAGTGGAACGAGCCAGCTCAAGGATAGCTCATTTGGTCTCGGCCTTTTGTTGAACTCTTTATTTTGGCCGGTTTAATTGATGTACTACTCAACATCTAGTTTTGCACTCGGTCTGGCTTGTAAAATACTCCGTATGACCAAACCCCTTCTGTACACTTGGTAGTTTCTCCAGTATGTATGTTTCACCAATATCCTAAAAGCACCTTATTAGGAGTACAATTATACTCTACTACTCCTACATAATATCTTCCATAATTTTGTATACTAATAGTACTATTAGTAGTACTCCTAGAAGGTTTGTAGTTTTGTTTATTTTTCACTGCAGTTTGGGTCCTGTAACAAGCTATTGTAGGTAAGTTGGATGTGTTGGTACTACACTCAGAAATTGCATGTGGTGGAACACAAAGTTTCTAGGTTTACCAGTAAAAGCATGTTGCTCATCATGGCATCACCAGTGATTTGACAAGGCAATATTGTACGATCGTGTGCTAGTCTAGTTTTTTCTGAACAAGTGCTAGTCTAGCTAATAAAGGTCTACCAGCAAACTCAATGAATCTAGCTGGAGTACTACTGATAGTAGGTACCGCAAAAGAGAGAGTGAGGGAGTTTTGAATACGCCGGTGCACGTGGTAGCGTGTTCCTTCCAAGACAAGCTGTATTTAACTCCCTCACCAGCCTCCCCCACGCACACATAATCTCTTTACTTAGTCCCTTCTTCCATCCACTACTGCTCCCTGGCCTCTCGCTCCATATTGTTGTAGACTAGCTCCTCGGCTTCGTCCTCTATAGGTGGCGGCGAGATTGGTGCGGCAACCTTCTGTAGGGCGGTGGTGCATCCGTCATCCCTCTCCCGCGGTAGCAATGGAGGTTTGTGAAATACTAGAACACTCGTACATATTCCCTTCGTTTCGTAATATAAGATGTTTTACCTTTTGTGAAACGAGTGTATCTTGATTCACTCCGAACTTACATGATAGAGTTGATGATGCTGTTAAATTTTTATTATCGATCGCGCAACATTTTCATGTGTAGAGTAGTTCTTATCTCGGGTATGCATCATTTTTTTGTAGACTAGGATTGCATGGAAGCTTGGTTTCTGGGCTAGATCCCATAACTGAGAATAGTGGAGTTCCGTTCAAAGTTGGCAGTTCGACAGCGCAAACTTTTCTACATTTGTACATATTTGACGATCAACATCATGTAATCAATATTACAACTTACTGCAGAAGGAGATAAGGGAAGGAGCGAAAAAGAGGATTATTGATGACATAGGTTCCAATTCTATGACTTCTGCTATCCCAGATGACAAGGTAAATCAATAGAATGACGTATGTTCTTGTTGTCCCGCATAGATGATTTGGCTATAATCTCTGTTTATCTTGTAACTACAGAAGCACAAAGTTGAAGAAGACTCTCAGTTTCCTGATGACAGAGTTGAAAATGGATGTCAGATTACTACACCTAAGATGCCACCTTGTTTACCTTCAGTGGAGACTTATGTAGATGCATCTAGTACCGATGAGCCTATACCTACCATCGTTGTGCCAGATGATGGAGGTGGTGGATTGGTTTTACTATCGGCAGAGACTCGTGCGGCTGGAGCTGGCAGTGAAGAGCCTCCAGCGGACATTGTGGTGCTCGATAGTTCACCTATTGTGGAGACTCATGCTATTGGTGTTGGCACTGTTGTTGGTGCTACTGATCCTGCTTCGGAAATCATCATGCCACCTGAGGGAGGTGGTGATTTGGGTTTACAATCTATATAGACTATTGCACCTGAAGGTGGTGAACTATGATGTGGAACTGTCTTTCTTATGATTTGTATACTTTTCTCTGGAACCTGTATTATGGAGCTACCTTACGCATTCCTTACGCTTTTGGTTGTTGAACTATAGTATGGAACTAGAACTACTCCTAGTATGTAATCATATTCGGATGCTTAAGTTATCGATGATTGGCCTCTGCCACTTCTAGGCATGGTTCTTGGCTTATTTCCTTTTCACAAGCATGGTGAAAAGATGGTTTTTCCTGTTCTTGTAATGCCATTATGCTTGTGTTGTTAATCTGGCAACTTCATGCTGAATTTGTTACCCAGTCCGCTTTTGTATCTCTACATACAAACATATTTGTTGACATGACTCGAACATAAAACAGTTATCTTCTTTGGATCGACTAACATAAGGAGACATACTATATTTTTTTGAAACAAGGCAAAAGATTTGCTATTTTCATTGATAGAGATGGACATGCAATTCAATTGCATTAACATAACTACTCGTACAAGTCATAGAATGGTAGGGATTTCCATAGGAAATCATCACCTTCAGCATCTTGTTCTACAGAAGGCGGTATACCAGATCCACAACCTTATTTTCCATGGGACGACAATGTCAAGTAAAGGATTTCAAGACTAAACGCAATCCAGTGCAGGTTCATTAGGACAACCTCTAGTTGCGCCAGTCTCCACAGAAGGTACATTAGTGCTATGGCAGACACCATTGAAAATGCAAGCTGAAGCTGTTGTTATACTCCTATCTAGACCATAGATAAGGGCCGAAAATTCAAGCTCCAAAATCTAGCGTTACAAAATAGACAAGAGGTTATCCCATGTGGACAATTCACAATGCAATTTGAACGTCTTACATGATCCTTAGACCTTAGTCCATCCGATCTTTCTATTGGTGGAACGAAATTTGATAGTACTATTATTTTTGCGAAGAACCTACAAAACATATCCAAGTCAGACATCTGAATATATCTAGTTTTGCTACAGTCTATATTATATGTAAAGATAGCTTTGCATAACACTCACTTATCAAACTGTCTACGGATATCTTCCCGCTCCTTGGAAATGCGAAGTCGACGTTCTATAGGGTACATCTATCTATGCTAGTATGTACCTCTAAGTACTTCCTCGTTAGATACATCAATAGACAAATGCTGCATTGTTTCAAAGGATGGGGAATATATCAGGTCAAAAGCTTGCAAAGGATCTCTGCCAAGTCCTTTTTAAAAGGTTTTCCAACTCTTCTATCCAGAGCTTTACTATAGATTTACCTAAAGAACGTACCTAAATAAGAATGTCCAGTGCCTAAATCTAGCAGGTGAAGCATGGGGATCGCCCAGCTGACCACCAGCCGATGCGTCTCGTGAAGAATGCCGCGATTGTAGGGTTTTGACCGTTTTAATGCAAATACCCCCATTTCAAAAAATTATAAAGAATACAAGTACTTGTGGAGGAATTTAAAGTATGTTTGTCTAGTCATTTACTGGCAGATCATATTTAGGTTAGCCAGGATCTACAAGGACCATCACAGCTGAGGCATCTAGCAGCATCTGGGTAAAGTACCTAAGTCAGAATTGAATTTATTAGCTTAGCAAGGTTTCTTGCTAGCCCTAAGTTTCTTCTTTTGAATTTTTATATAATATCTTGTTGTGGAAAACTATTTTTATGGGGCTGGTCTGGAATGGATAGAATTTGTTCACATGAAGGCGAATTTACTAATGGTAAGTTGTATCTAATGTCAGAAGTTGCTATATAATCCAACAATTTAGTTGTTGTACTAAATGTAAGCTTTAAGATATTCACTAAAGTAGCAACAAACCGAATAACTGGAATCACACAAAAAATATCAGACCCACACAGACAGCTTTTATGCCTGGGCGGCATATTCTTGAAGGTGTGGTTGTCTTGCATTAGACCATTCATGAGATTCATAGAAAGAAGATGGATGGAGTTCTTTTCAAAATTGATTTTGAAAAGGCTTATGACAAGGTAAAGTGGTCTTTTTTGCAACAAGTCTTACGTATAATGGTTTTAATCCTAAATGGTGTAGATGGATTAACAACTTCATACGAGATGGAAGTGTGGCCATTCGGGTAAATGATGATATTGGCCATTACTTCCAGACCAGAAAAGGACTACGACAAGGGGAATCACTGTCACCTATGCTCTTCAATGTTATAGTTGATATGCTTGCCATCTTAATTGCCAGAGCAAAAGAGAATAATGAAGTAGTTGGACTAATACCTCATCTAGTTGAAGGGGTGTCTATTTTGCAATATGCCGATGATACAATCCTATTCATGGAACACGATTTACAAAAGGCAGTCAATATGGAACTAATTTTATGTATTTTTGAATAACTATCGGGACTAAAAATTAACTTCCATAAGAGTGAGATTTACTATTTCGGCAAGGCTGCTGAGCAAGAACAAACTTATAGGGAGATTTATGGTTGTGAAGTAGGTTCCTTGCCATTTAGATACCTTGGGGTACCCATACATCATAGGAAACTTCGAAATTCCGAATGGAACCCGGTAGAAAATAGATGCGAAGGCATGTTAGGATGCTGGCAAGGAAAGTGAAGGGGATCCGTAGCAGAAAATAAAAAAATTCTTACGTGGGAACCCCAAACACTGCCTAGGATCTATCTATGTAGTAATGCGGTAACGGCAAATGCGTAGAAAATACATATCCTTGTAGACCGTACATGGTTAACCTTCTGCGGGGAACATGGTTGAAGTAGTCGTACTCGTAGCCGACCTCAAGGTCATGAAGCTCCTCGCATGTCACCCCTTTCTCCTTCTTCATCTTCATCATGCAGCAGCTCCGGCTCACGACATTTAAGTGCCCCAAGTGTTGCGCCTCGTGTCTTCATACACATCTGGTGCACGATGAGACCTCCAGCTCCCCGATCCCGCCGGGAGTGCGAAAGTTGATATCCGGCTAGGAATCCCTGCAGCGCAACGGCGTACTGCAGGTGTGTGTTGATCGCACAACCCAGACTTAGGGCCATGGTCACAAGGTATATAGAGAGAGAGGGAAGGAGGAAGTCAACCAAAGGACTTCTCCAAACATTGGGTGTATTTAATCCCACCCACGGGCTCCTCTTTATATAGACGGAGGGGGTGTTCCCTCCCCATTAGGTTAGCCATGTGGGACTAATAGTCAGAGGAAAAAGGGGGGGGAAGAGCTCCAACCGGCTAGGCCTAGACGGCCAGCCCAACAACCAGGAGCAGCACAGAGCTGCCAGCCGGGTGGGCCGGCGGCACCTAGCGGCCCAGCAACAGCCTGGCCGCAGCCAAGCGCGCTGGCCACGCCCCCGCGGCCCACGCGCGCTTGCGTGGCCCAGCTCGTCAGCGAGGCGGCGGTGGCAGCCAGCGCCCAGATGGGTCGGCTCGCCCACGGCGCCCCAGCTCACCTGCCTGGTCTGCTCCCCCCGCGAGCCCCGCATGGGCCGGGGTTGATCAGGCCCGCGGCGGTGGCTGGCGGCTGCGTTCCGCCCTGTGCGGTGGCGGTTATCCGCCGCCCACGGGGCTGGCCGTTTTTGCCTTTTTCTTTTTCTTTTTTCTGCAGCTTTTCTTCTAGGCCTTTCCCCTCTGGGATTTGGCCTAATATAAAACTTGCTTTTATAAATCTTAATCTAAATATTATTTAGAATATATTAATTCATAATTAACATATAATAAATGTATATTCAAATTCCCATTTATCCGAAAACACTTTTCTGGTCTTTTCCTTTATTCTTTCTCCGAATAGCTTCGGATCTCTCCGCGAAACAATTCCGACTTTCTCTTTCTCTACTGTGATTTCGTCTTACAAATGATCGCTCTCATCGTACCCTTAAGTGTATCCTCTCACGGCTTGGGAATGATCTAGACATGATCTGTATCAATGATCAACAGAGGGACCAGGGATATCCATGTGACCCCTATGCATTCCTGATGACAATGTCGTTTGAACCGCTAAATGTAGCATCCTTGTACTTTTGTTTCTTGATACGACTTGTCCGACATCCGATCATTCGTATCATATACCTTGTTCCATCTCGTTCACAACAAGTTCTGTGTTCTTGTTACCGTGATATTACATCCCTCTGACCGAGTCACATGTTGGAACATTTATGGATGTAATCTCACCAAGCCGGCCATATGTATCTTCACCCATCATGTGGGTGAACAAATCCCGGTCTAGAAGCCACATGTCATCTACTGTTCCTTCGGAATACCCAACGTACACCTTTATGGCTACCGTATTACCAGATAACGGTTGATGCAGTCTAAGGAGCCTCGGGAAACAGTGAGTAATATGATCTCACGGTCTAAGAAAAAGGAGTCTAGGTATAGTTGTTACAACAATGAACTTATATGACTTGATCGTGTTGCAAACCTTCAAGGAATGTCCAATCACATCATTCTCCAATGATATGATCCCGTTGTCAATTGGCATAAATGCCCATGATCTTAAAACCCAGATCATCCTCATGACCAACGAACTAGTATGAATAGAGGCTACTATGGACTTGGTTGTTTCATACCACACATGTACCAATGTTTCTACTTGGCACAGTTATAGCACAATATGAAACTATTATAAACTAATTGAGGTATGACAATAAAAACCTATTTATTATTTGCCTCTAGGGCATATCTCCTTCAGAAAGTTGTTATCTTACGGGGATAGACTTGTACTCATCAATTCTGTTTTATCAAGCTTGCCGATGTTTATGTTGTCCTTTTTACAAATACCAAAAGGAGTTTGTAAAAGGTTGGACTTCTATCGTTCACGAGTTTTTTGGCAAAGTGATGAATTCAAGAAGAAATACCGACTGACTCGGTGGAATATTATTTGCCGGCCCAAAGACCGGGGGGGTAGGCATTGAGGTGATAGAACTTAAAAACAAATGTTTACTTAGTAAATGGTTGTATAAGTTATTGATAGAAGAAGGGGTCTGGCAAGAGTTTCTACGCAACACATATCTGATCAATAAAACTTTAGTACAAGTGGAAGCCAATCCGACTGATTCACCATTTTGGAAAGGACTAATGGGGGTGAAAGATGAGTTCTTCGCCCATGGTGTTTTCAAAATTGGTGATGGGAGGAACATCCGTTTCTAGGAGGATACATGGCTAGGGGATTTACCTCTGGCCCAATAATATCCATCCTTGTACAACATAGCACATAGAAAGCATGTCCTCGTTCACGATGTTTTGACCCAAAACCCTTTAAATATTGGATTTAGGAGGAATCTAACGGGGGATAAATGGGGTGCGTGGTTGCACTTATGTGAAAGGTTAATGGAAATAACTTTGACGGATGAACGGGATAGGTTTTCATGGAATTTAACTGAGGATGGGGTCTTTTTAGTTAAGTCTATGTATGAAGATCGTATGAATGAGCATCCACGTTTTCCCAAGAGATACTTGTGGAAGATAAAAATACCACTCAAAATTAAAAATTTCATGTGGTTTCTCAGTAACAAAGTTTTGTTAACAAAAGACAATCTGGCAAAGAGAAAATGGAATGGGTGCAAGAAATGTTGTTTTTGTGATGAAGTCGAAACGGTTGAACATTTATTTCTAGCTTGCCCTTTTGCAAAAATAATTTGGCGCATGATTTTTTGCACTTACAACTTACCTCCTCCAACTAATATCACCAATATGTTTGGTAATTGGTTAAATGGAATAGATAAAGGGTCTAAGGGCAGAATCCGAATTGGCATTTTGGCCATTTGTTGGACCATTTGGAAGTGCAGAAATAACTGTAGTTTTTAATAAAACAGGAGTTCCTTCCTTCTTGCAGGTAATTCACATGGCGGCATACTGGATTCAGCTCAGGGTTTTCCTTCTCCCAGAGCATCAGCGCACTCACATGGTCTCTGGGTGCAACCGTCTTGTGGCGATTACTTCGGATTTCTTCAACCAGTCTTCGTGGCGTCATTCTAGTAGATTGACAAATGGCTAGCTGTTGCTTTTGCTCTCTTGTGAGATTTTACCGATTTTCGGATGGTTGGTGCATGTATCAACCCTATCTGATCCTTAAACTGTAATTCCACGATGATACTCTTTGGATCTTAATAAAGGCCGTGTGCATCCGAGGATGCGGAGGCCGGGGCGTTGCTCCCCTTTTCGGAAAAAAAAACACACTATTTTCAACCATTCGTTTTCAATACCCGTTTTTTCAGGTGAAAAACGGAACCGTAGCCAGCCATATGACCATAACTCAAATATTAGTTTCTCAATACAATAAAATAAACATTGGAATTAGGAAAATACTAACCTCAAAGCTGGGTTCAGAATCTGTCTTCACCGTTGTTATGGACGGAAGTGGCCATAGGAGAAGTGCCAACTCTTCCCGTCCTACTCACACTACTCAACTGAATCAATCATTATGCTTCTTGAGATGTTGAGAAGTGACTACATGCTAAAATTAGATAATACTAGTATGTGAGATGCTTAAGATAGGCACCCTATAAAACCAGACCTAGCAATTGACGGGCTTTGCAAACAAGACAAACCAAGCACACAACGAGAAAGAACAGAAAACTAAGTTGTTAAGAGAGAAAAAGCAAGAGTATGAAAGCAAGTTGGGAGCTTGGGTCACGCCTGAGTATAGGTCACAAAAATATACGCAATGTCTTTTACTACCTCCGTTCCACAATATAAGGCTTTTTAGCAAAGTAAAACAGCTCGCTAAAAAAGCTTACATTTTGGAACAGAGGTAGTATGATTTAAAGAAAGTGATTTATTTCTATTTCTAAACCATTCACCTACAGACACTAAATTGAACCTACAAAAGCGTAGAACTTGTTTCCGACCTCCTTAGCAGCTTGCTATAAGCACATGGAACCACATCACTAATGATAGCAACCCCAAATGATGCACGACGTGCTAACTCAGAAAACATGACAATATACTTCTCGATATCTAATTTTTGTTTAAATACAAAACAAAACAAAACCAATATAAAGACCTCTTTTCACATAAAGCTCAGCTTTATTACAAACTCAAACCGTATTATCAAAATGTTGTTGAATAGTTTCTTTTTCACGAACACATGCTAAAAATGAGTACTTGTCATTGTGGAGTAAAAGAGTATTGAGTTCAGTTACTTTAATGCTTGCATAAAAGGATAGGATTGAAATATTTATACTTAGGTTACTCAATTTGTTATTATCTTTACAGGCGCATGTTCTCTCCTATTGTTTGTTTTCATTCTAGCATTGCGGTGAATTTAAGACACGAGGAAACAACACATAAATTAGTTATAACATAGGCATACCAGCACCATCTACATAAGTAAAACAGAAAATTCAATTAGCCAGCATTGCCAACCAAGCAGGGTATTTCCAACATACAGAGAAAAAACCAACCAAATCAGTAGCAATAGAGAAAAAGCCAAACCAGTAGCTAATGACAAAGGACCAAATTCAGAAATAAAGATTGCATATAATAATAGCCAGATGCCCTCATGTTTTCTAGTGACATTTTTGCTACTATCAGTGGGAATGTATGTATAGCTAGCAATGCAACCAGTGGTTGTCTTCAGTTAACCAACCGTTACAGCCTCCAGTTTATAGAGTCTTCAGTTTACTAATAGTCACAGCCTTCGGTTTATACAGTCTTCATTTTACCAGGCCAAAAGTGTTTCTGGACGATTATCGCCAATACTAAGAAGATCCTGGGAAGGGCATCTACAACAGGACCGATTAAATCTTCACATATAGCTTCATTGCGAGAAAATACGTAGGTAGACTTCTCAACTGAATGTTCCATGGATATGAATGCATGCACAAACTCATAAACAACCAAAGGCACTGTGGACATGGTTTAAACTCCCAGAATTATGCTCACTACAAATAGAAGAGATAAACTTTCTAATTTAACCAGTCAGAAATCGTTCTAAAATGTCATGTGAAACACTTAGAGGCTGCACAGTCCGTGTAAAGAAGACCAAGGAAGACTGTGGACAAGTAGACACATTTTTTAGGGGGTAGTGGATAAATAGATACGTACATGGTCTAGGTTTGCTAAATCGGCCAATATTAACTAGAAGTGTTAGTTAAATAAACCAGATACAAACATTTCAATTTCTGTTTTCTTGTAGCGAGAACCTAGACTTGATGTCCATCAGCAAGCCACGCTAGACCAACCGCAAGAAATAAAGAAGTGCTCACACTGACTGAGATCTTATCATTACAAATGTTTATCAATGATTAGCTCTGAAATTTCTGTATGATCACATCAGCTATTACCTTTGGCGTACTTCCCATATGTCTACTGCATTAGACTAATAATACCAGTAAACTAGATGGCAGATGGCACATTTCACTTCCATCTTCCAGGCAAACTACACAACAGGTACTAACATGCCAATAAATAAATTTAAGAAATCATAACATTAGTTCTTAAAAACTAACCAACAGCACAGCAGTCCATCAACAACATGCCAGGAACAAAAATAATTAATTCTATGCATGCCTGCAAAATACTAAAAGATAGCCCTATACAAAAAAATCAGGTGCAAAACAAGAGATGTGCCATCATTTTCCAATATTTTCACACATACATTGTTATCGATCAGCTAAATCATGATAAGCAAAAAATTACAGAAAATGATATAGGCACATACCGTTTTGGGAGCTTCCCAGCAATTTCTTAATGAACTGGATGAGGTACATCAAAGCAGCGCATGAAAATCCTGTTGGCAGAATAGCATTAGTCACCATAAGAAAAGAAAAAGGATTTCTATTTCCGTGCCCTCGGTCCTTAGTTATACTCACTTTTGGAGGAGTGGATGTATAAACCCAACACCTGAGTTTAAATCCTCATGGAAGCGAATTAAGGTTTCTATTTATACTTGAGGACCAGGCTCTCCTGGTACTCATGCAATTTATCTTGAGGTCCAGGCTTGGTTCTTAACCAAGTTTAAAAATCTTAGTACTCATGCTTAATGGCTGTGTGCATCCCTAGTTGGTGTAGAGGCCGGGAAGTGAAATCCTCCCTCCATTTTAATTAAGAATGTCCAGGAAGGGGGAAACAATACAAAATATTTTCATCTTATTGCAAACGGAAAGCATATGAAGAAAAAAATATTTTCAATTAGAATAGGATGAAGGAACCATCGTTAAAGCTAATCTTAAAGTTTACATTATTGAATATTACAAGAAATTGTTTGGGGAGCCTAAGCGTAATGATTTCTCCATGATGGAGGGTCGTACTGACGATATACCCCAATTGTTTGCTCAGGAGAATTCACTCCTGACAACGGACTTTACTGAGGAAGAGGTCATGGAGGCAATTTCTCAGATGGAACACAATAAAGCTCCTGGACCTGATGGGTTTTCGGCTGAGCTTTACCATAAATTTTGGGAGATAGTTAAAGATGATTTGATGTCTCTCTTTAGGCAACTTCACGTAGGAGAGTTACCCTTGTATAAACTCAACTTTAGAGTTATTACTCTACTACCTAAAAACTAAAATGCCACACAAATTCAACAGTATCGTCCGATTTGTTTGCTCAATGTGAGCTTTAAGATCTTTACAAAAGTAGCCATAAATCTTATTACGAACATTGCATTGAAAGTGGTGAGACCGACTCAAACGGCATTTATGTCGGGTCGTCATATTTTAGAAGGGGTGGTTGTCTTGCACGACCATTCATGAGCTCCAGCGTAAAAAACTTGACGGTGTTCTATTTAAGATTGATTTTGAAAAGGCATATGATAAGGTCAAGTAGCCTTTCTTACAACAGGCTTTGCGTATGAAGGGTTTTGATCCTCTATGGTGTAAATGGATAAAAGAATTCATCCAAGGCGGTAGTGTGGTAATTAGGGTCAATGATGATATTGGCCATTTTTTCCAGATGAGAAAAGGTTTGCGTCAAGGAGATACTTTATCTTCGATGCTCTTTAATATTGTTGCAGATATGCTTGTTATCATCATTGCAAGAGCAAAGGAGGATGGACAAGTTGGAGGTCTTATACCTCATTTGGTGGAGGGAGGTGTTTCGGTTTTACAGTATGCGAACGATACAATCTTATTCTTGGAACATGATCTTGATAAGGCTGTCAATATGAAACTCATTATGTGCATGTTTGAGCAATTATCGGGATTAAAGATCAATTTCCATAAGAGCGAAGTATTCTGTTTTGAAAAGGCTAAGGACATGGAACAGCAATACAAGCAGATTTTTGGCTGCGAAGCTGGTACCCTACTCTTTTGGTACCTTGGTGTACCAATTCATCATAGGAAATTGCGAAATTCCGAATGGAATCCGGTTGAGACTCGTCTTATGTCGAAACTTGGATGTTGGCAAGGTAAGTTGCTCTGATCTGGAGATCGTCTTTTCCTAATTAATTCAGTTCTAACTAGTCTGTCGATGTTCATGTTGACTTTTCTTGAAATACCAAAACGAGTGAGAAAGAGAATGGACTTTTTTCGCTAACGATTTTTCTGGCAAAGTGATGATAATAAAAAAAAGGTATAGACTAACAAGATAGAATATTTTATGCCGACCTAAGGACCAAGGGGGCTTAGGAATTGAAGTTCTAGAGTTAAAAAACAAGTGTTTGTTAAGCAAGTGGCTATTCAAACTACAAAAGGAAGAATGAATGTGGAAAGAACTGTTACAAAACAAATATGAATGATAAGACGTTAGCTCAAGTTGAAGCTAAGCCGATGGATTCCCCTTTTTGAAAGGGCATTATGCGTGTAAAGAATGATTTCTTTTGCCGGGATTTTTTCAAAATTGGAGATGGACCACTGTCAGGTTCTGGAAAGACGTTTGGTTAGGTGATACTACATTAGCTCAACAATATTCAGCGTTTTTTAATATTGTTCAACGAAAGAATATGTTGGTAGTTGATGTGTTAAATCAAACCCCTTTAAATATTGCATTTATGAGGGGATTGACTGGTAGTAAGTGGAATGACTGGTTGCACTTGTGCCATAATCTTATGTTGGTTACTTTAACACAAGACAAATATTCGTTTCATTGGCGTCTTACACCGACGGGATCCTTTACGGTCAAATCAATGTATCTAGATCTTATGAATGGGCATGCTAGGTATTTAAGGACGTATTTGTGGACATTGAAGATCCCTTTGAAAATAAAAATCTTTATGTGGTTCCTTAATGAGAAAGTCCTGTTAACTAAGGATAATTTGGCAAAGCGTAACTGGCATGGCTATTAAAAATGTTATTTTTGTGACTCCATGGAAACTATCGAACACTTTTTTCTCTCATGTCCATTTGAAAAAATAATTTGATGTATGATATATTTCACTTATAATATTACCCCTCCAACTAGTATTACTAACATGTTTGGTAACTGGTTGAATGGGATGGAGACAAAAAATAAGGCTAGAATTTGTGTTGGAGTTTCAGCCTTGTGTTAGTCTATGTGGACATGTAGGAATAATATTATCTTTAATAAACATTCGGGTTCCAATTTTTTGCAGGTTATCAGTCTAGCTACGCACCGGATAGACCTATGGTCCCTTTTGCTCCCTGTGGATCAGCGGGAACCTATGCTTTCAGGATGCAACTGTTTGCTAACGGTTACACAGGACTTCTACTTCCAGGCTACTGGATGGCGGCACGCTAGAAGAATCTTACAACCTTAGCTGATCCGTGATTGTAATAAATTACTATAACTAAAACTATGCAATAAATAAAAGGATGTGTGCATCACTTGATGCAGAGGCCGGGGCTATGCTCCCATTTCGGAAAAAAAAGTTGTACTCACTTTTTCCTAGCCGCTTAACTTTTCCTCCCTTTTGCCCATCTCCTTCTACAAAACTCCCACTTGGTCTGGAAACTCGTTGTTTGTCAGTATTTCCATTACGTGCTGACAAGTGGGGCCGCGTTCAGTCGGGTCCCATAGTAGACCCCTGCCGTTACGTGATGACAAGTAGGATCTCGTTATGTTGGATCCCGTAGTGGACCCTTGCCGTTACATGCTGTCAAGTGGAGCCACGTTCAGTCGGTTCCTGTAGTGGACATCCCTCTCCACTTATCCAGATCATCATCGGATCCACAGTTTATCAACGTGAGTGCTAGACCCACAGCTTACCCAGATTGGCGTTACAAGATGGCAACCCGATCCATCCCCGTGCCTGTGCCGTTGCCTCCCCTTTCTTCTTCTTCTCCAGCGACGGCGGCCCTTCTCCGGTGATGGTGGCCCTTTGTCTAGCTTCATTTTCATATAGTAAAATATAATGCATAAACTTGCATATACAAAACTTATACACCTTTGAACTCTTTGAAATCGCACTTAGGACATGATAATGTTGTGCTAATAAAATCCTGATCATTTATCATTTTTATGGAGTGAAATATAATACATAAATTTGCGTATATGAAAATTATAAACCTTTGAACATTGTGAAATCGCACTTAATACGTAATAATGATGTGCTAACAAAATTTTGAGAGATTATCATATTCTCCCCCATTTTTATAGAGTGGAATGTAATGCATAAACTTGCATATACGAAAAGTATACACCTTTGAACTCTTTGAAATTGCACTTAATACGTGATAATATTGTGCTAAGAAAATCTTGAGAGATTATCTTTTTCATATAGTGGAATGTAATGCATAAACTTGCATATACGAAAATTATACACCTTTGAACTTTTTGAAATCACACTTAGAATATGATAATGTTGTGCTAATAAAATCCTGATCATTTATCATTTCCATGGAGTGAAATATAATACATAAACTTGCGTATACGAAAATTATAAACCTTTGAACACTATGAAATAGCACTTAATATGTGATAATGATGTGCTAGCAAAATTTTGAGAGATTATCATTTTCTCCCCCATTTTTATAGAGTGGAATGTAATGTATAAACTTGCATATATGAAAATTATATATATTTGAAATCTTTAAAATCGCACTTAATACGTGATAATAGTGTGCTAAGAAAACAGATTATCATTTTCATAGTAATGCACAAACTTGCATATACGAAAATTATACACCTTTGAACACTTTCTCTTAAAATTATATTTAAAATCATTTGTTTATGGAGTTAAAGTACCGGTGGCAAACTCGTTATTTTGTATGGATAGGGGGGGTGCCCCGATAGATATAGGGATTATCCTGTCCGCTAGATCATAGAGGATCAACAGTTGGTGGGAACGATCCGCGTCACAACTGTCTCAACCAATCAGAGCGTAGCAGCCAAGATGAGCACATGTGCGGGAGATTGTGACTAAGAGAGAGGGAAAAACTGAGTAGAACTTAAAAACCAAGGGCAAGACTGACAGAGGGATTCAAATAGAAAATAGAAAGAGATTTAAAAAATGAAAAATGCATCTTTTATACGATAAAATACATCTTGGCATACATCAAACTATTTGCATTTCAAATATACACTAGTTTGACAATTATTGCCTCATTTAGACAAACTATGTTTTGGGAAGGATGTTTTGGGAAGAGGCTTGAGTAGAAAGCCATGAACCTTTATAGATAGTAGGTGATTTGAGAAGTTGTGATTTAGGTTAAAACTTGATTTCTATACATTTCTTATGGTGGCAGGTAACATAATAAAACTCCTTGGGTAGATGTCACTATGTTTTGATCTTTTTGAATTTGTTGTGCATAAAATGACTCAATTAGCTATCTAAAGCTCATTCGTGGACTCTCTATTGATCAGCCACCGGAGGGTAAAACTGAGTATATTGCACACGGCAGTATTAGTACAGAAGGGAAAAACTGAGTACAAACAAACTTTCAGTGTTACACTCGAGGGTATAACTGAGCACAACTAAGTCACCAAGGTTAGACACGAGGGAAAAATGTGACTCACGGTACACGTGTCGCGGTGCACAGGGCGGTAGAGGACACGTGTGGACATGCACGGTGTAGTAGCGTACGCGGTTACGAGGTGCACGGTGGTGCAACGAAACGTCCCCTCCCTTCTCCGTTATAGAGGCCTCTTCACTCTCACTCATCACTCACTCGCTCACTCACACAACTGGCTCTACTATCCCATCACCTTCTACAAACCCCCAAGAAAACCCCAACCACGCCAGCGATGGAGAAGAACTGTGTGGTTGCCATCGTCGACTCCAAGGCCGCCGGTGAGGAGGCCCGTCCCCGTGCATCAGGCCCCCGTCGAGGCATCGAAGGAAGCCTCTATCCTCGTCCATACCCCCGTCCCCGCTTCCGCCGTAGCCGCCGGTCTCGGGCAGGTCCTGCTCGGCTGGGACCCCTACGAGGAGGATGTACATAAGGCCAGAGAACCCCTACGACACCAGCATCGCCGACCCATGGTCGGAGGTAACTAGGGTTTTCTCCCCTTCCCTTATTCTTCCTCCATTCCCATCATTTGATGCTAGATCATATGTTATTAGGGTTCGGCTATTCGTATTTTCAATCGTTGGATGCTAGGTATTTTTACTGTAGCTAATCCTCTTGTGCTAGATCTCGTATTTCGATGAATCCCCCTATTCGTATTTCAATCCTATTTTATTTGTCCTCCGAGTTGCAGTTAAATGATTCCCTAGTTAGTACTAGCTCCGATCTGTAGTTGGGATCAATATTCGATTTGGTTTGAGATTTGGGGATTGGGAATAATCGGGGGATATCAATCGGTTAATTTATGCAAATAATCAATCCCAATAATCAAGGTATCTCAGTTATGTCCTTATTTCACTCTACTTTTTTTCTAAAGGAGGATAGCAGCAACGTCTGCAACGACGACGAGTCCAAGGACACTAAGACTCGTCAGGTGCTGAGGAGGCTGAAGTCCAACCAATACGGTAACTTCTTCACCGGTGATGTCTACATGTGCCCCTTCTACACCACCAGGAGGCTTCACGCCACCGACTTCAACTCCCTCGTGAAGCATGCCGAGGACGTCAGGACCTGCGGCGAGTTCGTGAACATCCACGGCTTTAGAGCCAAGCACCAAGCGCTTGGTCTTCACCTCCGCAACCTCCATAAGGTGGCCATCAAGGAGGGTTGCATGCCCCCAATCAAGCCCAAGGAGCCCAATGTCAAGGGACTGGGCAGCAAGAAGTGGAGGATGTGCTAGAGGGAGGAGGCGGAGGCCCTCCTAGAGGAGGCCATGAGGGGCCACAGATCTTGTGCTGCTGCTGTAAAGCAGCTTCTTTTTATTGTCTGTATTAAACTTGTCTACTGCTGCTGCTGAGCAGCTGATATGTCCAAAATGTATCTACTTTCTCGAACACTTTTGCTATTGTTTCTCCTCTAAACTTGTGTTATTTGGATGCAACTAAAGCGGACTGACGCTGTTTTCAGCAGAATTGCCTTGGTGTCTACTATTTGTGCAGAAAATCAACTATCAGGAAAAATCCCGGAAAATATGCCAAAAATCCTATTTCACCCGAAGACTCTAGGAGCCAGAATACGAGACGGAGAAGAGCCAGGGGGTGTCCACACCACCTGGTGGCGCGGGCCAGGCCAGGCCGCGCCAGGGGTGGTGTGGGCCCACCAGGCACCCCCTGGTCTCCCTCTTCGCCTATAAGAAGCCTTCTGACCTAAAAACTCCGGGGGGTTCGAAGTTTTTCCAGAAGGAGTTCCGCTCTGCCGCCACCACCAGATTTCACGAAATAGCACCAGAAACTTCGTTCTGGCACCCTACCGGGACGGGGAATTGGAGGAGATCATCGCCATCATCATGACCATTGCTTCTCCATTGACCATCCATGTCTCCCCCATCTATGAGTGAGTAATCCCCCGATGTAGGCTATGGGGATGGTAGGGATTGGATGAGATCGTTCATGTAATGGCATCAGATTGTTAGGGCATGGTGCCTAGTATCTTTTATTAGTACTTTATGACTTTGTTGCGACTTGTTGTGCTTAATGCTTGTCCCTAGGGCCCGAGTGCCATGATTTCAGATCTAAACATGTTATTGATTCATTATGATAGTATTGTTTATGGTCTTATCTGCAAGTTGTATACACACGTTGTTGTCCGGAACGAATGGCCCTGAAGTGACAGAAATTGGGATAACCGAAGGGAATGGCTTTGATGTCAGGATCACATGTGTTCATGGAGTGTTAATGCTTTGCTCCGGTGCTCTATTAAAAGGAGCACCTTAATTTCCAGTAGTTCCTTGAGGCCCCGCAGCAAACGGGCTGGCAGGACAAAAGATGTTGTGCAAGTTCTCATTGCGAGCACGTATGACTATATATGGAACACATGCCTAGGATTATCTAGTACATGGATGCTTTATCTTATTTATCTGCAATTGCCCTATGTTCTAATTGCTATGTGAATTGTCTTGTCCATGCAACGCCCGTCCATCCATCCTTATGCCTACCGCACTCAAATCCTACTGTTTACTGCTATTGTTACCACTGTCTTTACTTTACTACTGCTGTTACTTTACTATTCCTACTACAAAACTATTGCTACTGATAAACTGCTGTGAGCAAGATTGTTTCCAGGTGCAGCTGAATTGACAACTCAGTTGTTAAGGCTTATAAATATTCTTTGGCTCCCCTTGTGTCGAATCAATAAATTGGGTTTCACTTTCCTTGAAAATACTACGATACACCCCCTATACTTATGGATCATCAAGACTATTTTCTGGCGCCGTTGCCAGGGAGCATAGCTTTATTTATTAAGTTCACTTGGATTCTCTATTGTTCGCTGCTATCCATCCATCATGGGTAAGTCTCGTGATAGCAAGTTTCTCATTTTACCATCCACTACAAGAAGAGGTACGGTTCTGAACACCTCTGCTGCTCTTGATTCGCCATCTGTTATAAGTAAGCTCGTTACACCACCACATACACATGCTACACACACTACTACTACTGCTGAATCTGAAACTTCTGATGCTTATGATGTTGCTTCTATTGTGCTTGATAAGAGTGGTTCATTAGGTCCTTTCCTAGATGCTATGATTGCTAGATCTATAGCTGGAAATACTGAAACTCCTAATGAAGACACTACCACACCTGTTAGTTCACCTGAGTCTAGTGAAAGTTATGATATTGAAGATGGTTATGTTGAGATGACCGATGAATTTATTAAAGAATGTAAAAACACCCATGATAGGAGCGCTGCTAAGAGCCTCCTTGAGAGGCGTACTATTAGACCCAAATTGTCTCCTATTGCTAAGTTTGCTGCTTCTCCCATAAACATTTTAGATGAAGATTATGATTTCTCTCTCGATCTATCTTACATAGCTATTGTCGAGAAAGAACCTTTTTATGGGACTATGAATGAAAGTGCGGTAGCACATATGAATGAACTTTCTACCATGAGTGGCTTGTTTTCTGATGATATTAAGATGTGTACTTACTTTGTTGCTCGGATTTTTCCCTTTTCATTGAAAGGATAAGCTAAAACTTGGTTTAGTAATTTACCTCCTGCATCTATTGATAGCCATGAGTGCTTGATTAGTACTTTCCTGCAGAAATATTTTCCTCCTAGTGCTACTATTTTGCATGAACTTTTTGATTTTAAACAGGGAGAAAAAGAGGTATTGCCTGAATCTTGGGCAAGGTTTTGTGCTTTGATTCATGCACAAGCTGGAAGTCCATTACCTAAGAATGAGCTTCTTGATATATTTTATAATGGACTAATCGAAGAATCTAGGACATACCTAGATAGTTGTGTTGATTGTGTTTTCATGAATAGGACTCCTAAGGAAGCTGAGGAATTAATGGCTAAAATAAGCAAGAACTATGAAGATTGGACTCCTCTTGAACCAGCTATACCTGAAGTAATTGTACCTGAACCTACTATTCCGGTGCCTATTCCAACATCAAAGAAGAGGGGAGTTATCGAATTAAATGATGAAGTGATGAAGGAAGCTAAGAAATGTCTTAAGGAGAAGGGAATTAAAGCTGCAGATGTCAAGAATTTACCTCCTATTGAAGAATTATGTAAGCCTATTCCCTACTCACCCACTATTGAGGTACACTCTCTCCAACACTTTGATGAAGGTGATATCCCTTACTCTAAACCTCCTGATCAATGCTTAGAAGAATTTGATATCTTTATTGTTAAGCAAGATAATTTTAATAAAAGGGTGCAAAATCATCTAATGAAAAACATGAGAGCTATTGTTGAGTTGAAAGATATTGTGGAAAGAACCTCTAATGATGTTAAAATGATTGTTAAACACTTTCAAATGGTTCAAACTCAAATAGATCAACTCGTTAAAGTGCAAAACGACTTGTTGGTTAATGCTACTAAAGAAAAACATGCTTATGAAATTAGAACTAGAAGTGGAGCTGCTACCCAGGATCCTCTATATCCTGAGGGGCATCCCAAAAGAATTGAGCAGGATTCTCAACAAGCCGAAAATAGTGGTTCTACTCCTAAGAAAGGAAAAAAGAAACATAAAACTATTGTAGAACCCTCTGAACCTGCTTTAGATCCTAATAGTATATCTATCTCTGATGCTAAAACTGAAAGTGGTAATGAAGGAAATGAATCTCCTAATGAAGAGAAAGTTGAGGAAGAACCTGAAAACCACACTAAGAATACTAAATACACCAAAGAAGATTTTATTGCTAAGAAACATGGTAGTGAAAGAGAACCTTGGGTCCAAAAACCCATGCCTTTCCCTGATAAGAAACACAAGTCAAAGGAAGATGAACACTATAATAAGTTTTGCGAGTGGATGAAACCTTTATTCTTGCAAATTCCTTTGACTGATGCTAATAAATTGCCTCCTTACTCAAAGTATATGAAGGACATTGTCTCGAATAAAAGGAAGATCCCTAATGAAGAAATTTCTAATTTGCTTGCTAATTATTCCTTTAATGGTAAGGTTCCTAAGAAACTTGGAGACCCAGGGATTCCAACTATCCCTTGCTCTATTAAGAACAGTTGTGTTAGAACTGCTTTGTTTGATTTGGGAGATGGAGTTAGTGTTATGACTTCCTCTCTCTATAAGAGGCTTCAACTAGAAAAATTAATACCAACTGATATATCTTTGCAAATGGTTGATAAATCTACCACTATTCCTGTTGGTATATGTGAGGATGTACCTGTTCAAGTGGCTCATAATTGCTTGATATTAACTGATTTTGTTGTGCTTGAAATGCCTAAAGATGATAATATGTCTATTATTCTTGGGAGACCTTTTCTTAATACTGCAGGAGCTGTTATTAATTGTAATCAAGGAAAGGTGACATTCAATGTGAATGACAAGGAACATACTGTCTATTTCCCCAAGAAGGTTGAAAGAACTTATGGTTTGAATTCAATTTAACATGTTGAGGGCATTCAAGTTGGATAAATATATTGTCCCATACCAAGAGAAAAATTTGAAACTATTATGATTGGGACCATTGCTATCAAGGTTGAGGTAACATAATCATTAGTGGAATACAAAGTTTTGTCTCATATGGAATTTTTTGGGTAGCAAGACCTGTTCAACCTTGTTAACAAAAGGATTTCATTGAACAAAACAATGTTTTCACTATGATTATTTCCGTGTACTTCTATTCTATCCATTTTAGTTTTTGCTTTCATTTAGTTTTATTTTTGTTGTTAGTTGCTTGCATGTTAGAGTGTCTTTGAACTTCTGTAGTTCTAGCTTTGTTTTGTCCTTGCACCATGTTTCCAAAAAAATCTGTCTGTCAGAAAATCATTCTTCTATGCCTGAAAATGCCCAAAAATAAAGTGTCTCGAAAAATTCCAGAAAATTCATATTAAATTTTTACGTGAAAAAAGGGCCAGAGGAGTACCTGGGACGTACCAGGGGGACCCACCAGCCAGGCACACCACCTGGTTGCGCGGCCTGCCTTGGGTGGCGCCATGCCCTGGTGTGGGCCACCCCTGGCCCCCTACTAACTCTCTCACCTGCCACTTTCTTCTCTCTCCCAAGTAAGCTCCAGTTCATTGCTCAAAATCACGTTCTTGTTGTGCTTGCTCTCGATTTTTTCGATCTCCTTCCTCATCCTATCTTTCTTGCTGAAATTTGGAGCCTTTGTTCCCTAGTATGTGACTCCTCTCCTTGTCCAAGTAGATTTGTGTTTAGTGGATTATATAATGAGTATTTTGCTGCTGTAGGTGAATAGTTATGAGAGCTTGTAAGCTTGTTTGATGCTTAGAGATATTGTTTTGATGCATGTTTAGGCCTCTTACAAGTCCCTATGAGTAGAATCCTTTATTATATTCACTTTGCAATCACTTGTTTAATAGGTGTTTAAATTTTAGAATAGAAGATGAGTGAGAACCACCTAAACCAACATGAACTATGGGTGACTGAGATCATGAAGGTCCACCGGGAGGAGGAAGTTTTTCCCTCCATTTATCCATGTTCTGAGTTCATGAGAGCTGCAGGAATTCTCCAAGATTTCCACACTTTGGTTTCTAATGCAGGGTTAGAGTACTTTTTGGAAGATAAACCTTGTCAATTTGTGAAGCTAACCATATCTGTGGTGTAGGACTTCCAATTTAGTCACTCTTTGCCTAACCCCATGGTCCATTACAAAATTTACAATATTGTTGTCGACCTTTCTCTTGATGATTTTTGGGCAGCCATTAAGGTACCTCAATGGGGATCATGTAGAAGGATTAAGGAGCGACCTGAACCACTCATGGATTTATACGCAGAAATTTGCCAAGGGAGCAGTTTCTCGAAGGAGAATGGAAAAATCCGTAACATTCATCTTCCCTCCATTCGTTACTTTGCCTACTTTGTTGCCAAGTGTGTTCTTACTAGGAAAACTTCCAATAAGTTATCTTCATATGATCTAGCATTTATCTCTGTTGCTCTTATACGAGATAGGTCTTACAACTTAGGGGCTTTGATAGCTTTCCGTCTTGCTGCTAACCGTGAGAAAGGTGGAATTTGTGAAGGCCTCATTGCTTCTCATTTACTAGCATTGCATAGTTTAGTGCCTCATCATCTAGACCTACAGTTTCCCATAGAGAGGCTGCACTACAGTTTAGTGACTCATCATCTAGACCTACAGTTACCCGGGAGTGCCAAGAATCTTACCCACTATAGAATTGCTACTACATTTGAAGTCGTTTCTGCACTACTTTTCTATTCCGTGCTCATTTGAAGTCGTTTTTGCACCGTTTCTGCTGAAATTTTCTTCTTGATTCACATCTACCTGCAACACGTCAGTAACGGGAACAATAGGAGACACATGATCATCAGTTTGGTGCGCACCCTCATGCAAATTGGATGGAGTGGTAGGAAGAAGAAGGATCTCCTTGCGAAGGAGTGCGCCGACATTGGGATGGAGGGCAGCGAAAGGAACACATTTCCATCAAAAACAATGCCACGAGATATGTAGACACGCCCTGTAGATATGTTTAGACATTTTACACCTTTGTGAAGATGACTATAGCCAATGAAGACACATCGAGTAGAACGGAAAGCAAGTTTGCATGTGTTATAAGGGCGAAGATTTGGCCAACAAGCACAACCAAAGGTTCGAAGAGCATCATAATTTGGAGTAACATGAATGATTCTTTCAACGGGAGTATCAGAATTGATGACTTTACTAGGAAGCAAGTTTATAAGAAATGTGGCTGTGAGGAAGGCTTCATCCCAATATTTTAAAGGCATGATGCATTTTCATTTGGAGAGAACACAAACCGATGCACCTAATGTAAATGGCAAGAACACCACAAAGATGTCCCAAATCTTCACTCTCAAGTTCCAACAATGCTACAAAAGCAATTGGGGGAACAAGAGAGGAAGAACACAAAGAGGAACACAAAATCCCCAAAGATCTAGATCCCAAAGATTCACTCACAAAGAGTTGATTTGGTTTGATCAAAACATAGATCTAGATCTCCTCTTCAAATATTGGCAAGAATCATTGGAGGGGGATCAAGAAATCAAGCTCAAATATGTGAGTCAAATAGGCAAAAAGCTTGAGAAAGAATAGAGGAAGAACTAGATAAAAGGGTGAGAGATGAGCCTATTTAAAGGGGAGACCTAGGAACTGCTCGTTGGGGCTTTTTCTCCCGCCAGGGTCGGTACTACCGCCCAGCCCACCAGCAGCGACGGGGAGACAACGTGAACGAGCCAGTGAGGCTCGTAGCGATCGAGAGAAGGAGGGAAGGGGATCGGGGTGAGCGAGCGGGCGAGGCGGCTGCGAGCAAAGCAGCCTGGCGCGGGCGAGCGAGCAGTGTGGGGCGGGCCGGCACGTGCGAGGCGGCCCAGCAAGCAGTGGTAGGGAGCGAGCAGCACGACGCGAGCGAGCGAGCGGCGCGGGGTGAGCTGGCGCGTGCGAGGCGGCCTAGCGAGTGACGCAGGGAGCGAGCAGGAGAGGGGATCGGGGAACGCGAGTTGTGCGATCGGGGGCGAGCGGGCAGCACGGTCAACGCGGCGCGAGCGAAAGGAGCGGAGCGAGGAAGCTGGGCTGGCGCTGGGAGTTGGCGAGGAAGCTGGTGGGCCGGCCGGTAGTACCGGCCCGCCTAGGCGGTAGTACCACGCTGGGCCGATGCTACCGGTTGGAGCAGCCGATCCAGGCAGGGAGGATCGGGTCGTGACCAGATGCGTCCGGTACCGGGCCCGGTAGTACCGGACGGCTCAGAACAGAAGATACCTTTTTCTTTTTAAATAAAAGGCAAAAATACCAAAGGCGATAACTTTTGATTGGTAACTCCGACTGACCCGAATCCAATTCCGTTGGAAGGAGGACGCCAAGAGCTACCAATAAAAGGTGAAAATATTGGATATCACCAAGTGATAATGTATCTAGTATTATAATGTGAGATACCTCACTTGGTGAGAATCCGGAAAACCGCCAAAATCGAAATCGCAACAAGATATAAAAGGGATATCTTATTTTGATGATCAAGAGCTTGTTATTAAGATTACCACAAGATCTATATCCTCACATGGACAAGACCAAATAACAACTAAATACAATGATGCAAGTATGCAAAGGTTTGAGCTCTCTCCAAACGATATAATCGAGTTACTCACTCGAGAGCCCCTCTTGATAGTACGGCTATCTATCCTAAACCCGGTCTCTCAACTACCAACACGAGACTGGCAAAAGGGAAAACCTATCAAGAATACCTTTGCCTTGAGCATCCTTTGACCTTGTCTTCATCGATCCATGATCACCGATGATGGCAAGCATCAAACAAGAGATCTTCTATAGATGGCGACTTTTGAGCTTGCACAACACATCTTCTTCTTTATTTCATCGACCTCGAAGCCAACACATGCTCCAAGCATGCCAATGGACAATTTCTACTAGTGTAACTTAATACACACATTAGTCCATAAAGATTGTCATTAATTACCAAAACCACACATGGGGGCCCACATGCTCTTTCACAAGGCAAGACCAACTTCAACAATGTGACGATGTTTTGTTTCAGCGGAGCCATTTTGTTGGTGGGCATGAGGACATGAGAGATGCCAACCTTTTGGAAAAAAGCAATGAGTTTTTCATATTCACCTCCCCAATCAGTTTGCATAGTAACAATTTTCCTATCAAACTGGCACTCAACATATTGCTGATAATTAAGGAAGGCTTGAAACACATCAGAACGCTTTTTAAGCAAATATATCCAAGTGAACTTGCTAAAATCATCAATAAAGCTTACATAGTATGTGTTTTCCCAATAGAGAGAGGAGCAGGACCTCATACATCAGAGCATAATTGTTCCAAGGGAACAGTAGATCTACTAGTGGAAGTAGGATATGGTAACTGATGACTCTTGGCTAACTGACAAGAATCACAAACATATGGGGAGATCTCTGGAGTGTAAGCTATTTTATTTTTCCTAAGAACTTGCTGAACAATAAAAGAAGAAGGGTGTCCTAAACGATGATGCCATGTAGAGGATGATGGCTTTATTGTGATGAAGACATGCTTGGAGGACTCATTGCAGATGGACATCAAGGGATTAAGACCTCCATAGCAAGGGCCTCTAAATAGAATTCTTCGTGTTGCTTGGTCCTTAATAAAAAAGAAGAAAGGATGAAACTCAATATAGACATGATTATCAAGAGTAAATCTATGGACAGATGAAAGATTTTTGGATGCACTTGGAACATGAAGGATGTCATTGAGATTAAAAGAATTATGAGGAGTGCGCAAAACTGAATGACCAATATGTTTAATAAGCATACTCGTAGCTTCAGTTGTGCGAACACAGTCTTGTCCATTGTAGGTGTCGTGAGTGGTGAGCTTGTTCAACTCTCATGTGATGTGATCAGTGGCTCCTGTATCATAGTACCAGTTTGTATCCACTCCCTGGGAAGCAAAATTCGCTCCCTTGTTGCCATGATCACCATTTTCACCACGGTCATCACCGTAGCGCCACCAACACTCCTTGTCGGGATGCCCATGAATATTATAGATTTGGCAAGTGGTATCAACATATGGGGTGGGCTGACACCGAGGGCGCCCACCATTATCTCCATCATCTCGAGGTCGGGGACGATCATCATCGTATCTGCGACCTTGATAGCCACACCCATCACGGTGGCCTTGGTTGCCTCCACCATCACGGTGGTCACGATCATCATGCCGTGCACGATCATCATGGCGGTCCTCCTGGCGGCCACGGTCATCACCACGGCCACGGTCATCATAATTCTAATGAGGACGATCATCACGCCAGCGTTCCTGCTAGCCACGGCCATCACGCCACCAGTATTGGCCGCGGGGAGGAGGGTCTAGACCACGGCGCGCCACATTGGCTGAGGAGGAGAACCCAACATCATCAGATTTGTGCATACGATCATATGCTTGAACCTGGTCGAATAGATCAGACAAAGAGGTGGCAGGGTTTGCACGAATAGCAGTAATGAGAGTGTTGTAGGGACTTCCAAGACCATGCAGAACATACCATATGAGCTCATCATCATCAAGAGGTTTACCCGCGGCAGCGAGTTCAGAGGCAAACGTTTTCATCTTCGTAAAGTATTTCTCCGTGGAGAGATCGTTCTTCTTGGTGTCGTTGAGTGCACCCCACAGACGCTGCACTCGAGATTTTGAGGCAGCCGAAACATGGGCATTGAGAGCTACCCAGACTTCAGCAGATGTCTCCAAACCGATCACATGGGCCAGAACATCCGGGGACAGAGTGTTCAGAAGCTAGCGAAGTACCTATTGATCATGAGCAATCCAGGCGAAGTACTCGGGGTTCTCAACTGTAACTTTCTTCTTGTTGATGTCTTCGGTGTCGATCTCCTCATCTGGTGCCTCCTCGTCCCCTTCAACCAGCACTAGGACCCGGGCACCATGAAGGGCCGGAACGACTAAGGATTTCTAGACCAATGCGTTCTCACGGGTGAGGAATTGGGTGCGAGGGGCCCCGAGGGCAGCAGTCAGAGCTGTCGTGGACGATGAAGAGGCCATGGAACCAGACGACGAAGAGGAGCCCGGCGATGTAGAGGTTGACGTAAACATGGACTTGATCTCGATGCAACGGCGGCCAAAGTGACGACGGCAGGAGAGAGGGTTTTAGGGTTTTGGTTTTGTGTTTTTGTTTTTTTGTGTTTGGGCTTGATCTTGATGCAGCAGGCGATCGGAGAGACGGAGGCAGCGGGTTTGTGTGTTGGGTGTGTGTCTTGGGCTTGTGTTTGAGGCCGCGGTGGCAGAGGTTTTGGCGGCAGCGGCGGCGGTGTCTTTGCGAGAGCTAGGTCAGGTGGAGGAGTCGCTCTGATACCATGTAGAAAAATGTGGGCGGAACCGATGCCTTGTTGGAGACTCGGGCTTCGTGTTATATAGAGAGCCCTGGTTGTGGGTTTGACACGTGTACAAGTTGGTATACTATACCATACTCGTACCGTGCGATGGGGATTGTTTTATATCTCTAATATACATGACTCCTGGAGGGCACAACCTGTCCCATATAGCAATACTCCGAGTACAATAAAACTCCATGGAAGACAAGTTGCTTTGTTTGAGTCTAGCAATTTTATTGTATTCTTTTTTATTAATGTTAACAGTTTAATCAAGTATTTCTGGACTAGAAACAAATTACCGTGGCATGTCATTTTAATGGTAGTAGGCTTCCCTTGTATTATTTGCATGGGAGTTTCCACGAACACCCTAGTACACCATGGAGGCCGCCCCATGCTGCATATGATTCTCGTGGCTGGAACGACCGGGCTTGGATCCCTAGGCCCGCATGGCCTTTTGGGTTTTCCAACGGCCTTGAAAGAAGATAAGTCAAGCCCATGCTTGATTCATCCTCATCAGCGATCTGTGGATTTCGCAAGTTTGAAATCAGCTCTGTTAATCCGATACGGGTAGAGGAATTCACCTGAGATGAGGAAGATCACTCAGGACGTCGTCGCCATCGCCCTCGTAGTAGCAGAATCCTCTCCTTTCTTCTCCGAACCAGAGTCCAAGCCGCCTCGTCCACCTCTTCTTGCAGAACGAACGTTGATGGCTCTAACACCGGCAACCGCCCTGCCGACGGTGGTCGCCGGGCTCCTCCAGAAAATCCTGTCAAAACTGAAGGGACAGGTAAATGAGAACTGACCTGAGATCGCAGCTCCAATGCCGCGGCTTGTTGACGCCGTCTCCGTTCCAATCTTTTTAAAATGCGAGCCGGACACTGGTGGAAAAAGGGCCTCTAGTCCCGATTCATAAGGGCCATTAGTCCCGGTTCTAGAACCGGGACCAATCACTCGGGACTAATGCTAGTCCCGGTTCGCGCACAAACCGGGACCAATGGGTCTCCACGTGGGCGGGCGAGCTACGAGGGGGGGTGGATCATTGGTCCCGGTTCGTGGGAAAAACCGGGACCAGTGGTTCCCCACGTGGCAGCACCAGAGACAGGCGCGGGGTGGATCATTGGTCCCGGTTTTGGGCACGAACCGGGATCGTTGGTCTCTGTGCCGCGGCAGGATTTTCGGGCTATTTTTCTGCCGCGGCAGGATTTCGGGCTATTTTTCTGCCACGGCAGGATTTTTTTTATAAATTTAATGGTACTACATATATATACAGCAATTATGAAACCATGATATATATATTACACATCATGCATGATCACAAATATATACACCGTCTCATCCATCTTCTTGGTCGAAACATATTATAATTACAAACGATACTCTCACACGAATTTGATCTAATTTACACTTCTTTTATACACTTCACCCTTCCAAATGAAGTGGGTAATAGTATTCTCCTTTCGGATCTATAACTTGTTCTAACAAGAATCCGGCAATTTCCTCTTGAATTGCTTACACCCGTTCTTGTGATAGAAGACCGTCCCGCATCCATTCGATCTAATATAAAGAAGAGGATCAATATATATGAATGAAACTAAACACAATTGGTGGTGATAAAATAAAGTTGTGATTATTGTTTATCGTACTTCAATTTTTTTGATGTTCCGGTCTGCCCCCTTCTCTTTGGTCGTCTGGCGAATGAACTCGCAGACATAGTATCCACATAAGTTATTCCCGGCTTCCTGCCTCAAGCACTTTACGAGAACAGAGTTCAATCAAAATAATAATCAAGCATGATAATTGTGGTATTGAAACTAGAATCAAAGAGATGCATGGATCTAGCAAGTAGTACTTACAGTCAATTGTTGAAATGTAAGCTCTGGCTTCCAAACACCCCTAGTTTTGGCGGTGAACCGTTTCCAAGCCCTCTGGAGGCATTCCTGCATGTCCGCCCACTTTTCTAATGGTGTGCTTTTCGAGTCCAGGACTTTTACTACTCCGGTGTCAACAGAAATGATTAAGAGAATATAGTGGAAGCTTGACACACTAACAAAATATAACACGAGTCAATTATACGCTTAACATCGAGTAATCGAAAATAGAATGTGTACAAGACAGTAACACTCACGCAGCGTTGTAAGGAAATAGTATTTCCCTTCTGTTGCTGAAATACTTCAACGCTTTGAACAAGTTATCCTCTGTCTCTTTGGGATTTGTTTTTAGAGTAACTTCAGGAACAAAATTACAGTCAACAAACGCAAGGTCAAAGATTTGTCCTTTGTTGCATTCTTGAATCTTCATTCTGTATATATAATTAGTATAGTGATTAGTAAGATTATACAAGCAACGAATGAGAAGAGCTAGAAAGACTTAATTACAGAAATTAATAATACTTACAAACAATAGGCACTGACGATAGCTTTGTCGAGGGCATCCTATTGGTAAAACTGAAATAATTCTGGAAATTCAATCAGTATGAAGCCATCTCCATGACCATAATGGTGGTGTTTATATGCAGCATAGATCCAGTTTTTGGAATCAGCACAGGCTTGGATGTACCATTTATGCAATCTTCGCATTTTTGTTGGTAGATCTTTGACTAACTCGGGACGAGAGGAGCCCCGTACTGGTACACGTATGCTGTTTCTTGGTACCCCTCGAACTCATGCATACGGCTCATGTACTCAGTAATAGACAGTACATATAATTGGGCTTTTTCTCCGTACAGTCGAACAAACTCCGGATCAATGTTCGGATCATGCCGCTCCTGGATCATCCACTCATTGGTATCGTACACTTTGAGCGGTTCGATCGATTGATTTTTCTGTTGTCCGAGCTGGGCAACTTCTTTTCCGACTCTCCGCTCTTTTGCCTCAGCCGACTTGGTAATAGAGCGATTATAGTCTGATGTCAGCGCTATGGGTTGGTGAAGCTGAATCTTAAGCGCGGCTGCTTTGGCTTTATCTTCTGCGGTGACCGGGAAAAATGCCTCTATCGGCTTTTTCTTGTTAGCCATGTCAATCTTCCACTTTTCATAATGGGCAGCTGTGGCCGCATCAGTTTCCTCATCTGTCTTCTCGCAAGGTAGCTTCTTCATATTCTGATGAGGTACTTTTGGGAGGGGCGATAGCTTATGTTTCGGTGATCGGAACGTGCTCTTGCTGGTGGTGGTGGTGCTACCCCCCTTAGTATACTTCCACTTTTGTCTCTGAGGCTCAGGGGATGGAGACGGCTGAGGCGGTGAAGGCGACGGTTGCGCTGGAGAATAGTGAGGTGGCGGCGAAGGTGGATTGCTGCTCTGAGGAGTGGGTGGCCTTGGCAGCACATAATTTGGAAGCATGATGCGCTCCTTTAGCCATAGAATAGTCCCCCCTTTGGCTTCTCCTAGTTGAGTCAGCTCCATATCTTCCCCTGCAGGGTGGTCTAGCTTCAGCTCCTCAAAATCTTCCATCACCTCATCCACCGTGACGACAGCGTACCCTTTTGGAACTGGTCTGCAATGCCAAGTTGGGTTAGGCCCAATTGGTACCGCCATGCCGATCGCCACCATCACCCTTAAGTTCATAACCTGCACCTTTGGCTCACAAGCTGTTGTCTCCGTGATATCACCCACTGGTAGCGTTTAGGAGGAGATGTCGTCGGTGCATCATCATCAACATCATGCAGCTACGTGGAAGCGATGCTGCTTTTCTTATTCGATGGGGCGTCGGTACCCTCGAATGCAGCTTCTACCACGTGCCGCTGAGATTGGCCGCTAGTACCTTGCTGGCTAAGTATGTCGAGTTGATCTTGGTGCCGCTTTCATAGTTCTTCTACATTACGCAGCCGGTCTGCAGCGGCCGCTTTCTCAGTTGCCTCCCATTCCTTTCTCCTCTGATGGCTTTTATCGGGATATCTCTTCATTTTCCAGGGGGAAGGCAACCTTCCATGACTTGGAGCCTGGTGTGCCTCGTGTTCGTCTGTCGTGTTCAGGATTTTTAAGGGCTCGTGTGAGCTCGTCGTTCTCTCTATCGAGAACGAACCGTCCCCCTGCAACATCATCTACTGCATTTCTAATATCGTCGATGGGCAGTAGGGGATCATCTTTGTGTTTCTGATTATATATTTCCCTCCCTTCTTTGTCCAACGTGCCCCCATGGCCGTAAAACCAGTTTCTCGCCCGTGGTGTCCATGTTGCGGGCTCTGGTCTGATCCCGCCAGTTATGTAATTGACCACAAGCGCATCCCACTTAGGCATGCAACCGGCATAGCCAACAGGCCCCATGTTATGATGGTACAGTTTCTTAGCAGCGTTCTCCGTATTTATCCTAGACCTTTCCTTAGATTTCTCCGATGTCTTGTAGTTCACAAAATCCTCCCACTGGTGTCTTAACTTAGCATAGCCGGCTTCATCGAAATTCGGAGTCTTCTCTACCTTGACAAAGTTATGGTACAGTTTCTTCTTCTAGTTCTTGAATGCATCGGCCATCTTGCTGAGAGCAAACTTCTTGACTCTTTGCACAAGCTCCCTTCTTGGTCTCTCCTCCTCATCTGGAGTCACATCTGGTTCCGGCAGGAGGAAATTAGTCATGAGCTTGTCAAAAAGCTTATCTTTGGCGTTGTCACCGACATACTGGACTCCACCGCCGCTTGGCCGATTGCATTCTTGAACGGTGATCGGGATGTAGTCCCTCACAAGAACTCCGCATTGCTTGACAAATTTTCTTGCAACATTGACGGGAGCTTGCGATTCGCCATCTACACCGACCACGTCGATCCTATACCTCACAGTGTCATCCAACTTTTTTGTTGGGCCTCGTTTCGTTCTTACGGAAGAAGTTCTCGATCTGGAGTGTTAATATATGCATGTATATATAGACAGCAGCATTTTAATTACAAAAATACATATATAGACCTCGCCGGTGTTTGCGAGATTTAAGGTTCTGCCGGAGCCCTCGCCTTCTTCCTTATCGGCTTCTCCCCTGTCCCAGGCTTCGGCTTCAACCTCACCGGAGCCGTCTCCTCGGTTGAGAGACTCATCTCCCTGACCGGAATCATTCAAAAACTCACTCGCGACATCGATATCGATATCAATGTCTTCATTTTCGCAGATCGTCCCTTGGAGGATGTTTTCCTGATGTGTTGGATCCATACTATCTGCAAGTTAAACAATCAACACATGGCATCGATAATGATATGACAAGTTAAACATAGTTGATATTTAACCCTAAGGCATGCTTGGCAATTTAAGTGGGATCCGAATGGTCCAAACCCTAGTACAGGAGAGACCCCGAAATCACCTACGAGGGGTTGATTTCAATCTCTTATTAAACTTGTAATTAAAGTTGTTGAACAATGCATGATTATGAGTCTATTGTGTAGATCTCATTTTTCTGAACATTTTGATATATTATACATATTTTTCTGACTTAGAAATAATTAGTTAATGAATTTATAAGATTAAACTCTTTTCTGAAATTATTTAAACAAATATTAAACTTTTACTACGTCATTATGACGTCAGCTCGGGGTGGGGTTTTTTTTTCTCCACGGCTAAACTAGCCACAGAGACTGACGCGGGGGGCCCAAGCTACGTCAACGCTCACGTCACGCACACGCGGCGCCACGTCAACGCCACTGTGGCGCCACGTAGGCTCGCCGGCGAACTGCCAGACGGTGGTGGAAGACGGCGGAGAGAAGGGCGCGGGTTGACGCCACTGTCACGGTTCGAACTAGCGCGTCGCGGGCTACCTAAAACCAGCGGCGCCGCTACGGGAGAAGCGCCGGAGCAAGCCGTTTGACGGTGGCCGGCGGCCGGCAGCGGCAGGTGCTCGTGGGGAGGACGGTACAGTGAGGGAGGGAGATGTAGGAGTGGTGCTGGAGCACCAGTGGCTCACCAGGAGGCCGATGGAGGGTGCGGCGAGGCCGGAGGAGGCAGGGCGCTACCGGAATCAGTGGAGAACGCGGCGGCCGGAGTCGGGGAAGGTGGGGTCGATTGCAGCGGCGTCACCCCGCTCGCAGCTAGTGGCGCTCGCGGCGGCGGCTAGTGGCGCTCGGCGAGGGCTGTCGACGACGTGAACTGGCCGCTCTGGATTTGGGCAGCCTGCCGGCGTGATTTTGCTCCGCCGCAAATTTTCCTTAGCCGCGCGTCGATGTACTCTGTGAACTGGGGCAGTTGGGGAGGAGGAAGGCCGGGGCTGTTAACGGTACAGACCATTGGTCCCGGGTCATCCCAATAACCGGGACCAAAGGACCAATGGTCCCGGTTCGTGCCACCAACCGGGACCAAAGGTCTAGGGCACGAGCGTTGTTGTGCTGCCACGTGCACGGCCTTTGGTCCCGGTTAGTCTCACCACCCGGTACCAAAGGATCAACGGTCCCGGCTCGTGCCAACAACCGGGACCAGTGGCGTGTTAATGGCAGCGCGCGCATCCAGGGATCATCGATCCCGGTTCGTGGTACGAACCGGGATCGTTGACCCGTTTTTACAGATTTTGGCAAACCTTTTGGTCTTCCTGCCATTTTCAAATTTGTTTCTTCTTTAATTAATAAGATGTTTCAATTTAAGATGATTATTTATTTGGAATTTTAAAAAACCTTTAACAGCAAAAGTGCTTCAATTTAAATAACTAATCAAAAACCATTTTCTGTTTTCAAATATTTTTATTTGAACTATACAATTGTACTATTTACAATTAAAATTGCATTAACAAAATATTTATTGCATAATTTGGAATTTTAAAAAACTTTTAACAGGAAAAGTGCTACAATTTAAATAACTAATCAAAAACCATTTTATGTTTTCAAATATTTTTATTTGAACTATACAATTGTACTATTTACAATTAAAATTGCATTAACAAAATATTTATTGCATAATTTGGAATTTTAAAAAACTTTTAACAGGAAAAGTGCTTCAATTTAAATAACTAATCAAAAACCATTTTCTGTTTTCAAATATTTTTACTTGAACTATACAATTGTACTATTTACAATTAAAATTGCATTAACAAAATATTTATTGCATATTTTTGGAATTATAAAAAACTTTTAACAGGAAAAGTGCTTCAATTTAAATAACTAATCAAAAACCATTTTATGTTTTCAAATATTTTTATTTGAACTATACAATTGTACTATTTACAATTAAAATTGCATTAACAAAATATTTATTGCATAATTTGGAATTTTAAAAAACTTTTAACAGGAAAAGTGCTTCAGTTTAAATAACTAATCAAAAACCATTTTCTGTTTTCAAATATTTTTATTTGAACTATACAATTGTACTATTTACAATTAAAATTGCATTAACAAAATATTTTTTGCATAATTTGGAATTTTAAAAAACTTTTCAAGATTTGAACTACAAGTACATGATATAATGCTTGTGAATTTTTTAAAAAATCATTTATAGGTTCACAACATGCTATTTCATCAGATATCCACTTCAAGTTCAGCGAGGCTCAGCCCCGGGCTCAGAAGCTTCATGCCCGCCGTTTTGAATATAGTTTGAAACGGGCATAAGAAATTCAAAAATGATCCAAACAATGTGAAACCTTCGCGTGGTGTCATATTATGTGTCACGGTTGCAAGGAAAAATATTGAACTTGAAAAATTGCAAACATCATAAAAAATCCTTCACAAAATGACCTATCATGTTCGAGGTTTCATGGCATTTAGGTCAAACCACCAATGTTATGCCTAGAATCAGGGCATAGTTTGTGATAATGTGCCCATACTGTGCACACATGTGCATCTTGGGTAACCTTTAGTCCCGACTGGTGGGTGCAACCGAGACTAAAGTTGTCGGCGGGATAAGGACGCATGGGTAACCTTTAGTCCCGGCTGGTGGGTGCAACCGAGACTAAAGTTGTCGGTGGGATAAGGACGCGTGGGTAACCTTTAGTCCCGGCTGGTGGGTGCAACCGAGACTAAAGATGCCAGTGGGATAAGGACGCGTGGGTAACCTTTAGTCCCGGCTGGTGGGTGCAACCGAGACTAAAGATGCCGGTGGGATAAGGACGCGTGGGTAACCTTTAGTCCCGGCTGGTGGGTGCAACCGAGACTAAAGCTGTCGGCGGGATAACAACGTGTGGGTGGACGCACTGCTCGATGAGATAAATCATGTAGCGCATGACGCCCTGTCGGAGGAACAAGACAAAGTAGAAGCGGCGACGTGCCTATAAAAGGACCATCAATACGCCATGGCAAGCAGCTCAACAAGCCAACATAGGTAGAGAGAGTTTCATCCACATGGATGGAGGGTTGGGAAATATCCCGTGGCGGAGCTTCTCGAAGATGTCGTTGGTGCACACGCCCTACGGCATCTTCGGAAGCTCCGCCTCAGAAAAATTTCCCTACAAGCCCGTGAAAGACTCCATCTCCTCTACAGTGTTGGGGAAAGGGTTGGGAAATCTCCCGTGGCGGAGCTTCTCGAAGATGTCGTTGGTGCACACGTCCTACGGCATCTTCGGAAGCTCTGCCTCAGAAAAATTTCCCTGCAAGCCCGTGAAAGACTCCATCTCCTCTAACAGTGTTGGGGAAAGGGTTGGGAAATCTCCTGTGGCAGAGCTTCTCGAAGATATCGTTGGTGCACATGCCCTACGGCATCTTCGGAAGCTCCGCCTCGGAAAAATTTCCCTGCAAGCCCGTGAAAGACTCCATCTCCTCTAACAGTGTTGGGGAAAGGGTTGGGAAATCTCCCGTGGCGGAGCTTCTCGAAGATGTCATTGGTGCACACGCCCTACGGCATCTTCGGAAGCTCCGCCTCGGAAAAATTTCCCTGCAAGCCTGTGAAAGACTCCATTACATAAAGTTTCAATACATCACATAAAGTTTCCATACATCACATAAAGTTTCCATACATTACATAGATTTACATAGGGTTTAGGGTTTAGGATATGAATCCTTCGTTGCGTATGTCGATCCCTTGCCTATGATCACTTCTTAGGCCGTAACCATGGAGAATCTTCTTTGCTTAACGGGATGCTTGGGTCAGTTTTCATGGTGAAGGGCGGAATTTCATCAAACTTATCATAATCTGCTGACATGTCTGTCTTGTCCTCGACTCCCACGATGTTTCTTTTCCCTGAAAGAACTATGTGACGCCGGGGCTCATCGTCTGATGTATTCGTTTCCTTATTTTTTCTTTTTTGCGGTCTAGAGGACATGTCCTTCACATAAAAAACCTGAGCCACATCATTGGCTAGGACGAATGGTTCGTCTCTGTAACCAAGATTCTTGAGATCCACTGTTGTCATTCCGTACAGCTGGTCTACCTTTACCCCTTCTCCATTCATGTTGACCCAACTGCACCAAAACAATGGGACCTTAAAAGTAGGTCCATAGTCAAGTTCACATATCTCCTCTATGTAACCATAGTATGTGTCCTTTTTCCCATTCTCGCATGTTGCATCAAAGCGGACACCACTGTTTTGGTTGGTGATCTTTTTATCTTGGGCAATCGTGTAAAATGTATTCCCATTTATCTCGTACCCTTGGAAAGTCAATACTGTCACAGATGGTGTCGCGGCCAACAAGTAGAGCTGATCTCCAATAGTGGTGTCATTCATGAGATGTAATTGCAACCAAGTGCTGAAAGTCTCCATGTGATTTTTTTTAATCCAGTAGTCATCCTTCCCTGGAAACTTGGAGCGTACAACATTCATGTGTTCCTCGATATACGGAGCCACGAAGGTAGAACTTTGGAGAACTATGTAGTGTGCTTGATTCAAAGAATGTCCGTCCCTAAATATCATTGCTTTCTTTCCTAGCGTGCCTTTTCCACTCAGTCTCTCCTCATACCGTGATTCAGGAACACCAATCGGCTTAAGGTCAAGAAGAAAGTCTACACATAACCCAATGACCTCCTCTGTTCCATAGCCCTTGGAGATGCTTCCTTCTGGCCTAGCACGGTTACGAACATATTTCTTTAAGACTCCCATGAACCTCTCGAAGGGGAACATATTATGCAGAAATACAGGACCGAGAATGTAAATCTCATCGACTAGGTGAACTAAGAGATGCGTCATAATATAAGAAGGACAGGGGGAACACCAACTCAAAACTGACAAGACATTGGACCACATCCTTCTGTAGCCTTTCCAGACTTTCTCGATCGATTACCTTCTGAGATATTGCATTGAGGAATGCACATAGCTTCACAATGGCTAATCGAACATTTTTCGGTAGAAGCCCTCTCAATGCAACTGGAAGCAACTATGTCATAATCACGTGGCAATCATGAGACTTCAGGTTCTGAAATTTTTTCTCTACCATATTTATTATTCCCTTTATATTTGACGAGAAGCCAGTCGGGACCTTGATACTGTAAAGGACTTCAAAAAAGATTTCCTTCTCTGCTTTGGTAAGAGCGTAGCTACTTAAGTATTTACGTCCTTTATCAGTATGCTTGTTGTGTGGATCTTTGATACGTTGTTGGTCCTTCCGTGCTTCTGGTGTATCTTTTGTCTTCCCATACACGCCCAGGAAGCCTAGCAGGTTCACACAAAGATTCTTCGTCACGTGCATCACGTCGATTGAAGAACAGACCTCTAGGTCTTTCCAATACTCAAGCTCCCAAAATATAGATTTCTATTTCCACATGGCCATGTGTCCGGTAATGGGGTCTTTCGGAACAGATTGACCGCCAGGACCCTTTCCAAAGATTACTTCTAGGTCCTTCACCATACCAAATACATCAGCACCTTTAGGGAGCTTAGGCTTCTTCCGGTAATCTGCCTCACCGTTGAAATTCTTGCCTTTCTTTCTTAATTGATGATTGGTCGGAAGAAATTTACGACACCCCAGGTACACAACCTTCTTACATTTATCCAAATATGTACCTTTAGTATTATCTAAACAGTGTGTGCATGCATTTTATCCCTTGTTTGACTGTCCTGAAATGTTACTAAGAGCAGGCCAATCATTGATGGTTACGAACAACAACGCTCTTAGGTCAAATGGCTCCTATTTGTGCTCATCCCACACCTTTACACCTGGTTCTGCCCACAACTGCAAAAGTTCATCGACTAATGGCCTTAGGTACACATCAATGTCGTTGCCGGGTTGCTTCGGTCCTTGGATGAGCACTAGCATCATAATGAACTTCCGCTTCATGCACAACCAAGGAGGAAGGTTGTAGATACATAGAGTCACTGGCCAGGTGATGTGACTACAGCTCTGCTCCCCAAAAGGATTCATGCCGTCTGTACTTAGACCAAACCATAAGTTCCTCGCGTCACCTGCAAAGTTCGAGTACTTTCTCTCAATGTTTCTCCACTGCGACCCATCGGCAGGGTGTCTCAGTTTCCCGTCTTTCTTACGCTCTTCTTTGTGCCATCGCAACAACCTAGCATGCTCTTTATTTCTGAACAGACGTTTCAACCGTGGTATTATAGGAGCATACCACATAACCTTAGCAGGAACCCTCTTTCTGGAGGGCTCGTCATCGCCCTCAACATCACCAGGGTCATCTTGTCTGATCTTGTATCAACATGCATTGCATACCGAGCATTTATCCATATTCTCGTACTTCTCACCGCGGTACAGGATGCAGTCATTAATGCATGCATGTACCTTCTCCACATCTAATCCTAGAGGGCAGATAGTCTTCTTTGCTTCGTACGTTGTCTCGGGCAGCTCGTTATCCTTTGGAAGCTTCGGCTTCATTATTTTCAGTAACTTCTCAAATCCCTTGTCAGATAAGCCAGTCTCTGCCTTCCATTTCAGCAGTTCAAGTGTGGTACCAAGCTTTGTGCTGCCATCTTTGCAATTTGGGTACAACAACTTTTTGTGATCCTTTTGCATGGCCTCCAACTTAAGCTTCTCCCTTTCTGTATCACATTGTTGCTTTGCATCAGAAATGACCCGACCAAGACCATCAGCAGGCTCATCTGATGCCCGTTGTTCTTCTTCATTGCCGCCTCCCTCTTCTTCATTGTCTTCCATTGCAGTATCACCGTATTCTTCAGGGGACATAGGATAGCTGTCATCATCCTCCTCTTCTTCATTTTCTTCCAGCCTAACCCCTCTTTCTCCATGCATGGCCAACAATAATATCTAGGCATGAAACCTCTCCGAAGCAGATGGCTTTGAAGGATTCTCGGGGCAGAGTGCTCTGCCACGTTCCGACAGTCGACGCAGGGACAAGGCATAAAATTATCCACTTTGTTCGCCTTAGCCAAATCGATAAGTTTATGGAGGCCTGCAATAAAATCGAAATGGCGTCGGTCGCCATACATCCATCGCATCCGTGCATCGATCTGCGTCATAATAATTAACCATTACAATAACATCGTGAATAGTAAAATGACCACCCTACATGGACAGATGCAATATTTTTGTATCAGTTACAGATAAAGAAGATAAGGTTGCTAACCTCAGCCGAGGATACCGTGTTGTGCGAACCAAAGTGTGGCTCGGACATTTCGTCGAACACCTTGTGTGCAATCAAAGAAAAAAACTAGCACCCACTCCTCACACATAATCCAGAAAAATTTGGTGGGCAAAGGGCTGGGCTTATATATACCCAGGGGAGGATTTTTGGTCCCGGTTATTGCCACGACCCGGGACCAAAGCCCCTCCCGCGCGACACGTGGCGGCCTTCGTGGGGTTTTTGGTCCCGGTTCTTGGCATGAACCAGGACCAATGCCTCGCAGAGAGCCATGTGTGCGTCGCGGGGTCATTGGTCCCGAGTCGTGCCACAAACCGGGACAAATGATTACAGATGAACCGGGACCAATGCCCTGGCGGCATGAACCGGGACCGGTGCTTGGCATTGGTCCCGATTACGGAAACGAACCGGGACCAATGGAATTTGGGCGCTGGACCAAAGGCCCTCTTTCTACTAGTGGAGTGATCGGCAGCAAATCACTGCGAGGAACTGTGTGCGGCATCCCATAACGCGCTAGGGCTTCAGCTGGAGAAAAAGATTGGTCCTCCTGCTCCTCGCCGAAGATCACCTCGTCGGAGAGCGACGGCGATGCAAGGAGCCAGAATTGCCCCAACGGCTCTCCTCCGCCTTTCTCGGACATCTTTAGATATTTATGTATCCCCGGTCCATACAATAGAAGGACTCTCTCGTTGCGCACCTCTCGTGTCTGCTACAGATCGGCAATCTCTCGTCGGTCCAATGGTCAATCACGGTAGAGGTAGAGGGGCTGCGGAAAGAAGCAGGAACGATCAAGGTGGAGGTAGAGGTGCTAATCCAGGCGGTGGTGTGAACCATGGCCAGTATGGTGCCGGAAACTTTGCCGGTGCGGCCGGTTTCAACAACTTCCACGTCGGTGGTCCAAGCGGGACTGTTGGTGGTGGTGGAAATTTCAACGGAGGGCCTTTCAATGGAGGGTACCAAGGAGGCAATGGTTTCCAGGCAGTTGGTAGCAATGGAGCGGTGGGCTTCCAGGGAGGCGCCGGCTATCAAGGAGGCGGTGGCTTCCAGGGCGGGCCTGGCTATCAGTGGAGGTTTTATCGCTAATGGCCTTCAAGGAGGGCCTGCTTTTGGTGCTGGTTTCCTGCCCAACGGAGCCTTCCAAGGCGTAGATGGTTTTCAGGCTCAACAGATGGGGTTCAATGTCGGCTCTAACTTCGAGGGTAATGGCCGAGGCGGAAATCATAGATACAGGCGTGGAAATTATGGCCGTGGTGCGGCGAACTCTGGTCGTGGCAGGGGCCGCGGAAGAAATAATGGTCTCGGCCGTGGTCTTGCTGATTTCATGGATGTGCCAGTAGAGGCAGAAGCTGCTCCTGGAGCTGTGGGGGCGGCTAATAACCAAATGCCTACTGGTGTGCAGCAACCTGTCGAGCAGCCAGCTGTCGCTGCTCCGCAAGCACCACCGGCGGCTGTGGCAGTGCAACGAAAAGTGGCAGCAAATGGTGCACCTGCAAAGAAAGGAAAGAGTTTAGAAAAGAAAAAGTGTAATCGTTGTGGCATTACAGGGCACCTTTCTGCAGATTGTGTCATTGTCCTTTGTGACTATTGTGAGAAAGACGATCATCCTAATGCAGACTGCCCGCTTTTGCATGCACCTAAACCTCAAATACTGACGTATGGTTTGGGCGATGAGGAGCTTATGTTTTATGAATTGCCCCTGACCGGCTCTTATAAGCCAAAGATGGAGAATTCTCGTGTGGGGAGGGTTACTGTCACCGGCGGCGGGATGACACCTCCTCAGATTGTTGAGCAACTACAGAGACTTGTTCCCATTGAAAATTTTGTTTGGGATGTTCGTTTGACGGAAGGAAATGTTTTTAAAGTCATGTTCCCAGATAAGGTGGAGCTGGAAAGACTGCAAGTTTTTGGCACTTTTCTTGTACCAAACTGTGAGTGCAAGATGACAGTTGAGAGCTGGGGGGCTATAATTGAACCCATCTATTTGCTACGTGAGGTGTGGCTTAGAGTCTCGGGCATACCACCACGTTCGAGGGGAGATTATTTAGCTTTATGGGGGCTCGACACTCTTTTTGGGAAAACTCTCCAAGTGGATATGCCTTTTACTAGGAATCATGGTGTTGCTCGGATGCAGATTGGTTGCATGGATTATACTCGAATCCCCGCAAATAAACATCTTTTTGTCAAGGATGGGTTCTGTGATCTTCAGTTCGAGGTAGAGCATTTACGAGTGGTTGATCATGAGATGGAGGATGGTCCTAATGGAGGGGATGATGGCTCTAATAATGATGGTCATGGTAATGGGGAGAACAATGAGGGTGATCAGAAGGATCCTAATGGGGAGAAAATTTGATCGAAGATGATGGTTTAGCTGAGCAGAATAATGAGGGGAGTGTTGCTAGAGAAGCTCCAAAGAATTCACAAGCTCAGGCCACGCGTGTTATTTTTTCTCCACTAGTTAAATCTATGATGGAGGAGATTAAGAAGCTTTGGTTAGCTAGCAAGCAGGAGTCTACAAAGGTGGCATCTGCCTTAGTTTCTTTTGAGAAGGTTTCTGCAGTTGCGACGAAAATTGTTTCGCCAATTCGCAGTTCGGCGGCACCGCGGAAGGAAATTGCCACCGCCGAGCAACTTTCTGTCTCTTCCCCTGCCGTGACACCAAGGTCCACCACAGGAGAAAGCTCACCAAGCGCAAGGACAAGCTCTGCTGCAGGAGCGCATGCTGCAGCTCGGTCTCCTTCTACCGCATAGGAACAACAACGGCTGTCGGAGAGGACATTGGTTGCACCCTCGCTATCATCTGCACGCATTTCCTGGGACGGACCAGCAGGGTCCCCGTCTACTCGCTCAACCGGGGGGTCAGGAGGACAACCCCGCACAACTTCTTCTTCACCTGTCGTCGGTCGCGCCATGTCAGAAGGATGTGGGGTCAGTGACGGTGCTTCACCACACCCAACTAAACCTTCTCGCATTCGGAGGAGTGGCAGAACCCGCAGCTGATGGGATTAGGTCCAGAGATCGGATCAAGGCTCAACCAAATGCGGATGTGCCGCAGATGGTCAGGGCCATGAAGCTAAAGGATCAGAAGGAAAACACTCCAACGTCAGGTACAAAAGTCTCAAAAAAGTTAACTTTTCTTGATTTGTCTGATGATGAAATTGTTTCTCGAGCATCTAGATTAGGCATTTCTTTAGGTGAATCTTCTACACAAGTTGCTTCTTCGCTTAATTCTATTAAAGAGTTAGAGAACGCTCGCAATATAGTTTTCCTACAAAAGTCAGCACCTAATTTGGAGGAAGCGGCTAGCAGTCTAGTTTTATCCAAAGCTTCAAATTTATCTGAGGATTTGGTAGACGATGCTGACCGTTGTTTAGAGGATCAGTTGGATCTTCTACCTAAGTAATTAAGAGGAACACGTAAGAATGCTAGAGCTACTGTGGATAGGCTTAGTGTCTGTCACAGTACAAGAATTAAAAAATTGAATAAACGTTCATGATGAGAGGAATGTGGTGGAACAGCGAAGGGTTAGGTGATTCTGCAAAACATTGTACGATCCATGAGACAGCTAGAGAGAATAAATTAGATTTTGTTGTCTTGTTGGAGACTGGACGGTCTAATTTTGCTACATCTTTTCTTAAACATTTGTCCGGGGGATTAGACTATATGTGGTATTGTCTACCTCCTCATGGTCGTTCGGGCGGTATTCTAGTTGGTCTAAACAAAGATACTCTCTCAATTCAAAGAGTGGAAACGGGAGATTTTTGTGTAAAGTTTTTCCTTAAATCAAAACTTGACAGCTTCGAGTGGATCCTAGTGGGGGTCTATGGAGCTGCTCAAGATGCCCTTAAACCTGACTTCCTAGCCGAGCTAGTGAGGATTTGTGAGTCTGAGATGCTTCCTATGTTGGTAGGAGGGGACTTCAACATAATCAGGAGACAAGAGGAGAAAAATAATAGTAATATTAATGCACGATGGCCCTTTTTGTTTAATGCTATTATTGAAAATCTTGGCCTAAGAGAGATTGCCCTTTCGGGTCGACAATACACTTGGGCTAGTAGAAGAGAAATTCCTACATATGAGAAGCTAGATCGTGTTCTAGCAAATGTAGAGTGGGAACAAAAATATCCTCTTGTGACGGTGCGTGCTTTGACGCGTATGGGGTCAGACCATACACCATTACTCATTGATTCAGGAGATCCAGCTCACCTTGGTAATAAGAACCATTTCTCGTTTGAGTTATCTTGGATGCGCCAAGATGGCTTTTATGAATTAGTGAAGAATGAATGGAATGCCATTAATTATGTAACTTCTCCTATTGAGAGATGGCAAAATAAGATGCGCCATCTTAGACAATTCCTAAGAGGTTGGGCCAAAAATTTAAGTGGAGTTTATAAGAAAGAGAAAGAGAGGCTTCTCCTTCTAATAGATCAACTTGATTTAAAAGCTGAAACCATTCCCCTCGATGTAGCCGAAAGGGCAGCAAAGAAGGAAGCAGATGTTTCCCTTGCAAAACTAAGGCGTGATGAGGAGACCAAGTGGTCTCAACGCGCCAAGGTCAAACATATACAAGAGGGCGGGAATAATACGAGGTATTTCCACCTAATCGCTAATGGGAAACATCGAAAGAAAAGAATATTTCAACTAGAACAAGATGAGCGGACTATAGTAGGACAAGAGAACCTAAAAGTCTTCATCACAGAATACTATAAGAAGTTGTTTGGAGCGCCGGCGCCAAATTTCTTTAGTATGAGAGAGGAAGTTATACAAGATATCCCAAAATAAAAGAATATTTCAACTAGAACAAGATGAGCGGACTATAGTAGGACAAGAGAACCTAAAAGTCTTCATCACAGAATACTATAAGAAGCTGTTTGGAGCGCCGGCGCCAAATTTCTTTAGTATGAGAGAGGAAGTTATACAAGATATCCCTCAATTATCTCAGGAAGAGAATGTTGCTCTAACAGCCCTCTTTACGGAGGAGGAGGTGTTTGAAGCAATATCTCAAATGGAACATAATAAAGCTCCTGGACCAGATGGGTTTCCTGCAGAGTTTTATCAGAAGTTTTGGGAAGTTATTAAAGCAGATTTGATGGCAATGTTTGCTTAGTTGCAAGAGGGTGATCTACCATTATTTAAGCTAAACTTTGGAGTAATAACGTTGCTTCCTAAGAAAGAGGATGCAAGTAGAATTGAGCAATACCGACCGATTTGTTTGCTTAATGTTAGTTTTAAGGATTTCACTAAAGTGGGAACTAATAGGGCAATGGGAATTGCTAATAAGGTAGTGAGAACCACCCAGTCTGCCTTTATTCCTGGGAGGAATATTCTAGAGGGGGTCATTGTGTTGCATGAAACCATTCATGAAATGCATAGGAATAAATTGGATGGGGTTCTTTTTAAGATAGACTTTGAGAAGGCTTATGATAAGGTGAAATGGTCCTTTCTTCAACAAGCCTTGCGTATGAAAGGGTTTACACCTTAGTGGTGTGAATGGGTAGCACGGTTTATACACCTCAGTAGTGTAGGTATTAGAGTAAATGATGATATTGGTCATTATTTTCAAACGCTGAAAGGACTAAGACAAGGAGATCCTTTGTCCCCTATTCTGTTTAATATAGTAGCAGATATGTTGGCCATCCTTATTGCAAGAGCAAAGGAGGATGGACAAATAGGAGGTTTATTTCCCCATCTTGTTGAAGGAGGGATCTCTATCCTACAATATGCCGATGATACTATCTTGTTCTTGGAACATGATTTGGCAAAAGCTGTAAACATGAAGCTAATTTTATCCCTTTTTGAACAACTATCCGGTCTAAAGATTAATTTTCATAAGAGCGAGATTTTTTGTTTTGGTGAAGCTAAGGAGGTTGAGGGTGATTATAGAAGCATCTTTGGATGTGATATAGGCGCCCTTCCCTTCAAATATTTAGGCATGCCTATTCACTATAGGAAGTTTCTTAATAAGGGGTGGAAACCAATTGAGGATCGCTTTGAGCAAAAGCTTGGATCCTAGATAGGCAAGATGCTCTCGTATGGAGATCGTCTTGTTTTAATCAATTCGGTTTTAACTAGCTTACCGATGTTCCTTTTATCTTTCTTTGAAAAACCCAAGGGGGTACGGAAAAGATTGGATTTTTATCGGTCTCGCTTTTTCTGGCAAAGCGATGAGCTTAAGAAGAAGTATAGACTAACAAAATGGAACATTATTTGTTGCCCTAAAGACCAAGGGGGTCTAGGCATCGAGGTACTTGATATAAAAAACAAATGTCTCCTTAGTAAGTGGCTTTTTAAGATTCTTTTAGAGGAAGGGGTGTGGCAAGAGTTGCTACATAATAAGTATCCTCAAGGAAAAACAATCTCGCAAGTTCAAGCCAAGCCTAACGATTCTCCTTTTTGGAAGGGTATCATGGGTGTTAAATCTGATTTCTTAGAACGGGGTTCTTTTATAATTGGTAATGGAAGACGTACTCGTTTTTGGGAAGACATTTGGCTTGGTAGTACCCCTTTATCATCTCAATACCCATATCTCTATAGTATTGTGCGCAATAAGAATGTTTCTGTTGCACATGTGCTACTCATACGCCGTTAAATTTAGAATTTAGACGGGCTCTTACGGGGGGTAGATGGTCGGCCTGGCTGAACATGGTAGAGAGGTTAATGGGAGTACATCTTTCAGATGATTCGGATAGTTTCAAGTGGCATTTGACTGCAACGGGTATCTTCTCCGTGAAATCTATGTATGACGATTATATGAATGGTCAAACTAGATTTCTTAACAAGTACTTGTGGAGAATAAAGGTTCCTTTAAAAATCAGGATTTTTACGTGGTTCCTTTAAAAAAAGTAATCCTTACTAAAGATAATTTAGCTAAAAGAAGATGGAATGGGTGTAAGAAATGTGCGTTTTGTGATTCACAGGAAACAATAGATCATCTCTTTATTACCCGCCCCTTTGCACGTCTTGTCTGGAGAGTAGTGCACTTTACTTTCAACATATCTCCACCAGCTAATGTGACTAATTTGTTTAGAAACTGCTAAATGGTATAGATAAAAGAACTAAGGCACGGATTCGTGTGGGAGTGTGTGCCATAGTTTGGGCAATTTGGATTTGTCGAATGATGTTGTTTTTAACAGAACTATCACTCCGAATTTTCTGCAGGTTATTCACAAGGCTTCTTCTTGGATTCACATGTGGTCTTACCTCCTTCCTGTGGAACAGCGGAATCCTATGGATATTGGGTGCAACCGGCTAATGGCGGTTGTACGGGCTATTTTCAACCAGGGTGGTTGGTTGCATGCTAGAAGACTACACAATGCATATACATCTTTTGTACTCTTCCTTTTTTAGATGGCTTATTCATGTTGCCACTTTATCTGATCCTTGAGATGTTAAACTTGGAGATTCAAACTATGCAATAAAATCAAGGCTGTGTGCATCGTTTCGATGCAGAGGCCGGGGCTATGCTCCCATTTCGGAAAAAAAATTGCATCGGAGTGTAGTGGTAGAAACTAGATCGTACATGTCAAATGATATACTCTGCACAACCTTTTCAGTCTATGGTTCTGGCCACTTCTTAAGGTGTTGGTGCTCGAGCAATTCATTTTTTTGTATAGAAAACCAACAAATTTGTTTTTCCATAATTGATCGACCTATCCTAAATCTTGATTTTCACATGGCACACAAAAATTTCAGAAAGCTGTCTAGCTGCAGATTAAAAGGGAAACTGGCAAACCCCAACGATTTTCGCTCCATTTTTGCGCATCTTAGGAATGACGTGGTAGTAGCACTTGTACTCAGCCGAATTGGTTCTGTTTACTTTGTGGGGTTAAGATTGTAAAATAAAAACCGAACAAGTCTGTTGGATTCATGGATAAAACTTTTTGTATGGTGTCTAGGCACCGTGGTGTCCCAGTAATTTTATATTTTATCTATATATATATTATATTTTTATAGAGGAATTTTGTAGTTTTACTCTCTGCAGCTTCATTGACAAATTGTAACACACCACCATTTTATATTTATCTGTGTATCAGTCTCAAATTAAAATACTAATAGGAAAAATGCTGTCTGTGTGCGAGCAGTCCATGTCATATTGTCCTTTTCAGTGATATATGATTTTAAGTTTGGACACATGCAATCCAGCTCTAACGTTTCAAAGTACGCCAAATGGTGGAAGCGAAAGACAAGCTTGACTCCTTAGTCATGAGGTTTGCAGCTAGCTGTATTTTTTGAGTATTGAACTGTAGTTGGTGGACATTTTGTGAAGCAACCTGGCCGGAATCTTTCATACTCCATGATGCCATTTTTACCTATATTCCAAACCAAGTAGAATTTCAGGAGCGGATTAAACTAGGAACAACCGCAGAAAGCTTTATCACAGCCGGCCTTGCCTGGCAAGTGGCATATTAACCTCCTGGGAAGTAGAGTAGTACTACCATACAAGCATTAGAGGCCAAAAGGCTGGAGCGCCAGATAAACTACCTCTGCAACAACCAAATCGTAGTTGCTAGTTCCCCATGGCCAAACATGGTTCCCTGTTCTTCTTCCTTGCCTTGCTTCTGCATCACCTTCACACCAGCATTGGTTTTGTTAGAAGCAGCTTACCAACACCAGTGGAGCAATGGCAGCCCATGCAATGCGATGCTGCATCCATCAACCCTTCATGCAGCTCGTACCTTTATGTGACTCCTGGAGGGCGCAACCTGTCCCAGATAGCATCCGAGTTCAATGGGACTGCATCTCTCACCCAGCCCATCAGGCGGCTCTCCGGCTCGGAGGATTTGCTGGTGCATGTGCCGTGCGTGTGCAAGGCGATCAATAACACCATGAATGGTCTCTTCCATGATACCGAATATAAGGGGAATCAGAACGACACGGCCGCCAACATCAGTGACAACTTCAGTGGCCTTGCATGGAACACCAACATTACTGCTACATCGAACAAGACGATCGTGGTTCACCTCCTATGTGGGTGTTCCTCCACAGCGCCGGAGGGGGTATTGTCTTACACGGTCCATTCCGGAGATACCCTGACCAACATCGCAACCTTGTTCAGGTCAGGCTGGAAGGAGATACTGAGCTTGAATCCGGGGGTAACAGATCCTAATTTTCTCAGCCCAGGTTGGATCTTGTTTGTTCCAATGGGACTTGCTTCTTCTTCTAAAAAAAGTGAGTTGCTTTTACTTTTCAACTAGTATTTATTTTGCTTGAATCCATGGAATTTCATAAATTAGTTAAACCGATTCCAATTAGCCTCAAGTTATTACTTCTTCTTTTTTGGAGAAAGATTCTCAAGTTATTGGTGCCATTGGCATGCTATTAATTTGCTAAAACGAGATAAGCAGTAGATTTGTTTTGCAATTCAAATGGAGTATGTGCTTTTGATCTAAAATTGTTCTTTTTTGCATTATAGGATTTCCATTAATTTTCAAGATGATATTATGTTCCCTAAGTTCTTGTCCTTTGGTAACTGACAGTTTTTTTTTTGTTGTGTTTTCTCTGTGCTTGATTGAAACATTTTTAGAGATTGGCGTTTTACCAATCATAATTGCAGTATCCATATCAGCTGCAGTTATGCTCCTTTGTTCGATCACCACCATACTTCACATGAAAAGGAGATCTCTTCTGCCAAACATTGAAGTGCCAAAGGATAAAAGGATGGAGAAAGTTCCCAGCAACACAAGCATTGCTATCCTGGAGAGCCGTTACTTCCCATCCAAGAGAATTGATGGTATTTCTGTGCTACCTTATGCTATATGTAAATATTTGGGGCACACTTGCATCTTATTACTCTGATCTGATTGATTGATTGATTGCAGATATCGATCCCTTCCAAACAGAGAGGCCTGTGATTTTCAGTTTGAAAGAGGTTGGGGATGCTACAGCTAATTTTGATGAAATGAGGAAGATCGGCGAGGGAGGATATGGCATGGTCTACCTAGGTTTTATTGGGACACATGTAAGAATTTATGTATCTTTCAAGGTGACTGTAATCTTGAAGCAACATTGGATCCTTATATGTGTGACCTTGGTCGCAGGAGATTGCAGTTAAGAAGATGAAAGCCAGCAAATCAAAGGAGTTTTTCGCTGAGCTGAAAGTGCTGTGCAAAGTACATCACATAAATGTGGTATGTGCTTAGATTGTGGAAATGGACATCCATTGTGATATATACTCCCTGCATGTCAATTGTCAAATGAGCATTTTAAACATCTCTGTCATTCCACATATAGGTTGAGTTGATTGGTTATGCTGTTGGGGAGGACCATTTGTACCTTGTTTATGAGTATGTCCAGAATGGATCACTCAGTGAGCATCTGCATGATCCTTTGTTGAAAGGTGCACAAAATACGTTATTCATACATGTTTATATTTGTTTTCTTATTTCCGTAAAAATGATGTTTTTGTAGTTTTTGAAAGCTTAAATGAACCGTCAAATTCTAACGTCAGGCGCGCTTAAACATAGATTTGGTGTGAATACTTACGAAGACTTTATTTTTTACTTGTTTTTTTAGGTCATCAACCTCTCTCATGGACTGCAAGAACACAGATAGCTATGGATGCAGCACGAGGTATTGAGTACATCCATGACCATACAAAGGCCTGCTATGTGCACCGTGACATCAAAACCAGTAATATTTTGCTGGATGGCGGGCTAAGAGCAAAAGTGAGCATTTAAACTCATGAATCTCAAAAGTAGAAAAAATGCAATCTGATGATTTTTGCATAACAGGTTGCAGATTTTGGGCTGGTGAAGCTTGTTGAGCGCTGTGATGAAGAAGATTGCTTTGCAACTCGTTTGGTTGGAACGCCAGGCTACCTTCCACCAGAGTTAGTTCTTACTTAGATTTCATTTACAGTACATTTGTTCACCTGATGGAGCTTCACATGTAGTGGTAATGCCAAGCATCAACCTTGCAGGTCAGTTCTCGAGCTTCACATGACTACAAAGTCTGATGTCTATGCATTCGGAGTAGTTCTTGCAGAGCTCATTACTGGCCTCCGTGCACTTGTGCGCGACAATAAGGAAGCTAATAAGACCAAGTCACTTATCACAATCGTAAGACCATTGCGAACTCCTCCTGTGAATGTCTGAACTGTCCATTTTTACTTTTTTAGAGTTTGCATATTAACCTTCATCAATGTTGCATCATGCTTCAACCAAATCATCAAGTATTTTTCATGCTCTGAACAGATGAGGAAAGCTTTCAAAACAGAATATCTAGAGAGCTCACTGGAGAAAACCATAGATCCCTCCTTGAAGGATAACTACCCCATAGAAGAAGTGTGTAAGGTTAGTGAAACTGCTTATCACTATGGACTCATCGAATGACAGAAACATCTAACTTAATCGAATCCTGCATCTATCATGTATGTAGCTTACAAAGATCTCGATGCGGTGCTTGAGCGAGGATCCACTGGACCGGCCTGAGATGAGGGAGATCATGTCAATGCTGTCCCAAATTCATTTAGCCTCCATAGAGTGGGAGGCGTCACTCGGAGGTGATGCCGAAGTCTTTAGTGGTGTTTGCAATGGCAGGTGATCAAACGGCATGTATGCTTTGTTGTAGATACGGAGAATGTGCTCCTGTTGATTTTTATTCAAGCAGAGTGGTTCTTTATATGCAGTTTCGGATATATATTTGTACTGCAAATTTATTCGCGTTCTTGAAAACTAGAAATGTGTACGTAGTTTATTTCATATGTGGCTCCCTTTGCAGTTCTGTGACCGAGTGAATTCATTCATTTCCATGTTGCTTCCGGAATCATATGTACATATATACATATGTTTTTCAGCAAGAAAAGACCGTGTTGTTTTGGAAGGTAGACCACTGACTTCACGTAGTAACGTCCAGCTCCTTTTCTTCTTCTTTTCACTGGGAAACTCTAGGGAATAACATTTTCAAGGAATTATGAAGGTTAAACGGTCATTATGTATATTTATAGGTTTTTTTTTCTTTTTGAAGTCAGCAGAAGACTCAAGAAAATACTGACAGACAAAAAATGAAGTCAGGTGAACTCTAAAGCATAAAAAAAATCGATGCAAAAAATTAAAAAAAATCTAGAAAAATTAATACTTCTCCGATCCATATTAATGGCCTCAACTTTATATGATCTTAAGCATAATCACTTAGAGCATCTCCAACGGCATGACTTAAAAGGTCCAAAGGTCCAATTTTATCTGTTTAGGTCATGTACCGCGGACAAAATGTGTCGGCCTGACCGCTCTTGCCGATGCGGTGCCACCGCGGGGCGAGCTCCGAAGACGGCAACGCAGGGAGCTGTTCGCGTCAGCTCGAGCCCCCCGCGTCGCTCCCCCAACGGCTGTAACAACGACGCTGCGCGCGCTATCAACGCGTGCGGTGCGCGTGCTGGCGGCGTCGCCGTCGCCGTCGCGTGCAAGAAGCAAGAACTAGTTCTTTGAACCCATGATTTCTTTACTGTAGTGTGTGGAATCGGCTATGGGTCATACCAGACCCCACTGTTTCTTGCCCTTTTGCTACTCTCTTCATCATTTTCCTTCACAAATCTGCCACAAGAGGCTGCACATGCATGCAAGAAGCGAACCAAAAAGTAGAATCGCTTTTCTTATCAGAGCAATTGAACTGATGCTCTGCACCGTGTGAAACCGGTTCAAACTAATCTATGAATCGCTTTAACACCATAGTGTGGCTGGTTGCATGTAGCTACTCTAGATGATAATAACTAGCAGCAGCAGCTAGCATAAAGCTTCATATAGTCATGGATCAATGCACGCAAGGAAAGGAACATATTGTGTCGCTTCAAGCGCGCAGTAGCCACGTTACGTTCCAGTGAAGATATACAGACGTTGACAAGCATCATGTATGAAGCGAGCTTACATTGGTATCAGCTCGATCGATCGCCTATTAATACTCTAGGAATCATGCATACATACTCCTTTTATAATGGGCCGTGGGCGGCGGCTCACGCTAGTGCCTAGCGCTCTGGGGTCGCCGGCGGTGGGGACGGGGTCTAGGTTTTAGTGCCTGGGCTCGGACTCTGGCTCGGATGTTGGTGATGCCCTGGCGGCGGGGGAGGCGCTTGCAGACCTTGAAGACGAATCCGGTGAGCTGGGCTGGATCACGGTAGGCCGGCGGCGGAGAAAATCGGACGACGAGCTGCGGCAGGCGTTCTGGGAGGACATTGGTTATCCGACGCCGACCTCCCGGTTCTGAGAGAAGGGGTCTCTATCTTCACCGCCAAGGAGCTCTTCGCCGCCTTGCCGGCCTTCGTCTACGTCGGGGGGCCGGAGAGGTCCGGTGGCGTCGCCGGTGGGGTTCCTCCTCCGCCGGGGACTGGCCGTGAGACCCTGGAAAGGGCCGTTGCCGCCGTTGCCGCCGCGCAGGGCTTCGACGCCGCCGATCCTTGGGGATTTTCTGCCGGCCGGTCGAGGGGTGGTCGTGGGAGATCGAGATCAGCTTGATCTTATTTCTCCGCGGTGCGCTGGAGCAGGCGGTGATGTGGCGGCTGGCGTGGAATGTGGTGGGGTCACCAATTCGGTTCATGAGGAAGGAGGCTAGCGTGCGATTGCAAGACGGCTCGGGCTATCTGGTTCACGACTCTGTCCGCCTCGGACTCCTCCTTTCACGCCCCGAGCACCACCGCATCGTCATCTTTCACCACCGCCTAGACTACAATCGCCTCGCTCTCGATCGTCTCTGTCGCCGCCGCCTCGTCTTCGATCGCCTCACTCGCCTTCGCCTCGCCAACGGTCCTTTGTTCAGGCGCTTCTCGGTCCAGCCCCGATGGCTGCGCCGAATCCTTGCAACCCTGCGCCTCAGCCTGGGGCGGTGCCGGCCCATGCGCCGCATCCTCCTCGTGCCTCTACTCCGCCACCGCCGAGGGCAGCCAGGTCCGTGCCAGCCGCCGTCCCCCACTTCGCGGGGCCCTTCCGGGGTCAGGCGCCGAGAGTCCGCCCTCCGCCTGCTGGACAGGTTCCGGTGGTTGGCCACTTCGAACATGGACCGCCACATTTCTCGGGCCCCCAGCGATGCCGCCGCCGGGAGCCTTCTAGCAGGGGATGGGTGGGCCTCCGTTTCTGCCTTTCGGTCAGCAGCCCCCGTTTCGCGGTCAGCCGTCGAGTGGAGCCTCAGGCGTTTAATGTTGGGGCCGGAGCTACGGGTGCTACGGGGCCTAGGAGGAAGATGAAGAAGAAGAAGCCACAGGTGGATCAACAGTCGGCCTCGCAGTCTGCTCAGTCCCAGCCGCCGTTTCACCAGCAGTCAGTTGGACAATTTGGGTATCCCGCTGTGGCAGCGGGTGTTCCCTTCCAGGCATCGGGGCAACAGGGGCCATACGCGTATGGTGTGCAGGGGACCGTTGATACTGTTGTGCCGGTGGTTGCCACCTCGGAGGTTGTTTCTAGTGCACCGGGTTCTGCTACTGTGGGTAAGAAGAATGTGAAGGTTGTTCACTGCTAGAAGTGCGCGGTCAATACTCATGTGACTAAAGACTGCAAGGTGGCTCACTACTGTTATATTTGTGATGGTTCCGCTCATCCCACCTTGAGGTGCCCTATTCTCAAGCAGTCGCAACCCACTCCGTACATGGCCGGTATTGGCAATGAGAGGACCTTGTTTTCTCAGATTCCTGATAATGTGGTGTGTGATCATCTCGGGAATTCTTAGTCTCCCATAGCTATGGTGAGTGTGTCTGGACAGATTGGTGACGGTAGATGTTGTTCAGCGACAGATTGCCAGGAGATGTCCGGTGCGTGATTAGTGGAAGTGGGAGGCTTTACCGCATGGCGAGGCAGCTTTCCTTGTGAGCTTCCCGTCGTTTGAGGATCTGGACAGGGTGGATGGGATTCAGGTGGCTGTGCCTCAGGGCAATTCTCAGTTGGCTTTCTCGGTTTTTTGTATGATGGAGGTACCACATAAGTTTGAGCTCAAGCAGGTGTGGCTACATGCTGAGGGGGTTCTTCATTGTTTGCATTCTTTTTGGGGTTTGTGGGCTGTTGGAGGGCTCATGGGGATCACGCTAGATGTTGACTTGTTCAGTTTGCGGCGGCGTGGAGTCATTCGGATCCTGGTGGCTATGACTCATACCTCAGTTTTCTCGCAGCTTAGTGATGCTTTGGGTCATTATCTTAAGTCGGATGTTGTGGTTAAGCTTAAGGCCTACGAGCTTCATTCCATGTTGGAGCCTGTAGGTTATGTTCCAGAGCCGGAGTTCGTTCCTTTCCTTTGGCGGAAGAGGGATGAGCACCAGGATGATGATACAAATGGGAAGGGCCCTAATGATGTTATGGATTTGTCTGATTCGACTAGTAGTTTACAGGATACTGGGGACGGCTCTTCTTTGGCCCAGCCTAGTCAGGGGGAATCGATGCCACCATACTCCATTCAGAGGGCACAGTTGTTGGCACATGATTCTCCACGTCCGATCGCGGTCACTCCTTTTAATCCCAATCCCGCTACGCCATGGGGCAAGGAGATTCTCGAGTCGCTTCTGGTGGGCTCTCCTCTTCGTGGTGTCGCACCTGCTGTGGCTTCACCTCGTGTCTCTCCTTCTCAGTTGCAGGATGCTTTGCGGGTGGCTCCTGCTGGGACTCAGACTACCCCACGGTCGGCGTCACCTGCTCGCTGCAGACCTAATGTTTAGGGTCATTCTATTTCTCGACGGGAGGGACCGATGTTTTAGGAGGTGGTTCATGGGGCCTCGGTGCGGGGACTGGCCCAGGAGGGGCTGGTCGACCGTGGCACTTCTTTGACCTCGCCCACCGCAGACCAGAACATGCGGCCCGGCTCCTCTTCGATCCAGGTGGGTGGCCTCGAATTGATTTGGGAGCTGGGGTCTTCGATGACCCGAGCTGAGCTGCTGCCTGGTGACGCTGTTGGAGGGCCGCTAGACGCTGGTCGTGGTCTAGCCGCCCAGGAGGGGCAGCCGGTCCATGACGACAGTTTGGTCATGACCGGGATCCACTCGGGGGACGGCTTGCCCCGGGCTTCGTCGGGTCACCCCTTGGTGGTGGCGGACTGCTGACTTCGGTGCGGAGGAGCTCTAGGCATGGGCTCGACGCCTCCGAGGCGTCATCTACGGATGAGGACTTGATGGTCAAGGCCATGCGGAGGAAAGCGGAGAAGAACCTCGACTCGCAAGGTATAATGAATTGTGTACAAAGTCCTTCCTTTCTTTCTCCAATTCGTCTATTGCTTATAAGTTGGCTAATGTTGGAGTTAGTATGGGTAGATCTGTTAAGGATGTTTCTTTCTCTAGTTCTGTTTTGAGATGTATGGAGGTTGACCGTTTAACGGTTACTCCGAAGACTCCTATTGTTTCTAAGCCTTCACCGATTGAGTAGTAGGAGTTGCATGCCACAATAGATGGTCAACTCCTTTCTCACTTAGTTGGTGAAGTTTCAGAGATGGGCTTCGATGAGACTGAACTGGACTCATTATTTGAGCTTACAGCTTCTGGTCAAAAATCGATGGGCCACAAATCTCGTAAGAGGTCTCGTGTATCCAAATCCCCTATTGTTTCTCAATGAATGGCATGTTCTCAAAAAGTAGAGGTCTTCGTGACTTGGCTAAATATTTGTTCTTTGCCGATTGTGTGAGAGATCATAATTTGGACTTTTTGGGTATTTCCGAGACTGGCAGAAGCGATTTCTCACAAACTCAACTCAATCACCTTTCTGGTGGAGTGGAGTTTACGTGGGTATCACGGCCGCCGCGGGGTCGTTCCGGGGGAATCCTGTTGGGCGTCCGAAATGAGACTATGGAAGTCCTAGCTAGTTTGGTTGGAGATTTTTTTATTAAACTCCATATCTGTAACAAGGCTGATGACTTTATATGGTCTCTAGTCGCCGTATACGGGGCTGTCCAGGAGGTTTTTAAGGCGGACTTTTTACGTGGGTTGGTAAATCTGACTAAGGACAATCCGTATCCTATTCTCATAGGTGGAGACTTCAACTTACTTAGATTCCCTCACGCGAAAAGTCGGGGCCGTTTCGATGATCATTGGCCTTTCATGTTCAATAGTGTCATAGAAAGCTTGGATTTACGAGAGGTTACAATGATCGGAAGACATTTCACTTGGGCTAATAGTCTTCCCGAGCCTACATATGAAAAACTGTATAGGGAGCTTATGGATACCGAATGGGAAGACAAATTCCCTATGGTAACTGTTCATGCCCTCGAACGTATTGAGGCTTTATCGGATCATGCTCCTATTTTATTGTTTGTTGGAACACCACCACGAAAATCCAAACATAGTTTCAAATTTGAACTTGGATGGATGGAATGTGATGGGTTCTAGGACTTGGTGAAGGCTATTTGGGAGAAACATGTTAGTGGTCAAACGCCAATACAATGATGGAACAATAAAATGCATGCCTTACGCAAATTTCTCCATGGTTGGGCTCGACATACTGCTGGAATCCTTAAAAAAGAGAAAATACGTCTATCATCTATTATTAATGATTTGGAGGCTTATGCGGAAGTCAAGCTTTTATCTGCACAAGAGATTGAGCTTAAAAACCAATCAAATGCAGAAATTGCCAGACTACTCCGCGAGGAGGAACTCAAATGGTACCAACGCTCTAAAGCGAGATTCATTATGGAAGGAGATGCGAACACAAGATACTTCCATGATGTGGCTAATGGCAAGCATAAGAAGAAACTTATTCACTCTCTTATCCAGGATGAAGGTATGATTGAGGGGCAGGAGCAACTTAAATCGTATATTACTAGTTATTATAAATCTTTGTTTGGGGCACCGTGAGAGAATTCCTTCTTGTTGGATGAGTCCCAAACTGCAGATATTCCTTAGGTTTCTGTTCTGAAAAACGACTTTCTAACCGCCCCGTATACGGAGGATGAGGTTAAGAAAGCCATTTTTCAGATGGAACATAACATGGCACCTGGGTCTGATGGTTTTCCAGCGGAATTTTACCAAAGGTTCTGGGAAGTTATCAAAGTGGACCTCATGCAATTGTTTGTATTCCTACATGCTGGGCAGCTAGACCTTTTTAGACTAAACTTTGGCAACATAATTTTACTTCCTAAGGTTAATAATACATAACGAATACAACAATATCGTCCAATCTGCCTTCTTAACGTTAGTTTTAAAATTTTCACTAAAGTTGCTATGATTAGACTAAATCCGGTTGCTGACCATGTTGCAAGCCCATCTCAAACTTCTTTTATGCAAGGAAGAAATATCCTAGTTGGGGTAGTAATCTTGCATGAAACAGTTCATGAACTACATTCAAAGAAGTTGAACGGTTTATTGTTCAAAATTTACTTTGAGAAGGTTTATGATAACGTTAATTGGTCTTTCCTTCAGCAAACACTTTGTTGGGTCCGCAGCATAGAAAACAAAAAAATTTCTACGGTGTGAACTACACGCCAAGATCTATCTACTAGGTACAAAGCAACGGGTGGACATACATCCAACGAGAACTTACCCTCGTAGACAACGAGCTTTGTTAACGAGTAGGAACTCGTGGTTGATGTAGTCGTACACTTGCCGATCTCAAGATCATGAGGAAGTCCAGCAGGTCCGGCTCCAGCACGTCCATCAGATCCAGCTCCAGCAGCACCAAGTCCAGCACCGCAAAGCAGCGGTGCATCCGTGATCGCACACACGTCCGGTACCCCGACAACCTCCGTCCCTCGCTCCAGCAAAGCAGCGGAAGCAGCAACTCCTTTCCAGATAAAGCCACCGGGAATATGTATCTCGCTAATCCGAGACCATGGGGAATAATACTAGAGGGGGAGAGAGATCCTTCACAAGGAGGTGTGTGGAAGAAGGAGAGTGAGGGGGCATTTTATAGGAGGAGGGGGGGTGCCCCTCTCTCCATGGCCGGCGCATGGGGGTTGACTCCTCACCTCCCCCATTCATGTGGTGGTAACCCCTCCACATTAAAATGCCCCTTCACATTCTCTTTTAAAGTCTCCACTTTAAATGCATTAAATTTCTCCAAATTTAATGCTCTCTCATTTAATAAAACTCTTTTATTATTTTTATTCAGAATTTTGTTAATTAATTTAATTAACAAACATTCACATAAAACCTCGTGCAACATTTCAATATTACATGTAGAACCAATTTCAGCAATTTCACCCGAAACAGTTTCGGTGTCTATTGAAATAATTCCAGCGCTTTCTTAAATCTTTATCTGAAACATATTTGCTCCAAATGGTGTCGGTATCCCTTAAGTGTGTCACCCTACGGTTCACGAATAATGCAGACATGATCGAGACCCTTCTCAGATCAATAATCAAAAGCGGGACCTGGAGATCCATACTGACTCCTACACATTCAACGATGACTTCTGTGATTGTGAGAACCTTTAACGCTAGTAACTAAATCCCTTTGTCTCGTGATATATTACATGTCCGAGATTCGATCATCGGTATCTCCATACCTAGTTTGATCTCGTTGCCGACATGCACTCTTTTCTCGTTCCCGTGATATAACATTCTAGTGATCACATCACTTGCTTGCAAGCTATCTTAATGTGATATCACCGAGAGGGCCCAGAGTATATCTATCCGTCATCGGGATTGACAAATTCCACTCTTGATCCATGAGCCTCAACATAACACCTTCGTAGCACTGAACCCATCTTTATAGTCACCCTGTTACGGTGTGACGTTTGATGTTATCAAGATACTCTTCCGGTGTTAGCAATTAACATGATCTCATGGTCTAAGGATAAAGATTACTTCGTATGATGTTATAGCAATATAAACATAATGACTTTGATCGTACTGCTATACTTCGGATGAATGTTCATCACATCATTCCACCAATGTTGTGACCTCGTTATTAACAACATCCAATGTCCATGATCAGGAAACCTTGATCATCTTGTTAATCAACGAGCTAGTCTATAAGAGAGGCATAACTAGGAACCCTTTTTGTTTATTAAACACACATGTATTGATGTTTCCGATCAATACAATTCTAGCATGCAAAATAAACATTTATCATAAACATGGAATAAGATAATAACCACTTTATTATTGCCTCTCGGGCATATTCCCTTCAGTCTCCCACTTGCACTAGAGTCAATAATCTAGTTTGAAAAACTTTGCGTATTGAACACCTATGGCTTTTTGGTGTTGCATATACGTGATTGCTAGTGGTTAACATAATCTCTGGATCTGACAGTTTCAGGTCCATGTGTATTTGCATGTCTTTGCGTCTCTACGCATCACTCATTCTCAAATGAGATGGCATTGTATAAATTTGGTCCTTTGGTGAGACCTTTAGTTCGTTCGGCTCAAAATATGTTGATATTATTATCACACAATATATCTTCATAGTATTAGCCCACTTTGAATCACACCTAGTTTGATAACAAACTAACTACTTAACACAAATGCCCTCCTTTACTTCTACTATAGCAGTTATATACTTAGCCTTTTATTGTAGTATCCGTCACAATGTCTCAACTTTGGAACTCATCCAAATCCATCTGGAACATCCATTCCATTACATTGTGCCACCCATAGTCTAAATTGAGATAAATTTAATTTGTATCTTGTGACAAAATTAGTATCAATGTAACACTTTATAATGAACTACCTTTAACTATTTGTCACTTATACATGATATATTCTTAGTTCTTCCAAAGCTCATAAGAATATATTTATTATTGTCCAATGATCATCTTATGAATCATTCTGATATATGCACATAACATTTAGAGCATAGGACATTCTGGATACATATCATGGTATAATCGATCAAAATCTTCATCTGATTTTACTCACCAAGTTTTGGAACACTTGAATCTTGATACAATTCTTTCCATGCAGCCAGAACCTTTCTTGTTATTTCCATATTGAACCCTTTAAATATCTCATACATGTATGTCTGGCACAACCATATTTGCACCTTAATCTATCCATATAGATATTGATGCCAAATATTCCGGGTTTGCCCAAGTCTTTCATCGAAATCTTATTTTAAGATACATCATTTCCAATCAACAATATGTACTCTACATAATGTACTAGAAATATGTCTCAGCGCTACCACTTAATTTCTTGCGAATGCAAGCATCTTCATCATCTCCGATGAATTTAAACTCTTTTAACAGTTTCATCATGGTGAAGATTCCAACTCCGCTATGCTTACTTCAACTATTGAAGTTTACATGCCCTTTTAGCACCCTTTGAATTAACAAAACCCTTCGAACCATGTCATGTACATGTCCTAGGTTACCATCCTATTAGAAGAACCTTGTTTTGTTTATTCAACTACCATATACCAAATTATATGTAGTGGTTGCTACATTAATCCGTCAAGACTATATATTGCTATGAAAGATCAAACCTTGTCATAGTCAACTCCTTGAACATTGTCGTAAACTTCTTTCCGACATGTCGACTATTTCATAGATATTAAACATCCATGTCTTATTTCTTTATAGATCCAAACATGACCGATAGGCTTCACGCCTTTACGGAGGGTCTTCCAAGTTCAGAAACTTGATTTCTCGTGTATAGATACTATCACGGATTCTATGACTTCTAGTCATTTTATGGAGTCAGGGCCCATCATCGCTTATTTTCATGTAGTCGGTTCATTATTGTCAAAACAATAACGACTTGCTTATCAAATCTTACTATTTGATTCTTACTGACCCACACGGTTCAATAGGAACTCTAATCTCCGAGATCACACCTTTTGTAATCGCGAGAGCCATGAGCATTATGGCCGCCACCGGGACACTTTCCGGCGCTGCGCTACTTAGCACATATAGCTAAGGTTCAACAACCTTATCAAAGTTCTATTGTCCTCCCACTTAACTTTTCACGAAAAATTCCTTCTCAAGAAACTTGTCGTTCTAAGCGACAAACTCTTTTGTCCTCGGTGTTATGGAGAAATTCCCAACAAATTCTTTGGGATAACCTACTAAGACGTGCTTATCCGACTTTGGTTGTAAACATTTTACTTATGCATAGCATACCAAAATTTAAGAAAAGACAATTCAGGTTTTATCCCAAACCATAACTCATATGATGTCATTTCAATGGATCACGATGGTGCTCTTTTCAGTGTAAAAGCGGTAGTCTCTAAAGCTTCAATCTTTAAAACATAATGGCAGTTTTATAAATGACACCTTTGATCTTACCATGTCAAACATGGTTTGATTTCATCTATCGAACATACCATACTCCTGTGGTTTATCGGGAAATCCAAATTCATGGAAGAATTCCTCAAATCTTAGGTGTTTTGCTAAACATGTAACTCAAATATCTTCCTTTATGATCGAATCATAAACTCTTTATTTTCTTGTTACATTGATTTTCCGCTTCAGCTTGAAAGTCTTTGAACAACTTTCAAATGTTTCATACTTCTTCCTTATTAAGTAAATATACAGATATATTCACGCAAATTTTCGAAGAAAGCATATGAAGCAAAAAAGATCCATCGCATATGGCTACACATAATGGATATGCACATCAGCATGCACAATTTCCAATAAGCTAGTCATCCGTTCCTCTCTGGCCTATGGACGGAGTTTCAATTATCTCGAGGAAAGTCTCACATGCGTCAATTGATCAAAATCAAAAACTCCAAAAATCCATCAACATGGAGTTTCTTCATGTTTTCTTTCAAATATAATTTAAACAGCGATGTCACTTCATAAGTGCTCTTTCAATCATTTGTCTTGCGACATTTTAGCAATAGTGTTTATGGATGTGATTTCTCCAACTAGACTTGTAAAAGTTCATCCATCCTTTATGGAATACGGTAATTATTTGAACAACCATTGTTCTCATAATACCGGAACAAAATAACAATTATTTAAACAAATCTTGAAGGCTTGGTTTGATGACAACAAAAAACACAATAACACTTTATTTGTTTTCGATGAACATCATCACTCATTCTCTTGGTAGTTACTTAGGCCATTGTAGATCATGAATTGCGTTGTCCTATATGACACTTCATACCAACCAATTCGGTATCCAATACCGGTATCCAATACCTAAGAACCACATTAACAAGCAAGGAATATAGCCATAACATGTATATGTTCTATATACCTAAGTTGGACATCTCCAACCTTTTATTTTCTGCCAAATATTTTATAGATTCTCTTTCAGCAATTCCTTTTCTTTTAAAAGAATCTATCAACATCAATAGTGGTGTCATCAACATGACACATGGTACAAAGCGTATATAGTCAAATACTAATACCTTTGGACTTGCACTTTGAAGTGGATCACCATCATCAAATGTTTGGTGTTCTTTCAAAAATCCATTCTTTAGTAATCTATTAGTGTAGTAAACATTTTACTTACACCTTCTATTCATCCTTATCATGACAACTTTCATGATCAAGCTACTATAGCTTATAAGGAAGAATCACGAGTATAATATCAGTTCCCAAAACCTTTTTGGTAGATTCTGATGCCTAGCATCTCCATCCTTCACAAATTCTCATACAATATGAGAACATGTATTTTGCTAAATTATACTCTATCATTATGCAACCAAAAACATTGTTTTAGATATCACAATATCTTTCACACATGATGGTTTCTGAAACAATTTCCAGCTCCAATATAATCTTGATATTAAAACAACTTTTTGAATATCAATAATCATGGAGGCAAACATGATACTTTAGATACTAAAATTGGAATTCTTACTCTTGATTTAATACTACTTATTAAACTTCATGGAGTAAATAGAGTTTGCTGAAAGTTTGCAATAGGACTTATAAACTTTAAATTGACATTCAAAACAATACGATACCAGTTCGTAAAGTAAATATCCAGAATTCTATAGTTCTATTATCTCAATTGAAACTAAGCATAAGGCAGTGAACAGATGCCAATGACTACAAAAAATTATGCAAATTCACTTTGATTTATTTTATGACAAATTTAGTTCGACTAATCTAAATTAGAAATGAACTCCCACTCAAAAACGACATCCCTCGTGCCTTTTTGGTGATTACATGAACCAAATCCACTACACCAAGTCCGATCATCACGTGAGTTGATGTAGCTTCAAAGGCGAGCATCTATATGGGCATCATATCAACTATATGACTCATGCTTAACCTTTCGGTCCGTGTTCCGAGGCCATGTCTGTACATGCTAGGCTCGCCAAGTAAGAACCTTAGTATTCACATATAACCCCTTGTAATATTTCAATATCACATGCAGAACCACTTTCTGTAATTTCACCCGAAACAATTCCGGTTTCTATCAAAACAATTCCTGCGCTTTGCAATTCTTTTGTCTGAAACATATGTGCTCCAAAATGGTGTCCGGTAACTCTTAAGTGTGTCACCCTACGGTTTGCGAATAATACAGACATGATTGAGACTCCTCTCAAATCAAAAATTAGAAGCGGGACCTGGAGATCCATACTGACTCCTGCATATTCAACGATGACTTCTGTGATCGTGAGAACCTTTAACGCTTGCAATTTAATCCCTTTGTCTCATGATATAATACATGTCCGAGATTCGATCATCGGTATCCAAATACCTAGTTTGATCTCGTTACCGACATGCACTCTTTTCTCGTTCCCATGATATAACATTCTAGTGATCACATCACTTGCATGTAAGCTATCTTAATTTGATATCACCGAGAGTGCCCAGAGTATATCTATCCGTCATAGGGATTGACAAATTCCACTCTTGATCCATGAGCCTCAACATAACACCTTCGTAGCACTGAACCCATCTTTATAGTCACCCTGTTACGGTGTGACGTTTGATGTTCTCAAGATACTCTTCCGGTGTTAGCAATTAACATGATCTCATGGTCTAAGGATAAAGATTACTTCGTATGATGTTATAGCAATGTAAACATAATGACTTGATCGTAATGCTATACTTTGGATGAATGTTCATCACATCATTTTACAAATGCTGTGACCTTGTTATTAACAACATCCGATGTCCATGATCAGGAAACCTTAATCATCTTGTTAATCGACAAGCTAGTCTATAAGAGAGGCATGACTAGGAACCCTTTTTGTTTATTAAACACACATGTATTGACGTTTCCGATTAATACAATTATAGCATGCAAAATAAACATGTATCATATATAAGGAATACATAATAACAACTTTATTATTGCCTCTCAGGGCATATTTCCTTCAGTCTCCCACTTGCACTAGAGACAATAATCTAGTTCACATAGTGATAAATCTAACACCCATGGAGTTCTGGTGTTGATCATGTTTTACCCTAGGGAGAGCTTTAGTCAACGGATCTGCTACATTTAGGTCTGTGTGTATGTTACAAATCTTTATATCTCCATCCTTGACATGCTCGCGGATGGAGTAAAACTGGCGCCTAATATGCTTGGAATTCTTGTGAGACCTCAGTTCCTTGGCGTTGGCTATGGCTCCATTGTTGTCACAATAGATCACCATTGGGTCCAATGCACTAGCAACCACACCTAGTTCCATAATGAACTCTTTCATCCAAACCGCTTCCTGCGCCGCTTCTGAAGCAGCAACATATTCCGCCTCCGTCGTTGATCCAGCCACTATAGGTTGTTTGGAACTCCTCCAACTAACTACTGCTCTGTTCAAGAGAAATACGTATCTGGATTGTGACTTAGAGTCATCCGGATCAGTGTCAAAGCTAGCATCGACATAACACTTAGCGACTAGCTCTTCTTCACCTCCGTATATAAGAAACATATCCCTAGTTCTTCTCAAGTGCTTGATGATGTTCTTGACCGATGTTCAGTGTTCCGAAACTGGATCAGATTGGTACCTACTAGTCAAACTAATAGCATGTGCCACATCCGGTCTTGTACATAGCATGGCATACATAATAGAGTCTATGGCCGAGGCATAGGGGATCTTATCCATTATCTCTCTTTCTTCCGCCGTAGCCGGACTTTGAGTCTTGCTCAATGTCTTGCTTTGCAACATAGGTAAGAACCCCTTCTTACTCCCGTCCATATTAAACTTCTTTAATATCTTATCAAGGTATGTACTCTGCGATAGCCCAATTAGGCGCCTTGATCTATCTCTATAGATTTTAATGCCTAATATATATGACGCTTCACCAAGGTCTTTTATCAAAAATTTGCTGTTTAGATAACTTTTAACACTGTTTAAAAGATCTATATCATTTCCAATCAATAATATGTCATCCACATATAATATCAGAAATGCCACATTGCTCCCACTCACTTTCTTGTAAATATAATCCTCTCCATAAGTTTGGACAAATCCAAACTCTTTGATCACCTCATCAAAGCGGAGATTCCAACTCCGGGATGCTTGCTTCAGTCCATAGATGGATCGCTGAAGTTTGCATACCTTATTAGCATCCTTAGGATCGACAAAACCCTTAGGTTGTATCATATAACACTCTTATTCAATATTACCATTGAGGAACGCAGTTTTGACATCCATCTGCCATATTTCATAATCGAAATATGCAGCAATTGCTAACATAATCCTAACTGACTTAAGCATCGCTACGGGAGAGAATGTCTCATCATAGTCAACTCCTTGAATTTTTCGAAACCCCTTTGCCGAAAGCCGAGCCTTATAGATGGTCACATTACCATCAACATCAGTTTTTCTTTTGAAAATCCATTTATTCTCAACGGCCTTTCGATCGTGAGGTAAGTCCACCAAGGTCCATACCTGGTTCTCGTACATGGATTTCATCTCGGATTTCATGGCTTCTAGCCATTTGTTGGAATCCGGGCTCATCATCGCTTCTTCATACGTCGTAGGGTCATCTATTTCATCAACCATGAAATTCACAACAGGATTACCGTACAGTCAGGAGTTGCACGTGTCCTACTTGACCTGCGAGATTTGGTAGTGTCCTCTTTCGGAGTCTCATGATCAATATCATTAGCTCTCTCTTCATTAGGTGAAGTCAACTCCGAAACAATTTCCGGTGCTGCGCTACTCGCCATTTCATGAAGAGAAGGTTTAGTAACCTCTTCGAGTTCTACCTTCCGACTACTCACACCTTTCGCGAGAAACTCCTTCTCAAGAAAGGATCCATTCTTGGCAACAAAAACCTTGCCCTCGGATATGTGATAGAAGGTATACCCAATCGTTTCCTTAGGGTATCCTATGAAGACGCATTTTTCCGCTTTGGGTTCGAGTTTATCCGGCTTAAGTTTCTTCACATAAACATCGCATCCCCAAACTTTAAGAAATGATAGCTTAGGTTTGTTTCCAAACCATAATTCATACGGTGTCGTTTCAAAGGATTTAGATGGTGCCCGATTTAAAGTGAATGCAGCTGTTTCCAGTGCATAACCCCAAAATGACAGTGGCAAGTCAATTAGAGCATCATAGATCGAACCATATCCAATAAAGTACGATTACAACGTTCCGACACACCATTACGTTGTGGTGTTCCGGCAGGCGTGAGTTGTGAAACTATTCCACACTCTTTCATGTGTGTGCTAAACTCGTAACTTAGATACTCACCTCCACGGTCAGACCGAAGAAATTTGTTTTTTCTATTACGATGATTTTCCACTTCATTCTGAAATTCCTTGAACTTTTCAAAGGTTTCAGACTTGTGTTTCATCAAATAGATATACCCGTATCTACTTAAATCATCCGTGAAAGTAACAAAATAACGATATCCACCTCGCGCTGACACACTCATTGGTCCACATACATCAGTATGTATGATTTCCAATAAATCTGTCGCCCGTTCCATTGAACCGGAAAACGGCGTTCTAGTCATCTTGCCCATAAGGCATGACTCACATGTATCAAATGATTCAAAATCAAGTGATTCCAAAAGTCCATCAGAATGGAGTTTCTTCATGCGTTTAACGCCAATATGACCTAGACGGCAGTGCCACATATATGTAGATATATCATTATCAAGTTTAATCTTTTTAGAATTAACATTATGAATATGCGTAATACTATTATCGAGATCCAATAGAAATAAACCATTCAACACAGGTGCATGACCATAAAAGATATCATTCTTATAAATCGAACAACCATTGTTTTTAGATTTAAAGGAATAACCACTTTGCATCAAACACGATCCGGATACAATGTTCATGCTCAATGCAGGCACCAAATAACAATTATTTAGGTTTATAACTAATATCGATGGCATATGGAGAGGCAGTGTTCCAACGGCGATCACATGAACTCTTGATCCATTGCCGACCCGTATCGTGACCTCATCCCTTGCTAGTTGTCGCTTGTTTCGCAGCCCCTGAATCAAGTTACATATATTAGCAACCGATCCCGTATCAAATACCCAGGTGCTACTGCGAGTACTAGTCAAGTACACATCAATAACATGTATATCACATATACCTTTGTTTGGCTTGCCGGCCTTCTTGTCCGCCAAATACTTGGGGCAATTGCGCTTCCAATGACTAGTCCGCTTGTAATAGTAACACTCGGTGTCAGACTTAGGACCAACTCGGGGTTTCTTTTCAGGTGTGTCAACAGATTTGCCACCCTTCTTTCCCTTGTGCTTGCCTTTCTTGTCCTTCTTGAAATCGGTGGTCCTATTGATCATCAACACTTGATGTTATTTCCTAATCTCCACTTCTGCAGTCTTAAGCATTGACAGAAGCTCGGGAAGAGACTTCTTCATGCCCTGCATATTATAGTTCATCACGAAGATCTTGTAGCTAGGTGGCAGAGATTGGAGAACATGATGTATGCCTAAGTCAATGGGAATTGTTATTCCCAAGGACACAAGCTTATCGGTGTACCCAGACATTTTGAGTACGTGCTCACTAACGGAGCGGATCTCCTCCATCATGCAGCTAAAGAACTTTTCAGTAGCATTATAACTCTCTACGGCGACATGGGTATCAAAATTTTCAATTCTCCCATGGTATCAAAGGCATTGCCATTTTCGAAAAGCTTTCGAAGTTCTGGCTCTAGCCCATACAGTATGCCGCAATGAACTAAGTTGTGGTCCTCCTGATGAGTCATATAGACATTCTTTTCCTCGTCAGGGGCATCAGGAGCTGGTGGGGGGCCTAGCGGCGCATCTAGCACATATTGCTTTTGTCCAGCAGTGAGGAGAATCCTCAAATTCATAGGTCAGTTGGTGAAGTTGCTACCATTCGCAGCAAGTTTCTCTTTCTCCATGAACATATTAAAATTAAAAGCAGGTGGTGCCATCTACAACAGAATTTGTAAAGTTTATTTAGACTAAGTTTATGATAGAGTGAGTTCAACTAATCCAAATTACTAATGAACTCCCACTCAAAAACGACATCCCTCGTGCCTTTTTAGTGATTACATGAACCAAATCCACTACACCAAGTCCGATCATCACGTGAGTCGGTGGAGCTTCAAAGGCGAGCATCTATATGGGCATCATATCAACTATATGACTCATGCTTAACCTTTCGGTCCGTGTTCCGAGGCCATGTCTATACATGCTAGGCTCGCCAAGTAAGAACCTTAGTATTCACGTGTGTAAAACTGTCTTACACCCGTTCCTATGAAAGCGTAGATTCGAGTACATCTGATCATCACGTGATGTCTCGAAACATGATCCATAGAATGGTGCATACTCAAGGAAGAACACATTTTTATCTTGATATCTAAATGAGGGATCATCTTACAATGCTACAGAAAGCGCCAAACTAGCAGTATAAGATGCTAGCATCTAATGTGTAAAGTGAGATGATATGGTCCATGCATTTGATCTCTATCATTTGCATCGTGGTATGATCTCTATAATTCCTTTGTGTGTAAGGCCAAGGTCTATGGAACTTACACGTTGAGTGAGTTGTAAGAGTATCTATCATACATCTACTTACAACAATACCATGTCAAGACACTAGCCCAGCAACGATCTAAACTAGACGCCTCTAATTTATCAATTGCAAGTTTTACGTGGCTTAGGGCTTTCGGAGATAGAACTGTTCTTACCTACGAACATGAACCACAACGAGGATAACCAAGTTATTAGCAACTCGTTGTAAATCAGATATTGACTATAGTAGGAGAGACAGACACCCGCCAGCCACTTATGCAAAACAAGTTGCATGTCAGTCGTGGAACCGGTCTCATGTACGATGACATGTAAGGTTGGTCCGAGCCGCTTCATCCCACTATGCCACCAATATCCAAAATACATAGAAGATGCAATAACATGATCATCATCGCCCACATATCAACATATGTGTACTACCCGTGCTAAGCACCTACGCATAGACCTGGATCTAATACCACTATTGGGTCCGCAGCATAGAAAACAAAAAAATTACTATGGTGTGAACTACACGCTTAAGACTACAGAAGTGGATATTAGGAAAGAACATCAAGTGTTGATGATCAATAGGACCACCGGTTTCAAGAAGGACAAGAAAGGCAAGCACAAGGGAAAGAAGGGTGGCAAATCTGTGACGCGCCTGAAAAGAAACCCCGAGCTGGCCCTAAGTCTGATACCGAGTGCTACTATTGCAAGGGGACTAGCCATTGGAAGCGCAACTACCCCAAGTATTTGGCGTACAAGAAGTCCGGCAAGGCAAACAAAGGTATATGTGATATACATGTTATTGATGTGTACTTGACTAGTACTCGCAGTAGCACCTGGGTATTTGATAGGGGATCAGTTGCTAATATATGTAACTCGATTCAGGGGCTGCGGAACAAGCGACAACTAGCAAGGGATGAGGTCACAATGCGGGTCGGCAATGGATCAAGAGTTGATGTGATCGCCGTCGGAACGCTGCCTCTCCATATGCCATCGGGATTAGTTATAAACCTAAATAATTGTTATTTGGTGCCTGCACTTAGCATGAACATTGTATCTGGATCCTGTTTGATGCAAAGTGGTTATTCGTTTAAATCTGAAAACAATGGTTGTTCGATTTATGTGGATAATATCTTTTATGGTCATGCACCTATGTTGAATGCTTTATTTCTGATGGATCTCGATAGTAATATTACGCATATTCATAACGTTAATGCTAAAAAGATTAAACTTGATGATGATATATCTGCATATATGTGGCACTACCGTCTAGGTCATATTGGCATTAAACGCATGAAGAAACTCCATTCTGATGGACTTTTGGAATCACTTGATTTTGAATCATTTGATACATGTGAGCCATGCCTTATGGGCAAGATGACTATAGCGTCATTTTCCGGTTCAATGGAACGGGCGACAGATCTATTGGAAATCATACATACTGATGTGTGTGGACCAATGAGTGTGTCGGCGTGAGGTGGATATCGTTATTTTGTTACTTTCACGGATTTGAGTAGATACGGGTATATCTATTTGATGAAACACAAGTCTGAAACTTTTGAAAAGTTCAAGGAATTTCAGAATGAAGTGGAAAATCATCGTAATAGAAAGATCAAATTTCTACGGTCTGACCGTGGAGGAGAGTATCTAAGTTACGAGTTTAGCACACACATGAAAAGAGTGTGGAATAGTTTCACAACTCATGCCTGCCGGAACACCACAACGTAATGGTGTGTCAGAACGTCATAATCGTACCTTATTGGATATGGTTCGATCTATGATGTCTCTGACTGACTTGCCACTATCATTTTGGGGTTATGCACTAGAAACAGCTGTATTCACTTTAAATCGGGCACCATCTAAATTCGTTGAAACGACACCGTATGAATTATGGTTTGGAAACAAACCTAAGTTGTCATTTCTTAAAGTTTGGGGATGCGATGTTTATGTGAAGAAACTTCAACCGGATAAACTCGAACCCAAAGCAGAAAAATGCGTCTTCATAGGATACCCTAAGACAAAGATTGGGTATACCTTCTATCACAGATCCGAGGGCAAGGTTTTTGTTGCCAAGAATGGATCCTTTCTTGAGAAGGAGTTTCTCGTGAAAGGTGTGAGTAGTCGGAAGGTAGAACTCGAAGAGGTTACTGAACCTTCTCTTCGTGAAATGGTGAGTGGCGTAGCACCGGAAGTTGTTTCAGAGTTGACTTCACCTAATGAAGAGAGAGCTAATGATATTGATCATGAGACTCCGAAAGAGGAAACTACCGAACCTCGCAGGTCAAGCAGGACACGTGCAGCTCCTGAACTGTACGGTAATCCTGTTGTGAATTTCATGGTTGATGACATGGATGACCCTGCGACGTATGAAGTAGCGATGATGAGCCCGGATTCCAACAAATGGCTAGAATCCATGAAATCCGAGATGGAATCCATGTACGAGAACCAAGTTTGGACCTTGGTGGACTTACCTCACGGTCGAAAGGCCGTTGAGAATAAATGGATTTTCAAAAGAAAAACTGATGTTGATGGTAATGTGACCATCTATAAGGCTCGACTTGTCACAAAGGTGTTTCCACAAATTCAAGGAGTTGACTACGATGAGACATTCTCTCCCGTAGCGATGCTTAAGTCAGTTAGGATTATGTTAGCAATTGCTGCATATTTCGATTATGAAATATGGTAGATGGATGTCAAAACTGTGTTCCTCAATGGTAATATTGAAGAAGAGTTGTATATGATACAACCTAAGGGTTTTGTCGATCCTAAGGATGCTAATAAGGTATGCAAACTTCAGCGATCCATCTATGGACTGAAGCAAGCATCCCGAAGTTGGAATCTCCGCTTTGATGAGGTGATCAAAGAGTTTGGATTTGTCCAAACTTATGGAGAGGCTTGTATTTACAAGAAAGTTAGTGGGAGAAATGTGGCATTTCTAATATTATATGTGGATGACATATTATTGATTGGAAATTATATAGATCTTTTAAACAGTGTTAAAAGTTATCTAAACAGCAAATTTTTGATGAAAGACCTTGGTGAAGCGTCATATATATTAGGCATTAAAATCTATAGAGATATATCAAGGCGCCTAATTGGGCTATCGTAGAGTACATACCTTGATAAGATATTAAAGAAGTTTAATATGGACGAAAGTAAGAAGGGGTTCTTACCTATGTTGCAAGGCAAGAAATTGAGTAAGACTCAAAGTCCGGCTACGGTGGAAGAAAGAGAGATGATGGATAAGATCCCCGATGCCTCGGCCATAGGCTCTATTATGTATGCCATGCTATGTACAAGACCGGATATGGCACATGCTATTAGTTTGACTAGTAGGTACCAATCTGATCCAGGTTCGGAACACTAGATAGCGGTAAAGAACATCCTCAAGTATTTGAGAAGAACTAGGGATATTTCTTATATACGGAGGTGAAGAAGAGCTAGTCGCTAAGTGTTATGTCGATGCTAGCTGTGACACCGATTCGGATGACTCTAAGTCTCAATCTGGATACGTATTTCTCTTGAAACGGAGCAGCAGTTAGTTGGAGGAGGTCCAAACAACCTATGGTGGCTGGATCAATGACGGAGACGGAATATGTTGCTGCTTCAGAAGCGGCGCAAGAAGCGGTTTGGATGAAAGAGTTCATTACGGAACTAGGTGTGGTTCCTAGTGCATTGGACCCAATGGTGATCTATTGTGACAACAATGGAGCCATAGCCAATGCAAAGGAACCGAGGTCTCACAAGAATTCCAAGCATATTAAGCGCCGGTTTCACTCCATCCGCGAGCATGTCAAGGATGGAGATATAAAGATTTGTAAACTACACACGGACCTAAATGTAGCAGATCTGTTGACGAAATCTCTCCCTAGGGAAAAACATGATCAACACCAGAACTCCATGGGTGTTAGATTTATCACTATGTGAACTAGATTATTGTCTCTAGTGCAAGTGGGAGACTGAAGGAAATATGCCCTGAGAGGCAATAATAAAGTTGTTATTATGTATTCCTTATATATGATAGATGTTTATTTTGCATGCTAGAATTGTATTGATCGGAAACATCAATACATGTGTGTTTAATAAACAAAAAGGGTTCCTAGTTATGCCTCTCTTATAGACTAGCTCGTTGATTAACAAGATGATCAAGGTTTCTTGATCATGGACATTGGATGTTGTTAATAACGAGGTCACAACATTGGTGGAATGATGTGATGAACATTCATCCGAAGTATAGCAGTACGATCAAAGTCATTATGTTTATATTTCTATAACATCATACGAAGTAATCTTTATCCTTAGACCATGAGATCATGTTAATTGCTAACACCGGAAGAGTATCTTGATAACATCAAACGTCACACCGTAACAGGGTGACTATAAAGATGGGTTCAGTGCTACGAAGGTGTTATGTTGAGGCTCATGGATCAAGAGTGGAATTTGTCAATCCCGATGACGGATAGATATACTCTGGGCCCTCTCGGTGATATCACATTAAGATAGCTTGCAAGCAAGTGATGTGATCACTAGAATGTTATATCACGGGAACGAGAAAAGAGTGCATGTCGGCAACGAGATCAAACTAGGTATGGAGATACCGATGATCGAATCTCGGACATGTAATATATCGCGAGACAAAGGGATTTAGTTACAAGCGTTAAAGGTTCTCACGATCACAGAAGTCATCGTTGAATGTGTAGGAGTCAGTACGGATCTCCAAGTCCCGCTGCTGATTATTGATCGGAGAGGGGTCTCGATCATGTCTGCATTATTCGCGAACCGTAGGGTGACACACTTAAGAGTTACCGGACACCATTTTTGGAGCACATATGTTTCATACGAAAGAATTGCAAAGCGCATGAATTGTTTCAATAGAAACCGGAAATTGTTTCGGGTGAAATTGCAGAAAGTGGTTCTGCATGTGATATTGAAATATTGCAAGGGGCTATATGTGAATGTTTGTTAATTAAAGTAATTAACAAAATTCTGAATAAATTTAATAAAAGGGTTTTATTAAATGAGAAAGCATTAAACTTGGAGAATTTTAATGCATTTAAAGTGGAGACTTTAAAAGGGAATGCGAAGAGGCATTTTAATGTGGAGGGGTTACCACCACATTAATGGGGGACGTGAGGGGTCACCCCCCCCCCATGCGCCGGCCATGGAGAGAGGGGGTACCCCCCCCCCTCCTCCTATAAAAGGCCACCCATTCCCTCCTTCATCCTCACACCTCCTTGTGAAGGATCTCTCTCCCCCTCTAGAATTATTCCCCCATGGTCTCGGATTAGCGAGATACATGTTCCCGGTGGCATTTCGTCTGGAAGGAGTTGCTGCTTCTGCTGGATCGCTGGAGCGAGGAGGTGGAGGTTGTCCGGTGGCTTGAACGTGTGTGCGAGTGCAAATGCGCTGCTGAGTTGCGGCGCTCGGACTTCCTCACGATCTTGAGATCGGCAAGTGTACGACTACATCAACCACGAGTTCCTACTCGTTAACAACACTCGTTGTCTCCGAGGGTAAGTTCTCATTGTATGTATGTCCACCCGTTGCTTTGTACCTAGTAGATAGATCTTGGCGTGTAGTTCACACTGTAGGAAATTTTTTGTTTTCTATGCTGCGGATCCAACAACTACATCATCCACGAGTTCCATCTCGTTAACAAAGTTTTGTTGTCTTCGAGGGTATGTTCTCTATGGATGTATATCCACCCGTTTCTTGTATCTAATAGATAGATCTTGGCGTATAATAGTTCCCATCGTAGGAAATTTTTTGTTTTCTATGCTGCGAACCCAACACGGCTATCTATCCTATCACCCGGCCTCCCAAAAACCACCTTGAGACTGTTAAAAGGAAAACCTAGAAAGGTCAGACCTTTGCCTTCCGCGTCCCGCTTGATCTTGATGACAACGCTTTAAGCTCCATCCAATCTGGAATGCATCACTTGATCATTGTTGTTTTGTGAAGAGTCATAATTTTCTCCCCCATACACCACTATGGGATAGCTTCATTAAGACACGTCTTCACATGTCCATTATCACCAATATGGACGGCAAGCTTCAAACAAATGATCTTCTCGAGATGCTTATCTTGAACTTGCCCTTCTCAACCTTGATGACGATCACCACTTGATGTCATCCTCTCATGGGCTATATGAGATCTTCACTTTTGATGCATGCCCATGAAAAGATACCTAACCAATATAGATAACACAAAGGCACATATATAATGGGTTAGTTCATGGAGCATAATTGACAAGCTTACCATACCACAAGACACATGGTACATTCTTTATGCTTTACGTGTTGACCAAGCTTGAATCTAGTCTTCACTCCTTGTATTGGTCAAGCAAGTATGTTCTGATGCTCTATCTTAATATCTTGAGGTACATAAAGAACTATTCATTTGATTATATGCTCTAAATCTTAGTCAACCATAGCTCAACTAATGAGGCTATCATGACACCGACTTAGAGCCATATCTTGAATTCATCTATTGAAATCACACACTCAAGATGTTGATCATATCATATTCTTCTTAAACTCGATGATCTTGATGCCAATACTCAAGGTATATCTTTATTATCTTTATCTTCATGGCATCCATACTTGAATCCAACACATGGACTACAAGCATGACCTAGGGATATTCCTTCATATAAAACTCAATGAAAACATTAGTCCATAGGGATTTCATTAATAACCAAAACCACACATAGGGGCAATTACCCTTTCAATATCCCCCATTTTGGTAATTTATGACGATCATAACAAGAGGGTTTATATAATGAATATTATAAACAAGTACGCAACTTATCTGAGAATAAGTTGTATACAAGAGGTTGTATTTGCTATGGTTAAGTAACACAAAGATACTAGCCCATATGAAAACCGATTCTACTCACACAAACTACAACTAATGCAAGAGATGTGAGTAGATCCAACATATATAGAGCAAACTCCCCCCACAATATATGCACGCGTGATGAACTTGAATTTCATTGCATACATTGTGAAGCATAACCTTTGGGAGAGTTTCCGCTATATATTGAACCATGCAAAACATAATAAAGATGAAATGCATGAAATACAAACACTTAAGAACAAACCAATCTTAATTACAAAACTATTTCCCTTAAAACCCTCTAAACTTCTCCCACATTGACAACAGGTGCCAAAATGGATGACAAGATTAGAAGGACAATATAGTATGAGTTCCTACCCAAGGTGTGCATTACTCGTAATATGAGTGAAAACATATGCACATATCCAATGACGAATACTTGGAGGAAATCAAACTATATTGAGGATCAAATATTCATGAAAGGATAACAAGATGAAGAAACTTCAATGGATGAAGTAAGTAATCAAAAGATCCAAATAATCTAATGGACAAATAGTGCTCTAAATGAAATAAGGAAGATCCCCAAGGTTCATACATAAATTAGTTGTTTCTTTTGAATATAATATGCACAAACATGGAATCCTCACTCCTTCTATATCATTTGGAACACAACGAAGATGCAAGGAGTATAGATATAAATCAATACACTTGTAAAGACAAGCTTAATTCCAAAAGAAACCAAATATGAGATATGAGTACGTGAAGATGCAATAAAAGTAAACCGAGCACTCATAAATTAAGACCTTACCAATACCTTTATAAACAAGAGGATAAGAGAGATGGTTGGAAAATAGCAAGGATATTAACACTCTTGTGTATATAAGTTTCTGAGACATGAGAAGAATCCACAAAGAAACATCCAAACATAAGAGATTAATAAAAATAATAATACATGATATCCAAGAGGAAGTCATAACATATACCAAAAATGATATTTTTCTTAAGTGCATATATAGTCCATGGCTCTATTTTCTCTCATGGTATATCAATGAACTTCACCAAAGAAAAATAAAAACCTCAAAAACATCACAACTAACACTAAGGGAACTAATGCTAGTTGTGATATTTTGAGAAAGGAAACAAGTATCAAAAGGAAGGATTCAATGCAATTTTAACAATATTGCACATGATAGTACCCTGAGGAATTGATATGTAATAAATTGCTAGAAGGCATATTTGGAATTGGTGAATCATCCAAATGATTTTATATACTCCCCAAAATATGCATCATCTCAAATTACTCACATAAGCAATAAGGATAGAGAAATATTTCAAAGATCCTTACAAGAACCACAATATTTACAAACAAATAAATTCATGCCAAGATGTAACCTACAAGAGATTGGATGGAAGAATAGTACGCATGAATAAGATACTTGTTATCGAGATAGCAATGGTATGATGTAGTAGATAAGAGTTCTTCGATCATCCTAGCTTGGCTCCGATTATCCTGTGGTGACAACACCTTCCTTATAGATGAGACAAACATCCATTGCATCTCCAATGTACCTAAAACAACATTCAAGTACATCTTGGTCCCCAAAATTATTAGGTCCAAAGTGGTTAGACTAACCACACCACATAGGACATACTCCATAAAAATATGTGCATGTTTAGAGATGAAATTTGAATTTCATGCACATCATAGCCGTTTAAGGATTTGATGGAGTATACCCTATATATTGGATCAAAGAAAGCAAAACATGATATAAGTTATACATTTAGTAAACATGCATGAATGAGACTTTCAAGAACCAACAAAGATATAATTTGGACAAAACACCAAAACATTCAAGAAGGCATACAAGGTGTGACAAAACATATTTTTTTCCAAACTATATAAAAGAATCAAATCAACATAAGATTTGTTCAACAAAGTTCAACAAATGAACCAAGCAAAAACTATTGAGCATAAAAGATGAGATAAAAACACAAATGCTCAAAAGATTTATCTCATTCAAGCAAATATCATTGAGAAGAAAGAATGAGATAACAAACTCCCAAAAGAGTAAGGTTTCAACAAATAAACCAAACCCTTAACACTTTTCACAATGGCATAAGGTTCCGAGAAGAAAAGGTTTGTCTTCCACTAAAAACACATTTGATAATAATCAAAAACACCATCGTAGAGATGTTCAAAATCCAAGGAAGACAATGGGAGTCACAAGAATTTTTGGAAAGAAAAAATGCAATAAGAGGTGAAATCAAAGGTGAATATGATCCACAAATGCTACAACACCCAAGTATATCAATTGTCGAAGACAATGAGTGTATTGGAATTTATTTCTGGTGGTATATTGCACGGATATTAAAGATAAATCTTCACAATAAAAAGCATAGGATAGGAATAAAAAGATTAAGCACTATGCAAAGATAGAGATTCTTGATAGCTTCAACTAGTCACACAATCATGCAAAGCAATGATTATAATAACTTGAAGCAAATGTTCTCCCAAATAAGATACAGAGATATGCATTTGAGGAAGGCCACACCTAGAATTTCTTACTCAATCAAAGACCAAAAAGACGAGCAATAAAAGCTTCTAACAATCAGGACCTTGTTTTAGCTAACATGCCACCTAGATACAAGATAATCAACAATATCAACTCTAAGTGGCACCACCTCATATGTTCACATTTCCTAGGATTGTGATATGCAAAAGAAGCATATTACTCCCCCCATAATGTGGTATTCAATTTTTCTTAATAAGAGGAAAAAATACCTCAACTAGAGATAATTAATGGACATTTAGAATATGAATTTCTCATGAGTATGACATACCACATAGTGACTAGATAAGCTTACAATATCAATACTAAGTGGTATTACTCATGTACACACATTTTAAGGTTTGAGAGATGCGCGGGAGATACCTTCGATCTAGATTACGAATGTAGTATAGCTTCTTTTTCCCTAGTAGACCTAGGTTATCGAATCCTCGGGAAGCGAATGCATAGTGAAGATACTTCAACGGACCTTCAGGAATTTTAGAATTCCTTTTGTGTTTTTACCGGACCAATAGCTTGTGTCTTTTTGTTATTGTCGATGATGGAGAGAGAGGGCCTAGGGCGTTCTGTTTCACCTGTAGTTGTGCAAAACATCTGATGGAAATAAAAGATAGAAATAAAGTATGCATGTACTTGTTAGAGTAAGATAAATTATATGTGGGCAGTGCATCCATAATTGCTATTGCCTCCGCAACCGCTTATAGCAATAACCTACTAGTCTCATCCATAGAAGAAAGAGAACTAATGATATGCATAGTGATGTCACCATTAATCCCAAGCAAATCCCTCACATATAGTCGTACTACCCCTTCTGTCACTAGGGTTCCCAACCTGCAGATCAGTCATTACTCATACTCCATATACCTGGCTCAACCCTCAGGGTCTTGGGTACCTGACAAGTACTTAGATTGAGGCAAGAGAGGATACAATAATCATCATGTTATACAAACTAATACACGATCCCATCTATGATAAATAACATGCACAATTGCTACATGGCTAGGCCGAAGCCCTTAGCCCAAGGAGAATCACTCACACATAGAGATGAGATCAACAATCACAAACATTGTAATGAAAATCATAAGATTGATAGCAATAGTCTTAAAATGTCGCCAATCGAAGAATAGATCTACTATTACAAGTGGTGGAATATGGCTATGGAGATGGAGAAGGGTTTTGAGATCTGGAGGCGGCTGGTGATCTATGGCAGAGACTTTTTGCGAGGGTCTGGCTTCTTTGGGGCTTGTTTTCTTGTTACCCGAGGCTTCTATATATAGGGGTCCCTTCATGAAAGTTGTTCTGTTTGACCTAATAGTGGCGGCGCCAACTATACGGCCAGAATTTTGCTCCGGTCGTATAGTTGGTCGTTAAAGCGTCTGCCTCTACTTTACGACTCCTGGTTGCTTCTGGTTGTTAGAAATCTTGAATCTTTGACTTTAATGTAGTGATTCCCATCTTCAAACGACATTATCTGTGCAGAAAAAATATAAAAGAAAGGATTGCATACCCCTCTAAATATTAAGTATTAGTGGCGGGATATAGAGATATATTTCATCATAAGTATGAATAATATCCAGTTTAAATGTGGATGTAGATGGCTATATTTCAAAGCCATCAACATCCCCAAGCTTAAACTTGATCGTCCGAGCGCAAGAAAACCAAAATCAAAAAGGAACTCAACATTTAAACTGAAATAACGAGATAGTGATCTTACTCATGATTGGTAATCTCTTGTTTTCTCCACTTCATAAATCTGAAAAACTTCAGCATAGATAGAGTAATGGAAAGCATATCATACGGATTTTATGCATCCTTATAGTGCAGCAAAATTATTGTTAACATGGGCGATTAAAATGAGTAAACTTTATTCCATGTCATGTAATCAACTCATAGACTTGCCTTTAAACAATGAAGTATAATCATGTAAATTAAGAGTGTGAGAGTTGTCATGAAAAGCATATACACTAGAGAATCTCAATTCTCCCACATCAATAAATCAAGACTTTTCAATCACTATTTTTCTCTTTATTGTCCTTCAAGAATTTCAGTTTTTAAGTAATTGACTGCATGCCAAAGATTTTTATTAGTTTATCAGGTTGTAATGGACACTCGTGGCATCACTAAGGTTTTTGTTACTTTTGCATAGTGATTACTCATAACATCTAGAGGAGTGATTCCATCATGATTACAGCTACCCGGGATTGTTAAGAATCTTACCCGCTATAGCATTATTGCTACAAGTGTTTAATTAACTCATAGCCGAAATCTAGGAGTTTCCTCCATGAAGATCGTTCGTAGGCCAGCGGAGTTGTTGGCATCCCATGAAGTTTGACATGTATAAATCTATATCATTCTTATGATTAACAAGTCAAACTTTGGCATGCTCAAAAAAACCGCTAAACATTAATTCAATCGAACAAATCCTTTAAAAGAGAGCTATCAAGTCAATCAACATTTTCAGTGGTTTTGAGTGTCTCTAAAAATAAACCTTCAATACTAAGCACTACAACACCCAAGCCTTCAATTGTGAGACTTTTTCTTATTATAGTTGTTTAGCAATTTTTAGGCAAGACTTGGTTAATTACGAGAGCTGGAACAAAATGTACCCAATTAAATACCCATGCAAACGAAAATCTTACTACAGTACAAAGAGTCACTCCACCAATATAATATCTCAACATTTACTACTAACTAGCATGGGTTTCTCAAACTTCAAAAGTGAGGAGTCATAAGGCATACCTCTCATGTTTGGTTCCACTTCTCTCTTCCTCTTTTTATTTGCTTCTTCGAAACTCGAAGTCGATCTCTCTCCTGCAAACACATGAACCTCGAGGCGGAAAGAAAAGAAAGAGGGAAAATAAGGAAAAATGGAGAACTATTTTTGTAGTTTTTAAGAGAGGGAATTTAAAGAATAGAAAATTGGCGGTAAAGCGTGGCTAGAAAATCTCGAAAGCAAATAGAAACAACTAGAAAATAAAGTGTTGGGAAAACCAACACGAATGCTTATAAACTCAAATAAAAACACAACTCAAAAATAAATAAAAGCAAATGAACACCAAATAAAGATACATGAGGAAACTTCCCCAAGCTTAGGCTTTTTGCAAGCCCTTCAAATCATTGTGGTGGCAGGAAAAAGTTGTTACTCCAGTTCGCAAATTGAGTTTAGAGGTTACTAGTTGACTCTCAGAGGTTCAAAGAGAGGCTATGCATCCTCTCCACAGTCCCTCCAAGTCCTTGGAAATCTTGGTATGTGGCGAACCAGGTTTGTGGCTGCTCCCCTTGGTAAGGAACTTCTTGCTCCTCCTCTTGGTCCTCATCCTCTTCCAGAATATCCTCCACGGGCTGGTGTTTCTCAACCTGCAAGTCATATAGCAAACATCCTTCCTCGATAGAGAAAAGACCATTAGGCATAGAAGCGGGGTAGAGACGCCCAGCTCTAGTAATATGCAGGTAATAAACACCACCTCTCCTAGTGAGCATTCCACAAGCTTTCAAGGTGGAGAAACCAACACGTGTCTCACCTAGCACGGGGTGCAACTCACCTAGGTAGATGCCTAGGGCAGTGGCAAGCACGGTGATGATGCCTCCACCTGTGATTGGTCCTTGGCTTTGGGAGGCTTGGTGCTCCAAGTAGTGCACAAGGATTGCGCCCAAGTTGAGTGACAAGCCGCAGTTGATGTAAGCAGCCTTTATGAGGACTAGGATGTCCTCCTCATTTAGTCTCGTGAACTCATTACGTGCCTGCAAGGTGTTACAATAACATAGAACAAATAGCGAATTGCAGGATGTTGAATATTCTTCCCCTTGCTCACTCTAGTAGTGAAACTCATTCTATTATAGTATTGTTCAAGGGTAGGTTGTAAGCCAGTATAGGATGCACATAGGGCATTAACATCATTGTTTGGCAAATTAAAGCATGCGCACCATTCATCTAAAGTTATAGTGTAGTTGTTGTTCATAAGTCGGAAAGAAATAGTATCCTCTCCTTGCCATTGTTTAACGGAGCTTCGCAACAAACTTAGAAATTCAATGGTTAAGCGGCGATAAGTAGGCACATCATTGTACACAAAGTTTTGCAAGCCAGCTCTATTCCAAAGTAAATTGAAGTCATCAGAAATACCGAGTTGGTTCAATATAATGGGGCAAGCCCACTTGGTGGCCTTCACTTCGCGTTTCTTGATCTTGTCGAAGCGCTCACGTTGGAGCTCATTCCTGAACCGTATCCCCATGCGTTCTTGAGCGGCAGCCCGAGAAGCGCTAGCGGTGGCATGAGCATGAGTTTGGCTCCTTCTGTTCATTATCTAAAACATTGAAGAAAGACAAAAATAAAAATTTTTGATCCAACAATAGTAAGTACAATATATTCCTCATCAAAGCACACTAAAGAATCTCCTCAAAATAATAATCTAGGCAAGAAAATCATGGCAATTGGTTCATAGTAGGTCTCACCCTAGATTGATAATGACAATAGATCGAAGATGAATTTGCAAAAAGTAATTGGAGGATCGGAGGAGAAACATACCGTAGATCACTTGTGTGCGAGGAAATCGAACGAAATTGAGTGGAGATGAAGATCTCTTAAGGTTTTGAGAGAGTTTGGAGGTAGAAGAGAGAAAAAGGATTGAAGTTTTGGAGTTGGAGGTACCTTCCCGTGCGATTTTATGGTCGGGCGCAATTATATGGGCGCAACTATATGACCGGAACATTGTGTTCCCGCCGTATAGTTGGCCTTCTGTCAAGTTTTTTGGGTTTCCTCCTGGTGGGGTAGCTATACGGGCACAACTGTACGGCCCGAACAAAATGTTCCCGCCGTATAGTTGGTCGTCAAACTGTCTATCCCTGGGAGAGAAAATATACAAAAGCATAGATATCTATATGACCGGAACTATACGGCCGAAATTTTTATTCCCGCCATATAGTTCGTCGTTAAACTCTCAGTACATTGGAAAAGAATTTGTATGGAGGCACTGATATCTATATGACCGGAACTATACGGCTGGAATTTTTATTCCCTCCGTATAGTTGGTTGTTAAACTCTCAGTACATTTTAAAGAAAAAAATTCGATGGTAAAGATATCTATACGACTGGAGCTATACGGCCAGAATTTTTATTTCCGCCATATAGTTGGTCGTTAAACTCTCAATGTGTGTCAAAAAAAATTATGTTTCTTCGAAAATTACTTCTTTTCCTGTAACTTAGTGATATACCTTGTTTATGACAGAAAATTGACAGTAAATATTGTCGACCAACAACATGTATATAGCAGAATTTCAAGTACTACCGAACTTCTTCTCCTCAAATGGAGTTTTCTTACACTCTTTATTAAACATAAACTTAAACTAAAAACTAAAACTTAACTCAAACCTTTATTTAACATGGGTTGCCTCCCATGGAGATTTTTCACAGTCAATAGCTTGACCTTGACGATACTCACTTGGGCCAGATGAGTGGAACACCCACTCCAAAGTAATTGGCCTTCAAAGTGATGGCCTCTTCATCATGCTTGGCTTTCTTCTTCCTTGGGAAATGAATAACAAGAGGATCCCACGAAGGTAATTGCATCTTCACATTCCCTTCATGGAGGTTAATCAAAGTCTTAATAGTTCTTAAGAAAGGATGACCTAATATAATAGGAGCAACCATATCTTTAGGCATGTCAACAATAACGAAGTCAATTAGAGAAGGACAGCCTTTGATGTAAACTAAAGTGTTCTTCTTAATTTCTACAGCTTGTTTGTATGGAGAATCTTCTAGATGCAATTTTAGTTCAGTGATTTCGAAAGAGCCAAGGCTTAGCTTGTTAAAAAGACTCTTTGGGATTGTTGAGACGCTTGCACCTAGATCACAAAGTGCAGCTATCTCATTAGTCCTAATCTTAGTTTTAACCGTGGGATCAAATATATCATCTAGTTTAACAGGTAACTTTTCAGCATTTTCTTGTATTCCTCTTCAAGCTCGCGTACCTTAATTGCTACTTGATCAACAAAGTGTTGATACATGGCTTCATCGTTACCTTCACTTATCAGAATTTTGACGTTGATCCTCTTTACGAGGTCTTCGATGGTGTAGCTTGGTGAACGGGCATTGCTATAATCAAGCTCTTCAGGCTCCTCCCTTTAGATCCTCATCATTTTGAGTTCTTCAACAGGATTGGGCTCAGCTTTACCTGCAAATTTAGCTAGAATGAGAGTCTGACTCTAGATTATCTTACCTAGCTGTGCCTCAACAATCCTTGTTCTTTCTTGAAGGGCCTACAAATCATTTCTCAAACTAACAACTTGGTTAGATAATTTACCAAGCATAGCATCATGGTTCTCTGTTATTTTAACAAGAACATTGTTTTGTTCCTTTTGTGAGTCTATAAAAGACTTAAGTGTTTCTTGGAGACTACCATTACTAGTTCCCATACTATTATTAGGATTACCTGCAGGACTAGAATAGTGTTTCTGAAAATTAGGATTATAATTCTTCTTCCAAGAAGGGTTATAATCATTACGAGCTATGAAGTCTATTTCTTCAATATTTGTTTCAGGAATAGCTCTTACCTAGGTTTCCTTACCTTTTACGGCTAGTATGAGCTCATCCAACTTAGCATTGAGTTCTTTATTTTTTTGTGGTGAGATGGAGTTCACCTTCTTTGTGTTTGATCTATCCACATGTCATTGAGCATGGTTATTTTGCATATTGTCTAGCAGCTGCTTTGCTTCGGTAATATGTTTACTGATAAACGTTCCTCCAGCTATAGTACCAAGCATAGACTTAGACACAAGATTAAGAGCATTATAAAATAAATGGAGGATTAACCAATCTTCCATCCCATGACTAGGACAGTTTCTTAAGAACTCTTTCATCCTCTCCCATGCAAGCGCTAGTGGCTCACGCTCTTCCTGTCTAAAGCCAGTAATATTAGATCTGAGTTGCATAGTCTTTGCAGGTGGGAAAAACTTAGTCATAAATAAAGAAGTACATCCCACCCATGATGTAATAGTATTTCTAGGCAAAGATAGCAACCATTCTTTTGCTCTCCCACTCAGAGAGAAAGGAAATAGACACAATTTGACCGCATCAGGGTCAACGTCTTTTATACGCATCATATAACATATTTCAGTGAAAGTATTCAAGTGCATACCCGCGTCTTCAACAGCAGAGCCTCCAAATTGATTCTATTGAACCAAGCTTAAATAATGGGGCTTAATTTCATAGTCATCAGCAGCAATTCCTAGCTGAGTAATAGGAGTACGCAAATAATCATTGTTGGGAGTAGCAAACTCCCTAAGCTTCTTTTCAGCCATATTTCCTATGTTTTTGGGTTTCTTAAACAAAGAATTATAATAGTAAAAGCAAGAATTTAAAGGCTAACTAATTTTTTGGTTTATCAAATAAAGACTAAAAGAAAACTAACAAAATTAAAAGCAAGAATTAAAAATAGCAAGGTTCCTAATAACCTCACCAGGGTAGCTATTGCTTCCCAGGCAACGGCGCCAGAAAAAGGGTTGATACCTTCGATCCGAATTACGGATGTAGTATAGCTTATTTTTCCCTGGTAGACCTTGGTTATCGAATCCTTGGGAAGCGAATGCATAGTGAAGTTACTTTAACGGACCTTCGTGAGTTTTATAATCCTTTTCTATTTTTACCGGACCAATAGCTTGCGTCTTTATGTTGTTGTCGATGAAGGAGAGAGAGGGCTAGGGTGTTCGGTTTCACATGTAGCTGTGCAAAACATCTGATGGAAATAAAAGATAGAAATAAAGTGTGCATGCACTTGTTTGAGCAAGATAAATTATATGTGGGCTGTGCATCCATAATTTCTATTGCCTCCGCAACTGTTTATAGAAATAACCTACTAGTATCATCCATAGAAGAAATAGAACTAATGATATTCATAGTGATGTCACCGTTAATCCCAAACAAATCCCTCACATACAGCCGTACTACCCCTTTTGTCACTGGGTTCCCAACCTGCAGATCAGTCATTACTCATACTCCCTATACCTGGCTCAACCCTCGGGGTCTTGGGTACCTGACAAGTCCTTAGATTGAGGCAATAGAGGATAAAATAATCATCATGTCATACAAACTAATACACTATCCCATCTATGATAAATAACATGCACAATTGCTACATGGCTAGGCCAAAGCCCTTAGCCCAAGGAGAATCACTCACACATAGAGATGAGATCAACAATCACAAACATTGTAATGAAAATCATAAGATTGATAGCAATAGTCTTATAGTGTCACCAATCGAAGAAGAGATGTACTATTACAAGTGGTGGAATATGGCTATGGAGATGGAGAAGGGTTTTGAGATGTGGAGGCGGCTGGTGATCTGTGGCAGAGACTATTTGCGAGGGTCTGGCTTCTTCGGGGCTTGTTTTCTCATCGCCCGAGGCTTCTTTATATAGGGGTCCCTTCATGAAAGTTGTTTAGTTTGACCTAACGGTGGTGGCGCCAACTATACGACCAGAGCTATATGGCCACAATTTTGCTCCGGTCGTATAGTTGGTCGTTAAAGCGTTTGTGTCAACACCCGGATTGTTAATCCTCAGATGCCTATTATGCCATACCTCGCAATCCTAGGATTACCATTTTTGCGAGACATAACAGATTGGATATCATAGTACATCATCCATTACAAATCATAATAAGGTTTTACACAAATAAAGGATCTCATGATCCAGTCTTAATACAATCAAAGCAGCGGAATAATAAGCATAGTAGTGGGCTCCATCTTCAGTGTCACACGAAATGCTGTCGATCGGAGATGATCCTAGTTGTTGTAGCCGTCCTGCTGTCCATCTTCCCGATAGTCCTCCTCATAGTCTGGCCATGGGAATAGCCAGGGACAAAGCCATGAGTACTCTTTAAGTACTCGCAAACTATCACTAACAAGTAAGGTAGTTCTAGTAGGAAATTTAAGCTCTAGGTTTATTTTGCAAAAAGCCAGATTTATCTAAATTGAGTTCAGAAGTAAAGAAAGATAATTTAAGGTTCTAAATCACTTAAGTGGGAACTTAGTTTTCATGTTTACAACCCTGTTGTGGTCAAGTCAAAGTCACAATTCATTTCACAAGTCATTTTGAAAACATCTAACGACGGAAGAGTATGGGCACTCCAATTGTCCATGACCACGGACGCGGCTATTCAAATAGTTTGACACTCTGTAGAGGTGGTACACTTTCATCACAAAATTCGATACATCCGTCAGGGATAACCCTGAATCATCATACTTAGTTTGCGGATAATCAATCATAACCTTTCAATTACACACTCTAGTATAAGCACCTTCCCTATGAGCTTGGCCTCCCAGCCATGGCCATCTGCCATCCTGGGCACTGCATAGGTGGACACACATCAAGAGGTAGCCTCAGCTCAAACCTCCTCCGCGAGGGAACCCATACTAAGGCACATAAACTTCCGGCTAAGCCCTACCCAATTCAGGTATTGTGGTTGTACGGTAAAATTGGAATGGTATTGCATCGGAACCCAACCATCAGTTTTATAAAGGGGTAAGGCTCATGCCTCAACATTTTCATCATCAAATCCTTTGTGTTTCTCAAAACATGTCAAAACATCTCAATAGAATGAAGCATCATTCCAAGCTGTTCATAATCATTTTCACCAAGTATTCCCATATAAAGTGATCAACCTTTATGCTTAGCACTAGCCACCAAGGTTAAGAGTGTTCACTAAAGAGATGACATCTAAGTATAACTAGATAGGCCTAGTTTTATACTCTTTATGCTATCTATACTAAAAGCAAAGAACTTTGGTAAAGTATAAATAATAAAGCTTGCGAGTAAAACTTGGGATTGGTATAATCAAAAGTATATAACCAAAACATGCCTAGAGCATCTTGCTTAGGTTAATACTTACAAGGGTTAGCTTGCAAGGTCTAACTTGCTTAGTAGTGATGGCTTGCCTTGGGTGGTGTAGTGATTGAAGTTTTCTTCTTCGTCTTCGGGGTAGAACTCCTCCTCCTCGTATCCTTGGTCGGTACTATCGTCTATAAAGGAATACGGGGTACAAAATCACCAAACCATACTTAACTAAGTCTATTTAGCACACTAAGGCTCACACTTGATGATCTAGCATCATCACATGCATTAAAGAACTAGTTTTATTCATTTTATTTTAGAAAAAGTTATTTCTACTCATTGACCTTAATTAAGATTTAATATTCTCTAAATAGAATATGGGATCATGTTAACACATGTAATCACCACATATTCAAATACATGGGAATGTGATTTAAAGTGTTAGTCACATTTTATAAAGTTTAAGATTATTATTTAATAGATTTAAAGTGACTATAAATGCCCTAATAGCATCATTTTGGTACTAGTCCAATGTCACTGCATGCAAACCTAAATATTTTTATATATTCAGATAGATATTATCAAATGTGATTTTTGAGAGTTGGAATCAACTCAAAATCTATTATGGTTGATTTTTGAAAAATGTTTGAATTTGCAAAAGTCTCTGTCTTGTTATTTTTTCCAAAGATTATCTCTAACTACAAATGATTTAAATCCAACGGGCTTCGATTTATATTTCAATTACATTTGTATCAAAATTTGAATCATGCAATTTGGTTTAGTGAAACTCCCTGAATTGATTTTTGAATCTAGGCACATAATAGGGTTTTAACTAAAAAGGAAAATTCAATATTTGAATTTCGAGGCCAACGAGGGAAGTTAAACGGGACGACGCAGTTACACTACGCGGCGCAGAGGGCTACTGACAGGTGAGGTCTACTCATCAGCGAGACTAACTTAGTGAAACGGTATGGGCGAGTCTGATCCGTGCGATCTAATTCTAATCCAATGGCTAGGAGTCGTCGTCGACGACGAACAGCCCCGACGAGGAATCTGACCTAGCGCGGTGGTGGGGGTCTGGTGAGGCTCACATTGGCTCTAGCTAGGATCGGCGATGGGGCGATCGATGTGGTAGACGACGGCGAGGCGAGGCGCGGTCACGGCAGGGCTTGGGGTGGTCGAAATCGACGGCTCCCTTCTCCTCCAGCAGCAGCGGGCTCCGGTGAATTTCCGGCACGGTGGTGCTCGCCTTGCTCCGGGAAGAAGTGAGGGAGGGTCAGTGAGAGGTGGTGAGTGGAATGGTGTGGAGAATGGAGGCGGGGTGGCCTCCTTTTACGGGACCAAACGGTGCGGCGTGAGCTCGACGGTGGCGTCGCTACAGGCGGCTATCGACGTGGCTGAGGTAGGTGGACGCTGCGTGGTGAGGGAAAGGCGTGAGTTGGGCAAGCTGGTCGGGCGCGGCGCACTGGCGTGCTCTCGGCATGGCGCAGAGAGGTTTGGGCGCAGCGTGCTCGGGTGGTCCAGGGCTTGGCTTCGACTGTGGGGTGGACAGGGGTGGCGGTGGACTATGGCGCACCTCCTGGACATCCTAGATGGGCGCGGGGTGGTCTGCTGTGAGCTAGCCATGGTCGGCCGGTGATGACCTTAATCGGGCGGCGCTCCACTGTGCTCCACGGCGAAGGGGGGATTGGTCTGGGGATGGCTTAGACTAAGGGGAGACCAGAGAGTGAAGAGGGACCAAATGGTCCACTATTACTGTGCACAACCGTGAAGTTAGGCCAGGGGTTCATCTATGTAGACCAGGTGTTTGTGTTAATGGCCGCATGAAACAAAGTTTGAAATTTTTGAATAATTTTTTTGAATGATCTAGACTTAAGCTTGAGTGTCTATGGTTGCTTGTCGAGGTCAAGGGGAATTGATTTGGTAGGTTTTTGAAAAAGTTTGATCTTAACATATGAAATAGATTCAATTTTCAACTGTCCATTAAATTGATTTGCAAGATGTTTTTGTAAGTTTGTAAAGTGGGCCTTGATACACTTTTACTTGGTCTAGCAAGGGGTGAAACGAAATAGAAATGTTTCTGTTAAGATTTCTCTTCTAGGAACACACAAAGTGGCCTAGTGGTTTATTTTTGTCAAAATGACCATTTGTTTTATTTATTCGATTTCTTCTTCTTTTGATTTTGTTTGGAAATGGTCTAGATGATGTGGCATTCACCTTTAAACCATTTCACATCATTTAGAACAATCAAGCATGGCATATACACTGAATTCTACACTAATGCAAACACACATGCATCCATATTCATTTTCTTAAAAAAAGTTTTTGTTAACCCTAAATTGGGTGATTAGGATTGGATAAATTTGATTAGAAGTTTTGGGGTGTTATAGTCCGCCTCCGCATTACGGCTCCTGGTTTCTTCTGGTTGTTGAAAATCTTGTATCTTTGACTTTAATGTAGTGATTCCCATCTTCAAACGACATTATTTGCGCAGAAAAAAATATAAAATAAAGGATTGCATACCCCTCTGAATATTAAGCATTAGTGGCAGGATTTAGAGAGATATTTCATCATAAGTATGAATAATATCTAGTTTAAATATGGATATAGATGGCTAGATTTCAGAGCCATCAGTGGGGCATATCACTCCCCTGGAATGGGATGTTCCATTAACCTCTCAAAAAGAGCCAAATAAGATATCATCAAGATGCATTAGAGGCTCAAAATGAAACACACAAGTAAATGATGTGCCAAACACCTAGACATACTTGAATACACAAAATAAGGAAGCATGAGGTGCAACAAATACAAACTTATACTTGGTACAAAACCAAAACATGAAAAGAGGCAAGTAACTTACAATATAAAATAATTGAGTTCGAGTTACCGCAAAGAGGCGCATTGGGTATATGGTAGGGAGATGATAATCCTTATAACTTGGCCTGATCAAATATAGTATATGAAGATCCCTTAATTTTTCATGTGTTAGCCAAGTATCCAATGCCCTCCACAAATACCTTTTGATCAAGTTTGAGCTTGTTGGTCCCCAACCAAGTTGGGTCCTAAGAGGTTAGTCACAATAGGCTTGGCAACCCAAATGGTTCTTTTCTTAATACCACTTTGAGTTCCAACAAACTTGGCAAACATATTGCCATCCTTATCCTTCCCAAGATAATAATCATCATCAACAATGATAGGGTTAGATAAGGTACCATTTGAACATTAAGAGGCCAAGTGCCCCTTCTAGTGACATATGTAGCAACAAGTGCTCCCCTTTCTCTTCTTTATTGATTTCTTGTCTTGGGGAGCCTTATCTTGATTCTTCTTAGGAAGTGGCCTAGCTTCAACTTGAGGTTGAGATAGGTATTGACCTTGACCTTGTGGCCGCTTCTCTTGTTGCTTCTCATTCAAGTGTTTTTTCTTCAATGGAAAAGATCTTACATGATGTCCTACAGCCTTGCACTTGAAGCAAATAATCTTGGCTGAATCCTTGACTTGGTCTTGGCTCTTCTTCTTGTTGCTCTTGGACTTGTTCTTGTTATTGGAGTTGAATCGAAGTCCACTTTTATCATTGGGTCATTTTTGCACACTCAAAATATTATCGAGTGTGGATTTGCCTTCATGACTCTTTTCCAAGTCTTTCTTCAAAGAAGTGACTTAGGCCTTGAGCTCTTTGATTTCCTCTACATGGTTAGTATAAATAGAGGTACTAGAGGAAGTGGAAGCTTCATTGTTAGAGCAACAAAGCAAAGCAAGTAATCCAACACAAGTTTTATCAATAGTATGACAAGAAGGATCACTAGGACTAGCACATGGCAAAATAGCATTTTGAGTAGAAGTTGTGCTAATGTCCAAATGAGGCTCACAAAATGTTACCTTAGTGATACTTGCCTCACGAGCTAACTTTAGCCCATCATAGGAGATTAGAAGATCATTATGAGAGGCCGATAGCTTTTTATGACTTTCTACCAATTTCCCATAATTGGTAGTTAGCAACTCAAGTTGAGCCCTTAGCTCAACATTCTCCTTTAATATAGATGCTTCACAAGAGGTAGAGTTAGTAGTACTAGAATCATTAATAGATTTTTCCTTTTCAAGCTTATAATATTCATTTTTTTGTGTGAGGAGACAATTAGTATGCTTATCCTCGGCAAGCTCTTGCTTAAGGAGATTGAATCTCCGACTCCCATCATCAAGTTGGAAATCCAACTCCTCTATGGTTTCCGTTTTGTTTAGTTATGGTGTCCATAACGTGTTTGAGACAAGCAATGGCCTTATTATTACCACGAAGAGAGGTACACAAAAAAGTCATCTCACGAAGAATAGCACTAGTATCCTCATCAATGTCATCATCACTATCATAATTATCATTGTTATTATCTAGATCAGATATGCTGGGATCCAAATTAGGAAATACCTTTGATCCTCTTGCCATAAGACACATGTGAGAACGAGAGGATGAATATGAGGATATTCTTGAATCTCCATTCATGATTGTCTCTTGCTCCATAGAATGTTTGATTTCCTTTACATTGTTAGATACACAACTAGAGGAAATAGAAGCATTTTGCACATGGGAACAAGACAAATCAAGCATATCATCTACATTAGTACTCAAATAGTTTCTAGACGATATGCAAGGACTAGCAACACAAGGGAATATAGAACTATTGTTGCAAGAAGTGTTTAAGTCCAAACTCTCTACACCATTATCATTTCTAGAACAAGAATCATTGGTGTAAAGAGAAACACTACCATCATCACATATGATTTTTCCACTCACCATACCATTACCTTGTGACTTGTAACATGTAAGTGAAGTGGAAAGAATTGAAATCTCATTGTGGTTGGAGGTGGAAGCAACTTGGAGCTCTTCATGATGTGAAGGAGAAGAGAGTTCCTCGGAGAGACCACCGACAATATGAGAAATGGAACCACCAAATATATTTTTAAGCTTGGTCCACTTCTCATGAGACGACTTGTGCTTTACAATTGTCAAGAACAAATTAATTGTGGGGCTCAAGGAGAAAATAAGCTCATTAGATATTTGAGCTTCAAGATGTAATTTTTTCTCATCCTCTAAAGATAGATTTTGAGGTTCCATTGGAGGAGAAAAACCTACATCTAGAAATCGCTCAATATTTGGACACAAGGTCTAAAGATTACAAAGCAATCAATTTCTCCACAAAGCATAATTTGTGCCATCAAAGATAATTGCGTCATTGTACACTATACTACTAGCCGACATCTTTACACTCTAGGCGGTGAAGCCTAAACAAGGAGAGACCTTACTCTGATACCAATTGAAAAGATAGAGATATCGCCTGGAGGTGGGGTGATTAGGCAATTTCCAAACTATTACGGTTTTGGCTTGATAGAATACGGAATTAAACTAATGTTTATTTTACAAGGACAGAACCTAAATACACTACGCTCAATAAGTGCACCAACAACAAGTTAAGCTAAATAAGATAACACAAGATAAATATACCACAAGTGATAATCAAGATATAAGTACTTCAAGTACAATGGCTATCACAAGGAAAGTAAGCTCGGGTATAGAGATAACCGAGGCACGTGGAGACGAAGATGTATTCCCGTGTTCCCTTACAAGAAGGTACGTCACGTTGGAGAGGTGTGGGATTCCACGAAGGATTTCCCAATGCCACGAAGGCTCACTTTATTCTACGAGTCTATCCCACGAAGGAATAGGCCCTTTCCTTATGACTAGCTTTTCCTCCACTCCGGAGATGGCAAGCTCCACAACCACTTCACAAGCTCCACGAAGGAGAAGCCCAGGTCTCTTCACAATCTTCCACAGAGAGGACACTGTGGCACCAACCGCCAAGCCAATTAGGAGGTCACCCTCCAAGAGTAACAAGCTCATGATCTCTCACTCGAACAAATTGTAATGGAGAGCTCAACACTTATGCAAGAATGCAAAGCAAGAACACCAAGGGTGCTCAAATCCTTGACTCTCAAATCCCACCAAAGCAACAAGTGCTAGGGAGTAATTAGAGAGGAAGAACAATGGTGGAAGTCAACAAATGACACCAAGATCTAGATCCAAAGGGTTCCCCTCACTTAGAGGAGGAATTGATTGGTGGGGATTGTAGATCTAGATCTCCTCTTCCAAAGCCCTCAAAAAGATGCAAGAATCATAGGAGGGAAGGGAGAGGAAGCAAGCTCAAGAGGGTCAACAAGGGAGGTCAATTTCGAGCTCAAGAACACACAAAAACATTGGGAGAAGAACCCTTTTTATAGGGGAAAGCAAATATGGCTGTTGGAAAGAAATCTGTGAAAACTTGGTTTAAAAGTTGGTTGGACCGGCCCCAGAACCAGGAAATTCGGTCCCCGGGCTGGAGGACCGGCCTACAAACTAGAATGGCTTTGTTTGCCAACTCAGAATAGACTCGGTCGCGAAAACCGAAAAATCCGGTTTTAGATCCGGTCTAACCAGCATTGGCGCCGGACCGTCCGGGGTGGGAGTCGGTTGAACCAGATCCACAACCGAGATGAAACATACTTCATGAAAAACACAATAACTTTTGCATCCTGACTCTGATTTCGATGATCTTGGGCTTGTTTTGACGAGGAAAACAAGCTCTACAAGATGGTGCATAAAAACATCATAGTAAAACAAAGGAGGATAGAACCAAATTAAGAAAGGCATGAAGCCTCCCTATAAGAAGAACCGGTAAAATCTTCAAATTTGAAAACGCCATAAAAGATGCATACAAATTCCATTTACGATGAACTTGGGCTTGTTGAAAAGATAGTAAGAAGATCAAGAACCTCACATGGAGAAACACCAAGAATCAAAAAAATAGGAAGATGCAAAGGATTGAGCTCCCTACGACAATGTGATCAAGTTACCCAACGAAAGCCCCTCTTGATAGTGCGGCTATCTATCCTGTAACCCGGTCTCCCAACAACCACCTTGAGACCGGTAAAAGGAAAACCTAGCAAGTCCATACCTTTGCCTTGCACATCCCGCTTGATCTTGATGATAACGCTTCAAGCTCCATCCAAGCCGGAATGCATCACTTGATCATTGTTGCTTCGTGAAGACTCATAATTTGATCCCCCATACACCAATGGGATAGCTTCATTAAGACACGTCTTCACATGTCCATTATCACCAATATGGACGGCAAGCTTCAAGCAACTGATCTTCTCGAGATGCTTATCTTGAACTTTCCCGTCTCAAGCTTGATGACAACCACCACTTTGATGGCATCCTTTCATGGGCTATATGAGATCTTCACTTTTTAAGAATGCCCATGAAAAGATAAGTAACCAATACAGATAACACAAAAGCACATATATAATGCGTTAGTTTATGAAGCATAATTGACAAGCTTACCATACCGCAATACACATGGTACATTCTTTATACATCACGTGTTGACCAAGCTTGGATCTAATCTTCACTCCTTGTATTGGTCAACCAAGTATCTCCATCTCAATATCTTGAGGTACATAAAGAACTCTTTATTTGATTATATGCTCTAAATCTTAGTCAACCATAGCTCAACTAATGAGGCTATCATGACATCGACTTAGAGTCATATCTTGAATTCTTCTATTGAGATCACACACTCAAGATGTTGATCATATCATATTCTTCTTCAACTCGATGATCTTGATGCCAATACTCAAGGTATATTTTTATCTTCATGGCATCCATACTTGAATCCAACACAAGGGCTACAAGTATGACCTATAGAATATTCCTTCATATAAAACTCAATAAAAATATTAGTCTATAAAGATTATTATTAATCACCAAAACCACGCATAATAGCAATTCCCGTTTCAGTGATGCTGGCAGGAAGGAAGAAGGAGGAGTCGTGGGAATGTCGTCGCGTACTCTCGCTTCTCGCCCATATGCGGGCCCAAAATGGCCTGACCGACTACTTGGCCCAGCTTATGGTCCTCCCATAGAAAAAATATTAGCTAGGTTATCCGGTTCCGCAAAAAAACTGGGTTATACCGAAAAAACTACGTGTGCCTAAACGATGGGCAAGCTATGATGAAACTTAAATGCATGTGCTTACTTTTTTTCCTTAAGCTAAATATATTTTGCCCCATCTATGCCACATTGTCTCGCCCCTCTGCCGTGGTCGTCACATGCACCTCTCTCGGTCGTCGGTCATCCGGACCGACACACACCTCTCTCGGTCTGTCTTGTGGGCACATGTTAGCACATATTAGCAGCAAAGGACTACGGACCACACAGATTGATTGAGCAGATGCGACGAGCCCGCAGCCATGCTGGCTAGCACAGCGACCACGTCCTTGATGATCTTCTCCTTACCTAGCCTCTCCGAGGTTTGACCAAAAAATAAGGCTTTTCCGGTGCAGTGCACGGACACTTTTGCTATGCTATTAATCTATATCTATATCTATACCTAATAATAATAAAGGATGGATTTTTTCTTCCGGTTCAACACTTTTTTAGACAAATTTACCCTGCATGTTCGGAGATATTACCCACAATTACCACGGATAAGTTATGTACCGGTTCGTTTTATTTTTTCCTTCTCTCCCTGATGGCGAACTGGTAGCGAGGAGGCAACAAGCGTGGGCGTCTGGCTGGGCAAACAGGCCGATAAGGAAAAATATCTACGACGCATTTGGCTCCCGTCGTTCGGGGCTCTTGAGAATTATGTTCGTGCTAGCAAATACCGGTATGTTTAATAGTCCCACCTTGCCCTCCTAAACCGAGTTCCACCTGTTTATATACCTTAGCAGGTTGCCTAAAATCAGCGATCCGAACAAAAGTGGATGGTGAGATAAGATGGGATGACAATGGTTGTGACGAGAGAGAGGTGCAAAGGATCCGCACATAGGACGATGACCCAAAAGAACTGGCACCAGGGACGTTGGACATGCGGTGGAGTGGATATAAGCCGGAGCTTGAGAGTCTGAATGGAACGGTGATGGGGACGCCAGGAAGATGTATGGGCATGTCCGGCAGGACAGGCATCGGTGGAGTTGGATATGGAGCCTGAGCTGGAAGTCGAGCAATATTCCAGCAGTTACTCTCGTCGAGCTGCTGGCTCGCTGACGCCGGGGGACGAGACTGGCGGAGATGGGGAGGGGGAGGCAGCAACAACGGCCGGCAAAAGAAGAGGGAGGTGGCGGCGCAGCAGGAGGATTCTCGCGCCTTGGGCGGAGGAGAGACGATGCGATTTGGAATTTTTTTTTTTGCCCTCGTACTCGATGCGGTACGACATGCAATTTACTCACTGCCCCGTTTGGGCTGGTCTCGCTTGGTTCCTATCCGTTAGCTGGGCTAGCAGGAGTGATTTGGCCCACAGCTTCAGCCGACCATGTATTAGCAACGTGAAAAACAAAACAACAACGTGTAGATGTCGTTTCTCCAAAAGAAAAAAAAGACAAGAAGAATTATACTACTCTTATTTTGGAATGGAGGGAAATTATCCTTTTTTCACACGGACCAATAAAACATATTTTTACTTGCGAAAGACCATCTAAATATGTTGCTACACTAAAAAAAATTTACATCTGGTCTCCACGACATCATTGCACGGCTGGTCAGCATTGGATCTTGTCCCAAAAAAGATGGAGAGGAGGTTCGACAGAGGATGGCGAGAGGAGTGTAGGTCGATAGATGGAGAGGATTGTCGACACACGGAGCATCTGGAGAAAAAAGAGGATGCCATATCAAGCCGAGCATGCTCTCCGTCCGAGAGTCCTCGTAGAAAAAAAATGCAATCAATTTGTTGCAACACATTACCACGTTTCCTATTTGAGTATAAAAGTGTATATAACGAGCATAACAATACCTCAATGTATGCTATATGAAATATTAACGCCGTCTATGCCCCCGCCATCGGCCATCATTGGCGATTTGATCCAGAACAAGGAGGGATATGAAGGTCATAGAGTAAGAGAGCTCCGACGGGAGAGACAGAGAGAGAAAGAAAGGACATGATCATATGAGAAGTGAAAAAAAGGATAAAACATAAGAGGGAATTTCATTTACTATCTACGAAACGGGCTTACCACGGCGATCACCGTATTTCATGATTTTGTGGAGTCGTGGGGTTTTCTGAACACGACCTTACACAAAGCAGCAGGTTATTAGGAAAAATAACGACTATTTGTTATCAGTTTTGATGTGTATTCGTGGCAATATCCCATTAACAAGAAAATGTATTTTCGGTAGTAAAATTTCCGTATGGCCAAAATAATAATAAAAATCAATCATAGCAACCCACATACATATGTGCTATAATAATCTATATCTATACCTCTATGCCTAATAATAAAAGACGTAGTGTTTTTCTACAGATCGATCCTGTGAGGTGAAGTTGGTTCTAGCTTATTTTCAAGCATGTACTTCGTATAGAACTTTTTTAATCATCAATCACTTAAGGTGCTAGCTTTGTATTGCACCTTTTTGTAAGCTTCATGTCGTTCTCTAATTTCATAATTAGTTTTTTCAAGTGGGTTACTAAAATTGCCACATCTATTGTACTTAGATAAACTTTTTTTTGCCCGTGTCACTGCTGGAGCGACCACGAGGGGATAACAATGGTGATCCAGAGGTCACCGAAAGGCTGTAGGCAATGAAAAAAGTAGATACACCTCGATCTCCCGCCCTTTATGAGCTCTCCTTCTGCCGCCGCAACGCGCCGGATTTTGTTATTGTTATCTATATCTAATAATAAAATACAGATTGTTTCTCCCGGTCTAACATTTTTCTAGACCTTTTTACCCTCCTAATAAACACAAAATTACTCACGGTGCCACCGGTAAGTACTAAAAACGTTCGACTAAAGAAAACCGGACCGGAGTGGTATTTCCCCCGATGAATCAGCTGGTGTGGGCCGGACAGGCTGTTGGACTCCGATGAATCAGCTGGTGTGGGTCGGACAGGCTGTTGGGTTCCTTTGTATGGTATGGCCCAGCCTAATGTTACACATGCTTACACACAAGAAAAAAATATAATCCGTGTCTTAGTTGTTTCGGTTTCTGTCCTGGGCTTGACGCGTGTAGGAGGCCGCTTCTCTATCTAGAGAACTAAAAAACAAAAAACTGCAATATTGCATATGCAACGATGAGAGGATACGATTAAATAGTCCCACATCGCTTCCTTCTAGTGAATCCCACCAATTTATATATGTTTGCAAGATGCCTGAAAACAGCAAGCCGGCCCAAGAATCGAATAAGAAGAGCATCCCCATTGATCGATCTAGAATCAAAGAAAAGTGAACCAAGAATAAATTAAGAAGAAGAGCATCCGATCTGAAATCAAAGAAAGTGCGTCTAATTAGACGACGGCCTTGACTCACAAGGGAAAGAGACCAAGAGGAGGTGCGCGCGCGAGGCCATGGTGGTCTGCAGGGCTTGTAGCACGGGGTAGGATGGGCGGCGCAACCGCGCAAGGGAGTTGTGGAGGAGAGGAGATGAGGCATGGTGGGCGCGTGTGCTTAGCACTATGGTTGGAATTGGAGGGCCGGGGTCGACTTGTGCCTTGGGCCGGTAAGCTTTGTTGCTTTTTCATTTCTCACCTTTTTCTTGCACTGATTTATTTTTTACAACACAAAAGATGAAGCACAAGGTAAGATGATTTCACACTTTACTATTGCACCTGACGTCATCTAACCTAGTGATCCCGGCCAACGAGATGTTACTCTGTGCTTTTTCGTGAGATTATTTTTTTCTCCTGTTCCAATTCATTGACATATTTTTCTTTCTAGATTTAATATGTAAAAAGTAATAATTTTCGCAAATAATAGGCTATCGTCGTTTAGAAGACATTTCCACCTATCGTCATCGCTGACAACAAAAGGTTATGTAGACCACGTCTATTCAGCCGTTGGACTAATCATCTTTGGGCTATTATTCCTAAATGCATCAAGTTTAAATTACATAGGTAAGCATCTAAAATCATTACAAGTCTGCAAAATTAGAAGTCGGTGAATCGATGGGCTCGCAAGTATCTTTTTAGAATAATCATAATCATCATCAACTCTAGAAAACGTGATAAATGTCGTTCATGGTGACACAAAGGAGAAGTGTCGTCAATGATGGTTCGTCGCAACTTTTTTAGCTTTAATTTCTCCCAGGCATTTTTACTATACCTATTCTATATTTGTATTTGTACCTATAAGAATAAAGGAGGAATTGTTTCTTATGATTCAACACTTTTTAGACCTTTTGGTAGACGTCGGTTTCATAGCCTAGCTTATTCTCTCCATGCCCAATCACCAAAGCAAGTCAAATCAGTTGATCGTGCATGAAAAATCCGTACGGTTCCACAACCTAGTCTTTTGCTCGAGGCCCGATCACCAAACCAAGGCAAATCAGTTGATCGTGCATGGAAAATCCGGACGGTTCCACAACCCAGCCTTTCGCTCCAGGCCCAATCACTAAACCAAGGCAAATCAGTTGATCGTGCATGAAAAATCCAAACGTGCGTACAAGTTTTGTCCCACCAATTTATATAGTTCCCAAGTTGCTTGGAGTATCAGCGAGGTTACTTGGAAATTAACAAAGCACCAGCATCTAGACTCCAATAGATAGGAGCATGAGGCACAGTTTGGTCAGAAGGTTTAATGTGCGGATTAATTAAATGGGATGATGCCAGCCAGAGCTGATACCGGCGCGCACTTCACCAGGAGATGTAAGGGAAGCACGCCAAAAAAGAGGAAGAGGGGGTTTGGAGAAAGTAAATATTCTACTTATAAATTGGAACAATCAATTGATCGAGAAGTGGATGTCACCGAGCAAGTTAAAAAAAACTCTATGCTGCGACGTGCCACTGATTTTTTTTAAAAATAAACTCATCATGGGCAAAACAAAGATTAACTTCTTTCGTCGCAACGCGCGGGCATTTTGCTAGTATTAATAAAGAACAAAGTGTTTCTTTCGGTCAAACACTTTTTTAGACGAATTTACTCTCCCACCGACATAGTAATTGCCATGACGCCACGAGTAATAAATTCCAATTATTCCTCCGATGGCTACCCCTCTCCCTGTACTCGAACGGCCTCACGCATATCCATAGGCTGGCCTCACGCATATCCATAGGCCCAGACCACGGCCCAACATAGCAGGGACAAAAGAACACGGTACCCACACGACCACGTAGTTGTCAAAAGGAAATAAAACCACATGGCCATGTACGCAACGACGCCAGCCAGAAAAAAATCGATTCATCCGTCGCTTGTTTCTGATTAATTTCTTGCTCCTCCCACGAAAATCAGCCAATATATACCACTTCTCCTCCACATCTGATCCCCCCAGAAACCCTAAAAAAAACTCCGACCAAATCGATCGCATGACTAGAGGGTTTGTTTTGGAGGGCGGTAGATCGAGACGGGAGGTTCTGACCGGTCTACGAGATTGGTTCTAGAGGACGCGCGCAGATCAAAGAGGGGAGGTCTCGTCGTTGTGGAAGACAACACAAACAAGGTCCGCAACGAGATATTGGACCTACATCATATCACTCTTGCAAGAAATCTCATTGCATCACGCGCGTGGCCGGCGGCGATCCCATCACCGCACCACGTTGCCGGCGGCGCCTCCTCATCGGCTGACGACAACCCATCACCTGCATCCCGAATGGCTAGTGGCGTCCCTGCATCCCGAATGGCTGGTGGCGTCTCTGCCCACGCGATCTAGCATCCTAGGAGGTCGTCCCACCCATGCGATCTAGCATCTTATGACAAGCAGCAGCAGGTCAGCACTGCTCTACAATTTTAGGCTTAACTTGACATTGATTGATGTCCTCAGTCGTGGAGACGATGCGAACACCAAATTCTGGACACGAGGCTGGACTTCAGTCGTTGTTGCGTTGCCACCATGGAGGTGGCTGCAAGCTCGGATGCTTCAGCTCGATGATGTTGATCAGCATATCTGAGGCAAGTATATATAGAGAATTATTAGGCCTCGATTTGTAGACGAGTTTTCGGTGGGTTTGTAGTGTATTTGCCCAGCCAACCCAATACTCTCAAAAACTCTCCACGGACCATTTTGCAGGACGGGCTTGGACGTGTTGAGCCCAAGAAATCCCTAGGAAACTCGTCGGGTTGAAGTGGATCAGATACACGACTGCCCTCTCGCTTTTTTTGGCTGTTCCAGAACAAGTCGCGGTCTCGGCGGCAAAAGAGATGTTCTGATCTGTCACCTCCTCCATCTCCTCTGCTGCCATCTCCTGGACAAATAGAAAACCTTGCTGATTCAAACCCGTGTGCCAAACAACCAAATTTGATAGATGGGCAAGGGGATTGGGGTGAAGAAGAGTATTGGGTGAATCAAGTGTTTTCACCCAATCCCCGTGTGCTAATACTTAGGAAAACACATCAAACCTCTCTGGCAAAACAAGGCCTTAGAAAACTAAATCCAAACAAGGCCTTAGAAAACTAAATCCGTCGATACTGGTTCTCCAATCAATGAAGGGAAATAATAAAGCAATTCATGAGCAGGATTGTAGATGGAGTATCCATACTACCATGGTTCGGTCTAGTTGTAACACATAGTGTCGTGGTGGTGTCACGGCAGATGCCATGTATAGGCTAAAGGTGGGGACTAATACTCGCTAGGGGAATCCAGGGAGGGATAGTGAAGTGATTCTCCACACAAGAGCTTGTATTGATTTACTTCCAAGGTTACAAGTGCTCCTAGAGCTGTATTGGCGAGAGGAGGGAGAAGGAGCTCTCGTACTCTCACCCACAGATCACACCTGAAACCCTAGCCCCAAAACTGAATCGCAGAGAGATCAACCCCTTCTACAGAAGCCCTAGCCCCCCTTTTATAGGGGAGGCTCGGTTTCTGCCTAGGGCATACGTGGAGGCATATTCTTGGAATATGCCTCCTCCCAAAGTGGTAAGCCGACCGGGGTGCTTTTTCCCCCGCGTCACACATGCTTTAGCTACGTTAGCCTCTGACGGCGCCCTTGTCAGCCGACACGGGCGTCGTCACGCTTGTCGGCCACGCCCCGATGGTCCTGTCCTTGCTCGCTTCGCTCAGGCAGTGCGTACCGGGACTCCTTTTGACCAGCGAGATTCCTTCCTTCTCCTAGAAGCTTGTTGTGACCCGGATGATGGTTCATCCGGCCACACCCGTTCCTGCATACAGGTAAGACATGCACTTCCGACTTACTACTTAAGTCGGATGAGACCTAGTTAGGCGAACGCCCCCAGGTCTGGATTACCCCGTGATTCGGCCTGCCTTGAGGTGACCCGGCCAGCATCTGCTTTGGCCTTGCCGAACCTCGGCTAACTCGGCCTTTATACCCCAGCGTGACCCTACCCGGGGGTATCCCCCCAACATTAGTCCCCGAAGCTGGTGTGGTCTTAGCTGCCTTGGCCGCTAAGGCCACACCAGGTTCAATTTTGTGCCCCGGTCGTTATTGCCGAGTTACCTTTGTACCTCGGACTGCTTGGATTTACGTTCCCTTCACACATTTCCAGTTTTCACTTGCCGGCCGGGTTACCACAGTTCCATCCGGGTCTTGCTTCCTTCTCTCGTACGCTAACCCATGTGAAGGGTAATCATTATGTCATCTTATTTTAAGGTACGGTACAGTAACCGCCACAGTAATTGTTAGTTATCACTATGCGCGGGTCACGTCACGCCTGCCTCCTCATTTACCGCATCAGCGCGTCGCGTCACAGGACTCTCTCCGCCCTGTGGCCCTCCATGTGGCTCCTCACTGATTGGTCTGGACAGGCGATACACGGCCACAGCGTGTGGCCGGTCCACAGGGCGCGATCCCACTCACCCCTGATGGGAGTGGTTAAATAGCGGAGGGGTGCGTCCCTTAGGATTTTTCCCCCTCCGCACCCCTCTACCCACTGCTATTCTTCTTTCTCTTCCTCGTGACCGCGCCGCCGCCAGCATCGCCAATTAGCAGCGTCGCCGCCGCGCTTCTCCGTCGCACCTCCGCGTCGCCGCCACCGCGACGCGAATTTCTCGCCACGGGTCCGCGCCAGTCCCGGCCATTGTCCCTCGCCGCCTCCAGTGCCAGCGAGGGCCTCGAGGACCAGATGATTAAAGAGGAACTCATTGTTGCTGAGCAGGAGATGGAAGAGGACGTCGCGGCGGCGGACCGCGGCGCGTGGGCCGGCTCCTAGGTCTGCCAGGATGACCTGGACTGGCTCTACCGGACTAGACGCATCCCTGCCGGTGTCGCCGCGCGTCTTCCTTCCAATGAACTGGCCCCCTCACCCAATCCAGGCGAGTTCGTCGTGTTTCTGTCCCATTTCCAACGGGGCTTCGGCTTGCCGGTGAGTGATTTTTTCCGGGACTGGCTTGGTACGTTCCAACTCCAGCCACACCACCTTCCAGCCAACGCCATCACCTCTCTTTCTGCCTTTGCTTCTACGATCGAAGGCTACGCCGGACTATGGCCCACGAAAGAGCTATGGATCCGGTTCTTCGGCCTTCGTCACAACGTCATTCCCAACATCCACGCTGATCCGGAGGACAAGCGGCTCACTCAATTTGGAGCGGCCTCCATTTCACCCCAGCGATTTTCTGTTTTTCCCCGGGTCACCGGGCTAGAGTCCTGCAAAGGATGGGCCCGGACCTTCTTCTATGTCCGGAATACGGGCACCGAAGACTTGATCCGGTTACTTCCCTACACTCCGGGTCCACCTAACCCGGACCTGTGGGATGTGATCCCCAAGAAGCCCATAGCCTTGGCCAACCAAGTGAGCAAAAGGTTCGCGGAACTGAAGGGGCTCGGGCTATGCAACGAGGATGCCATGATCACCTTTGTGCGTAACCGAATCTCACCCCTCCAGAAGCGCACCCACAAGGTGTGCCACATGAGCTACGGCCGCGATCCTAACCGGACCTCATCCTTCGAGCTGACCAACTCGGAGATTTATCGCCGGCTTAAGGCTCTCTTCACTACTCATAAGGACTTTTCCACTGATTGGACTTGGGGGATTGAGCATTTCTGCCGTGACCGGCTTCCTGCCACGGTAAGTTTTATGCTGCAAACTTAACCCGGACTAATTACATGTCGGTTATTGTTGCAATTTTTGACTCTTTTGTTCGCTCTTTTCCTCAGCAATTCCTTCAGCAGACCCTTGAGGACGGCACCGATCCGTCCCTTAAGTGGGCGCCGGACCGAGGGACTCCGGATGAGGAAGAGCCGGACCAGGAGATGTTCCTCCCTATGACCGACGCCACGAAACGACCCACGGGTAAATCCTCTTCTATTAGAGATTGGCCCGATGATGAAGATGACTCGAAAATCGAGGTGATTGAACATTTTGAGGCTGTCCCCCTTTCTTTTGCTTTTCCGCCATCAGCTCACCCCGGCGGTCATATTCACGAGGATCCCCCTCTCGCTACGGGCGAGCCTGTTCCGGTGGCCACGAAGAAGAAACGTGGGGCTTCTTCGAGTTCTTCCTCCGGACCCTCTCAGCTCGTTAAAAGGCGAAAGAAATCCGGGGACAAGACTGCCCCCAAACCAGCAGGCAAGGCCCCAGCACGAAGGGCTCGGAAACCCAAAGCGGCCGAAACTTCGGATGTGTAAGTCCTTCTTTCTTCTGTAACTCGTTCTTCCTTACTTCGTCGTAATTTTTCTTCTGACGTTATTTGATTTCGCAGGGCTCCGGTGGAGGTCCCTCAAAGTGGATCTAGCATCTCTTCCCCTCTCCGACCTAGCCCTTCTCCCCGTCGTGACGACGAGTCATGCCCGCTGAGCCCTATCCTAGAGGGTTCTGCGGCCGCTCCGGGTTCAGCTCCACCTCGGCAAGAGGAGGGTAACCTTGGAGTGGGGGAGACCGGCCTAGCCGGAGCAACGGCATCCACCGCCTCGACAACACCTCAACCAGCAGCCACTGAGGCTACTTCGGCCCCAGCACCAATTCCCGTACCAGCAAGCAGACCAGCACCAACTCCAACCTCGGCATCAGCATCAACTTCGGCAGCGAAAACTTCAGTGCCGGCACCAAGCCCACCAGCAAGAGTACCAGCACCTAGTTCCTCTGCATCTTCCGAGTCCTCTCAACCTCGGCAGGGGAAAACCGTTGCTACAGCTTCCTCTACCCAGCAAGCCAAAGGAAAGAAAGCTCCAGACGCTACCAAGCCCACTGCCGTCGAGTCTGGGCAACGCACCCTTGTGTCAATGCTCCCCAAGAAGACATCAGTGGCAAAGGACGCGCCTGCCGAGCCAACTGAAGCCCAGCAGTTGGTTCTGCACACCAGCCCCGCCCTTGCCTTGGTGGAGAGGAAGGAAGCACATGCAAAGGGCTTGGTGACGCCCCATATGCCCACGGGTGAACGGTACCCTCCGAGCCTGATGGAATTTGTTATGAATTGGAACAAGGCCGAGGTAGTCCAGGAATCTGATCTCTCGGAAAAGTTCGGTCCTGCCGAGTTTTCCGCTCAGATGAACACGACCGCCAAAGCTATTAATCTCGCTGGGCGAATGATGGAGGTACGTTACTTCTCCTTGACAAGTTGTAGATAATAACCATTAGTCCCCGAGCCTCTGGGGGAGTGACTTGTTACTCGGCCGGATGCTCTTTTAGAACACTAACGTAGCTCTGTGAGAACTCCGAACATGCACACACCTAGAGCCGGGTTAAGTTCCACTTGGCTCGGATTTTAGTACATTTCGAACATGCACACACCTAGAGCCGGGTTAAGTTCCACTTGGCCTGGATTTTAGTACACTTCAAACATGCACACACCTAGAGCCGGGTTAAGTTCCACTTGGCCCGGATTTTAGTACACTTCGAACATGCACACACCTAGAGCCGGGTTAAGTTCCACTTGGCCCGGATTTTAGTACGCTTCGAACATGCACACACCTAGAGCCGGGTTAAGTTCCACTTGGCCTGGATTTTAGTACGCTTCGAACATGCACACACCTAGAGCCGGGTTAAGTTCCACTTGGCCCGGATTTTAGTACACTTCGAACATGCACACACCTAGAGCGGGGTTAAGTTCCATTTGGCCCGGATTTTAGTACACTTCGAATATGCACACACCTAGAGCCGGGTTAAGTTCCACTTGGCCCGGATTTTAGTACACTTCGAACATGCACACACCTAGAGCCGGATTAAGTTCCACTTGGCCCAGATTTTAGTACACTTCGAGCATGCACTAGGCTGACTTAAGTTTCTGTATCTCTTTTAGGTGACCACCAACCGCCGGAGTGCTGAATTCCAACGTTTGCTGGATACGTACAAGAATCTTCGCGCAAAACAGGCTGCACTCATCGCGGAGTACGAGAAAAGGGGTAAATTTCTTCCTTATCCTTTCCTCAATTTTCTTCAACCTCGCTTGCCGAACTAATCTGATTGTTCGGTTTCCGCAGCTGGGGTGGAAGCTGAAAACAAGATAATGCGGAAGAACTTGGAGCAGATCAAGGGTATGTCCTTCTTGTCTGCCTTTACCATGGTTTCCATCGGCTTTCCTCCTTGGCTCGGCAAACATTCATTCCTCGGCACTGCCGGGCCAACGCACTAGTTCAGCATCGCTTGAAGATAGTGTGCATGTGCCTGACGTGATGCTACATTTTCTCGAACAAGCAGGGCAGCACCAAGCCGAACTAAAGAAGGATGAGCTCGCCCTCCTCCGGACCAAAGATGATGAGATAGCCAAGCTCAAGGCTGAGATGGCTAAAATGAAGGCGCGGCACCAAACCGAGCTAAAAAAGGATGGCCAGGACTACACCGAAGAACGTGAGCGCCTCAAGCTCCAAAATGCTAAGGACCGTGTGCTTCTTCAGGAAGCCGAGGTCAAACTTGAGTCGTCAAATGCTGAGCTCGAGCAGCTTCGGAAGAGGCATGATGCTTGCACCAAGGAATTGACCCGGATTCACAGTCACATCTCACGTAATTTTCTTTTCCTTTATCCGCCTTATTTCTCCGGGTTACTTCATATGTCTTGTTTTCTCAACTTTGTCCTTTGCCTTGTTTCCCAGGCCACTTTCCAGAGGGTACTGCTATTGCAAGTGCTGCTGTTGCCAATTTCCGCCGAGAAAGGGGTACTCCTGTTGCTCCTGAGGGTGAGAGCATTCCCTTTGACATGGAGGACCTATTGGTCAGCCTGTCGTCTCGTGTGGAAATCATTAAGAACTACGGCAAGGACCTCCTCGATGTTTCAGTCCGAGTCTTCAACACCTTCTGGCCCGCCGATGATACTCCGGAGAGAGTCACACAGCTCGCTGAAAAACTTCCAGAAATCGAGACCCAGCTCGACCTCTGGCGAGAGTCCGCTGGACGTGTTGCAGCCGATACCATCCTTCACCACATTCTGACGTGGTATGAGAAGATAGATCTCAGCCTCCTCACACGCCTGCGCACCGGATCCAAATGGACAGATGACCCAGAGTGGGTAGCTCGGCGCCAGGCTTGCACCCACAGCCTCATCGAATATGCCCCCATTCACGAATGGACTGAGGGTCCGAGCTTCCTGGAAGTTGCAGGCGAAGAGGAAGTTGAGAACGTTGAAGATGATTCGAGTGAGGACAAAGAGGACACTGCCTCGGATATCGAAGAGGGCGACGATGATGCCGAACTTCCTCCCGCTGCTCCTTAAGTAAAAACACTTGAAAATTTATTAGATCCCCGGTATGCCGGGTGGAATTGTATTCCAAACACATGTGATATTTTGCTACTGAGTACTTATGCCGGATTAACTTGGGCGTAGTCCCCGAGTTTCTTTTTCTTGTTCGTTCAATCTTTTGGCTCGGATCGTGTCTACCTTGATTCGGTTTTACAACTTACGAATCCGAGCTTGAAAAATTGTCTTAACAATACTGGGAAACTTTTAGACTTAGCTCAAAAATAAAACTGTATAACAATTGGAAAATGAATACGGGGTCAGTCCGAAACACAAACGTCAGCTCGAATAAATTCTTTTCCTTGGTCGTTTTTCATGTGCTACGCAATTCCAAACTTGTTCTCTTGCTTGCCATGAAGCCAATTCTTGTTGGACAGCAGCAAGTCGAAGAGTTGGGTTTTTGGTGCTCACACACTACTAATCCGAGTTAAGTAGAATCACTTACTCCAACTGACGCGCAGAAAATAACAAACATTATTAAGGTAGTCCTCGAGTTACTGCTCGAGGTGCCAACATTTCATTGATAAGCTCATTGCCACCATACATACCGACATATGAGATAACCCAGATACATACACTTCTTAGCTAGGTGTAGAAAGGCCGGAGTAGAGCTATGTTCCATGGTCGCTTGGATTCCTCTCTGGACCTGTCCGCCTTGTTCTTTTCCTGTGGCTTTGCATCTATAAGATAGTAAGAATCGTTGTGCAATGCTTTGCTCACGATGAATGACCCTTCCCATGGGGGGGATAATTTATGCATTCCAGTAGTACATTGTACCAACCGGAGCACCAGATCACCTTCCCGAAAGACTCGGGGGCACACTTTCCGGCTATGATAGCGTCGGAGATTTTGCTGATATATGGCGGATCTGGACAGTGCCAGTTCTCTCGCTTCTTCCAGCAGATCAACATCATTTTGCCGGGCTTCTTGCACTTCGGCTTCTGTGTATTGGGTGACCCTAGGCGAATCATGCTCTATGTCGGCTGGTAATACAGCTTCTGCCGCATATACCAGAAATAACGGCGTATAGCCTGTTGATCGATTCGGAGTTGTTCTTAAACTCCACAGTACCGCTGGTAGTTCTTCTATCCAGCACCCCGCTGATCTTTGCAGCGGCTCAATGAGCCGTGGTTTTATCCCGGATAGTACTAATCCGTTGGATCTTTCCACCTGCCCGTTCGATGCGGGGTGAGCTGCCGAGGCTACGTCCAGCCGGATCCTCTTATCCCGGCAAAAACGAGCAAATGCTCCTTCCGCAAAATTTGTGCCATTATCAGTTATGATATTGTATGGATAACCGTACCTCAAGATGATATCTTTGAGAAACGTTACGGCCGTAGCTCCATCACATTTTCTTATAGGCTTTACCTCAATCCACTTCGTAAACTTGTCCACCATTACCAGAATGTGAGTCATATTTCCCCTTGCTGGTTTGAACGGGCCAACCATATCCAAGCACCATACGGCAAATGGCCAAGTGATTGGGATGGTCTTGAGTTCCGACATTGGCATATGTGTCTTGGTAGCGTACCTCTGACAACCATTACATTTTCTCACCAGATCTTCTGCTTGCTCTAAGGCATTTGGCCAGTAGAATCCGTGTCGGAAAGCTTTTGCTACCAAAGCTCGGGATGAGGCGTGATGCCCGCATTCCCCCTGATGTATATCTCGGATGATTTCAAGCCCTTCTTCCGGGTCAACTCACCGCTGGAGGACATTGGTCACACTTCTTTTGTATAACTCGGAATTGATGATCGTGTAGGCCTTTTCCCTCCTCTGTGTTTGCCTGGACAGCACCTCCTCAGTGGGTAACGTTGCATCCTTCAGGAATTGAAATATAGGCAGTGCCCAAGCCGGTATTGGCCGCACGGGGAACACGTCCTCGTCTATCTCCATCTGATCCACCGGCATAACTTCAACCGGACCATGCTGAGCAGTCCCCGGGTCTTGCGAAGCAGTCCCCGGGTTTGCCGAAGCAGTCCCCAGGTTTTGCGCACCACTTCCTGTGTCAACGTCCATGGGCACAGCTCCAGATTCTGTGTCCTCCGGGACGTAGATTGACTCGGATTCCGGGGATGGCCTGATGGATGGTTTCCTGAGGTGCTCTAATGCTACACCCGATGGAATTGCTTTTCTGGTTGACCCGAGCTTCGACAGCATGTCGGCAGCCTCATTTTCCACCCGGGGTACATGATGAAATTCGCATCCCTCAAAGTAACCAGAAATCTTCTGCACATGAAATTTGTATAGTGCCATGTTTGGATCAAGGGTGTCCCACACTCCGGACACTTGCTGCACCACCAAATCCGAGTCGCCAAAGCATATGATCCGACGTATACCAATTTCTTTTGCTACCTTGAGCCCATGCACAAGTGCTTCATACTCAACGACATTGTTTGATGCGGTGAAGTGGATCTGCAGCACATATTTCAACTGGTCCTTCTTCGGCGACATGAGTACAACTCCGGCACCTAGCCCGGTTTTGGTCTTTGATCCGTCAAAGTGCATTCGCCAATAGTTCGGATCCGGAAGTGGTGGTTCGCACTGCACCTCGGCCCAGTCCACGAAAAAGTCCGCCACAGCTTGAGATTTGATGGCTTCTCGCCTGTCATATTGCGGAGCATAAGGAGCTAGCTCAATTGCCCATTTTGCAATTCTGCCGCTTGCATCCTTGTTACTCATTATCTCGGATATGGGGGCCTCACATATGACCCGGATGGGATGCTCCTTAAAGTAGTGCTTCAGTTTCTTGGCGGCCATGTACACGCCATATGCCACTTTCTGATAATGTGGGTAGTTCTGCTTTGAGGTTGACAACACTTCACTCAAATAATACACCGGCCTTTGCACCGACTTACCTTCCTCATCGCGCTCCACCACTATCACTGCACTTACAACTCGGTTGGTTGCGGCTATATAGAGTAACATTGGCTCCTTTGATAGTGGTGAGGCTAGCACTGGTGCCGTGGCTAACATTTTCTTTAGGTGGGCAAAGGCTTCATCAGCCCGCGGTGTCCAAATGAACTTATCCGACTTTTTCATGAGTTGGTAAAGAGGCAAAGCCTTTTCTCCCAACCGACATACAAACCGACTTAACGAGGCTAGGCAACCTGTGAACTTATGGACATCGTTAAGACACTTCGGCAGTTCCATTCACTCGATGGCCCGGATTTTGGTTGGATTAACCTCGATACCTCGGCTGGAGACGAGAAAACCGAGCAATTTTCCAGCCGGGACACCAAAAGTGCATTTTTCTGGGTTAAGTTTCATCCGGAACCTTCTTAGGTTTGCAAACGTTTGCCTGATATCGTCAAGGAGCGTTTTGCTTTCCTTGGTCTTGATAACCACATCATCCACGTACACCTGTACATTTTGACCTATTTGGTCGTGCAAACATTTTTGCATACACCTCTGGTACGTTGCCCCTGCATTACGTAAACCAAACGGCATGGTGCGATAGCAATAAGCCCCATACGGGGTAATAAACGCAGTCTTTATTTGATCATCCGGATTCAGAGGTATCTGGTGGAAACCAGAATAAGCATCAATGAATGACAACAATTCACATCCAGCAGTTGAGTCTATGACCTGATCTATTCTTGGCAGCAGAAACGGATCTTTTGGACACGCCTTGTTTAGGTTCGTGTAATCGATACACATGTGCCAAACCACTGCCACGTTCGGATCATCCTTCTTCTTTTCCACCAGCACCGGATTAGACAGCCAATCCGGGTAAAGAACCTCCATGATAAATCCTGCAGCTAGCAACCGAGCTATCTCATCTCCAATGACTTTCCTCCTATCTTCGGCGAAGCGGCGGAGAGGTTGCTTCACCGGCTTGGCTCCGGGTCTCACATTCAAAGAGTGCTCGGCCAACTCCCTCGAAACACCTTGCAAGTCCTGTGTGGACCAAGCAAAAATGTCCCGATTCTCAAGGAGGAAGCTGACGAGCTCGCTTTCCTATTTATCACTTAGCCCGGCACCAATTGTTACGGTGCGCTCTGGGAACATGTCATCAACGGGAACCTTCTTGGTATCTTTCGTGGCCTGGAAAGAGACAGTTCCATGCGGGTTATTCAGCGCCGGCATATACTACTGTGCGGACTAAGCCAATGCCGCCACCTCTTGAATTTTTATTTTTTCCTACGCGATCACAAGTGACTCGGCTAAGTTTGATCCGGCCGACGCACACTCCATGGAACGTCGGAAGTCCCCAGCAATGGTAATCACTCCGTTTGGTCTGGGCAATTTCATCTTCAAGTAGCTGATATGACAATTTGCCATGAACTTGTTCAGCGCTGGCCTTCCGAGCAACGCATGATACGCGCTTTCTAAGTTCACCACTTCGAACTCCAGATTTTCAGTTTGGCAATTATCCCTCGTGCCGAACAAGACGTCAACCTGGACCTTGCCTATGGGCTCGCAAGAAATGCCGGGCACAATGCCATGGAAAGTTGTCCTCGTGGCCTGGAGCATGTTCTCCGAGATACCCAACTTGCGCATTGTGTCCGCATACATGATATTTATGCTACTGCCGTTGTCGATCAGTACCTTGGAGAACCTTACGTTAATGCTAGGTCCAATGAACGTAGGATCTAGCACCAACGCATACGAACCAGGGCTCGGCATGAGCTTGGGATGATCCCTAATGCTCCAGGTGATTTCCTGATCTGACCAAGGCATGTACCTTGTCACTGCAGGCATTACTGCATTCACCTCCATATGCCAACGCTGCAAGCTTTTTCTATCAGTTTCTTCCGTGGTGAATACACAGTAGCTCTGGTGATGCTCCCTATACTCGTTTCTCCCCTCATTTCCGGGGTGCCTCTGATCCGGCTGATGCTGATTTTCTACCTGATGCACTGCATCCCTTCTTTCATTGTTATCATACCTCGGCGGAGGGGGAGGCAACATTAACTGTTGCGTGTTCGCTCCGGAGAGCAATTGCTGCCGGGGTAACTCCTGCCGAGGCTGATCATTCCGGGGTGCCTGAGCATTCCCCGAACCACCTTGCTCGATCTTGCGCATCCACTCGCATTGCCTCGTCGTATGACCCGCTAGGTTGTTCGGATTTGGCGTGTGAAACTTACACGGCTGGTCCAACATCAACTCGTAAGTATACCTCGGACGGTCTTTCCTTTCTTGCCACTGCTTCTTTTGTTCCGGTGTCTAAGTTTTCTTCCCATCGTTCCTTGGAGTCCATTGACCTCCAGTTTTCTGGTGCTGGCTACCCCTGCTCCGGGTTGATCTTGATTCACAGCTGCAACTTGGTGCGAACCGTACCGGTGGTCTGGTCTATCATCTCTCCTTTTTCCTCTGTAATCATTCCTCCGAGATGATCCGGATCCATCCCTCTGATAGTACTCATCGCTTGACTCGTTTGACGCGAGCCTTGGTTGGGTCAGGTCACCCAACGCATACGAATCTGCAATCCGGATCATTTCTGCCAACGTAGCTGGCATTTTCCGTTGCAACTTCATCCACAGCTCGCTTCCATATCTGCACCCTGTGCAAACCATGCTATGGCTTGTGATTCTATCACGCCCTCACATGAGTTTCTCACGGTACACCACCGGGTCAAGAACTCCGGTCTGTCTCATTGGGTCTTTGCTTGCACATAGCTAGGGTCTGTGGCCTATTTGGCCTTTGATACGTACTCGAAAAAATGCTGATGAACATCTCCTCAAAATCTATCCAGCAGTTGATGCTTCCTGGTGGCAAATTGTTCAACCACACCCTTGCCGGGCCTTCGAACATCTGGGTTACATACCGTACAGCCCATCTCAGGTTGCCTGTGGCAATTTTTACATCCGTAGCATAGTTTATCAGCCAATCCTCTGGCTTGATACTACAGTCATAGGTCTTGGTGCCCCTGGGCAGCTGAAAGTTCGGTATTGGTGGCTCTTTCATGATCCGGGGTCCAAAACACGCTGGACCCGGTGGACCTTGACATTCAATCTGTTCCGACCTATACAGTCGATCCAGTTTCAACCTCGCATCATCCGGCATCAAATCCCTACTTCCCAATCTCGACCCTATCACATGATAGTCCGGTCTCGGGTATCCCGCATTTGCCATCTCCGAATCACCGTCGTTGTACCGGTTTTGCTCTTGCGGCGCACCTTTCTGTTGCATACCTCGGCTGGCACTGTGCTCTTGCCTTGGCATGTTCCGCTGCTGCGGTTGTCTTGCTCCAGCCGAGTTTTGCTGCCTGGCATTGCCATTGACAACGTTCCCTTGACCGGCATTATCTTGGTCGCGGTTACCTCGGCCAGCTTCGCCTCGGCTCACACTCCGTCGATCATCATTTTTCTGCGCTTCTTTTTCTTTCCCTGCCCGTGTCGGGTCATACGGGACAATCTGTTTGTTCCGTCTGGCCGAGGTTACCACCTCCTCTCTCCTTGGACCGCCATGAGGGGACGATGCGGCTCCAGCGGATTTTTCCGGGTTACCCATCGCCGAATGGACGATCTTGGAGGCTCTAGCTCTAGCGGAGGACCTCTACCTTTCCTTGGTGCTTTGGGCGTTACCTCCGGATCTGGCGCCGGACCTTTGCTCGCACCCGCACCTGGCGCTGTCATCATTACCTCTGCATGGTCCGGGGAACGAGCGATACGCTCCCCGCGAGCCACAGTGAGGGGCGGTTCGCCTGCTTCGACGACGTGGCGCGGATGAACGCTAGACACGTCCACCGCAACGTAGACCTTGTGCGCGTCGAGCTTGACGAAGATGCCGTTGCGCGGGAGAGGGCGCGTGACGAAGCAGCCTGTCGCTGACGAAGTCCCGTGCTCCAAAGCGCTGAACGAGCCCGGAGACGATGCGCTCGCCGGTGGCGATGAAGTTTCCCGTCCGGATTTTGACCCCTGCTAGCGCCGCTAGCCCCACGGCGGGCGCCAACTATCGTGGTGGTGTCACGGCAGATGCCATGTATAGGCTAAAGGTGGGGACTAATACTCGCTAGGGGAATCCAGGGAGGGATAGTGAAGTGATTCTCCACACAAGAGCTTGTATTGATTTACTTCCAAGGTTACAAGTGCTCCTAGAGCTGTATTGGCGAGAGGAGGAAGAAGGAGCTCTCGTACTCTCACCCACAGATCACACCTGAAACCCTAGCCCCAAAACTGAATCGCAGAGAGATCAACCCCTTCTACAGAAGCCCTAGCCCCCCTTTTATAGGGGAGGCTCGGTTTCTGCCTAGGGCATACGTGGAGGCATATTCCTAAGAATATGCCTCCTCCCAAAGTAGTAAGTCGACCGGGGTGCTTTTCCCCCGCGTCACACATGCTTTAGCTACGTTAGCCTCTGACGGCGCCCTCGTCAGCCGACACGGGCGTCGTCACGCTTGTCGGCCACACCCCGGTGGTCCTGTCCTTGCTCGCTTCGCTCAGGCAGTGCGTACCGGGACTCCTTTTGACCAGTGAGATTCCTTCCTTCTCCTAAAAGCTTGCGGTGACCCGGATGATGGTTCATCCGGCCACACCCGTTCCTGCATACAGGTAAGACATGCACTTCCGACTTACTGCTTAAGTCGGATCAGACCTAGTTAGGCGAACGCCCCCAGGTCCGGATTACCCCGTGATTCGGCCTGCCTTAAGGTGACCCGGCCAGCATCTGCTTTGGCCTTGCCGAACCTCGGCTAACTCGGCCTTTATACCCCGGCGTGACCCTACCCGGGGTATCCCCCCAACACATAGGATATATTTGAGATACCGAGGACCAACTTTATCTTTTGACTAGCAAAATGTTGGTACTAAATCTATACTTAATAATAAAGGATGGAATGTTTCTGTCTTCGTCCGTCCATAAATGACCGATTTACCCTTGCAAGTTCGAAGGTATTACATGTCTGCCACCGCCAAGTGGAAGTGAACGGTACAGGTTGGCTTCTCGCTTCTTTTTTTTCCTCATGAAGATGGGCAAGGGGATTGGGGTGAAGAAGAGTATTGGGTGAATCAAGTGTTTTCACCCAATCCCCGTGTGCTAATACTTAGGAAAACACATGAAACCTCTTGCAAAACAAGGCCTTAGAAAACTAAATCCGTTGATACTGGTTCTCCAATCAATGAAGGGAAATAATAAAGCAATTCATGAGCATGATTGTAGATGGAGTATCCGTACTGCCATGGTTCGGTCTAGTTGTAACACGTAGGATATATTTGAGATACCGAAGACCAACTTTATCTTTAGGGTCTGTTTGGTTCTGATTCTGTAACCTGCTTCTGCTATCAAAAAGCTAAACGCTAACCAAAGGGATATTTTTGATAGCAGATTCCAAATAAGCAGACTGCCTTAGGTAGTGTTATTCTCAAAGCCGGTATAACCCTGCTTCCGCTGCTTTGGATTTTGGATTTGCATAAAAATTACCCACCAATGCCACTGGTAAGTTGTACCGCTTCACCCGTATATATTTTCTCCACGTACAAATCGGGTACCATCTCCCGTAATCCCTTTCTTTCCCTGTTCCTTCTCGCATGGCGGCGCCCACGCAGAGTTAGGGTTGGCTCCGTCTCGCTCTCCACCGGTCGTCGGCGGCACGCCGCCTGTCCTACAACGCCTCCTTGATCCTATTCTTTACCCTGCTTCCGTCCTTAATCCTTGTCCTCCAGGTAGAGCTGACCCCAAGATTGCTTCGATCAAAGAGTCCGGTCAGGCACGTAAGCGTCGCCCTTGACAGCTAAAACACTGCCGCCTACCGCCGGCCGAAGTCAGTGTTTCTCCCGTCAAACCAGGTAACCTCCTATTCATCACGCATCTCAGCCGGCCCATCTCTTGTTTTTCATATCTAATCTGTATGCGGCGAGCAGCAACAAACAAATCGTGCCGGCCATGGCAGATAGTTCCATCTATATGCATATTGCTCATGATACTGTTGCCATGTGACAAGATAGTTAGAATAAAATAGGGGTGTTGTCGTATATTACTTCAAACTGGAGTAGACGAGCTAGCTAGATGCGTGTGTACGCGGGCGCGGCCTTATTCCGGCTAGCCGATCCTGAACATGCATTTACAAGGTAGCTTGCACTAGCTTGACTAGATCGGAGATGAACGAAGCTAGCATCCAGACACGTACTACAAGCTAGCTAGCTTGCTAGATTGTCTATATGGATATAGCTAGCACTCACGCATATGTACAAGAAGTTTGCTAGATTGATATAATGAATATATTGGAAAGGTCAGTTCATCTTTGTATCGCTACGAACTGTGTATTTACGATCGTGAATAGAATGCTAATATATCTTATCAATTACTTTTATCTATGTGAACTTATGATTGTGAGTATATTCAAATTTTATTTACTTGATTGAAGTATGAGTGAGAAGGCAGTCTGGGATGCTGTGAATGTCAAGCACTTTATTGACATATGCAAGGAAGAGATTGATGCGAGAAACATGCCTGTAGGTTGTTTTAATTCACCTGGTTGGAAGAACCTGATAGCTAAGTTTGAAGCAAGATCTGGAAAAAAACTAACGAAGACACAATTGAAGAATAAATGGGACAATATGAAAATAGATTATACAATATTCATGGAGTTGAAAATTGCTGCCTCTGGGCTGGGTTGGGATGATGCAAAGCAAACTGTTGATTGCTCAGCCACATGGTGGGATGAACATCTTGAGGTGTGATTAGTAACAAATTCATGAATTAAGTATTTATTTTTTCACTATTTACTGTTTACACTAGCTAACTTGTTAATTCATGAACTACAGAGATGCAACAATGCTGAAAGAGGTATCAAGTGCAGCCATCTGGAGTTCAGAAAACATGGGCCAAAGCACATTGATGATCTGCATGCACTTTTTGATAAGGCGCATGTCAATGGTGCTACTGCGGCATGTCCCGGAGATGTATCCTCTGATGAGTCCAGTGATGAGGATGTGGTTGAAGTGGCGAGTACTGATGAAATTAATAAGTTGAAGAAAGCAAAAGGAAACAAGAAGCGCAAGGAATCATCTAATTTCAATGAAGAGAAAACTAACAAGAAGCCCAAGGAATCCTCTAATGGCAATAAAGAGAAAGATGAGAAGAGCCCCTTCTTTCGAGTGTACGCAGGCACATGTGACAAGATAGGAATTGCTGCTGACAAGATTTCAGCTAGTGTTGAAGCATCATCGGCTCCCCCAACAAACCATGTACCTTCCATTGCAGATGTTATGCAGATGGTGAAAGATTGTGGGGTTGAAGAAGGAACCGCTTTGATGCACACAACCACTATGTTGATCGTGAAGCCATGTTTTAGGGAGATATTCAGCTTGCTTCAAACAAAAGAAGGACGGTTTGATTTGTTGGAGAGGGAGCATGAAAAGGAGATGAAGCGCGTGTAGAACATTTTAGTAATATATTTGCTTGCGTTGTGTGTGAACCATTTATATGTTGTAGTGAACCATTTTTATCTTGTCGCGTGAACCATTTATATCTTGTCGTGTGAACCATTTGTTGCATGAATTTTATGTAACTGTTATTGCTGCCATATTTGTGATCTTAACATAATATTGGTGCTGCCATGTTTATTTAAGTTGTGTTATTACCTTTGCTGCCATGAATTTTAACCTCTGTATATTTATATTTGTGTAGATGGATACAAGCATGGCCAAACAAGGACGGGAGAGACTTCAACTTCTAGCCGAACTTGCTGATCTTGCGCATCAGGCTACCATCATTGGGAACATGGGTAAACTCTATACTGAGCGTTATTTGCATAAAGACTCGTATAGAGAAGCTCCTGAAACTGGACTTCAGTGGGTCATGAGATGTTTTGGTCGTCCTAGATATTTTTACAAGATGTTTCGCATGACTCCTGAGGTGTTCACGGCACTCCATGATTTGCTTGTCTCTAATTATGGACTAAAATCAACAAACAATGTGTCATCCATTGAGTCACTAGCCATGTTCTTATGGATTGTTGGAGGTCCGCAAGCATTTGCACAAGCCGAAAACCAATTTACAAGGTCCCTATGGACAGTACACACCAAGTTTAAGGAAGTGTTATATTGTTTGCGCAAGTTAGCAAGAGACAACATCAAACCAAGAGATCCTACTTTCAGTAGAGAGCATGCAAAGGTCAAGGAGGATCGTTTTTGGCCTCACTTCAAAGGCGCTATTGGTGCTATAGATGGATCACATGTACCATGTTCAGTTCCTGCGGACGAGGTAGTTAACCACACATGTCGACATGGATATACATCACAGAATGTGCTTGCCATATGTGACTTTGACATGAGGTTTACTTTTGCGGTTGCTGGTTGGCCGGGCTCTGCACATGACACAAGAATCCTACACCATGCATTAGCAAATTTTCCATCATTTCCTCTAGCTCCTAAAGGTATATCATTATATTATGTATGAAACGCATAACGTCAATTTTGTTGTCTTATTCTCACTTTATGTTTATTTTCAGGAAAGTACTACCTTGTTGACTCTGGTTATCCAAACCGAATTGGATACCTTGCTCCTTTTAAAGGGAGTACGTACCATCTACCCGAGTTTCGTCTTCGCCGTGGACGTGCACTACAAGGAAAGTATGAGATATTTAATTTCTTGTATTCATCTCTTCGAAATGTCATTGAGCGTGCATTTGGAGTCCTGAAACAAAAGTGGCGTATATTAAAGTCCAAGCCAAGTTTTGCACCTCGTACACAGAAGCATATCATTCTGGCTTGCATAGCGTTGCACAATTTTATCCGCGATAGCAAATTGCGTGATAAGGAATTTGATAAGTGTGATGAAGATGAGGATTATCTACCCGAAGCAGCACGTGCAACACCACAAACACATGGTGATGATGTCCCAGAAGTCGAGAATGAGGAATCCATGAACGACATTCGGATTAGGATCGCCGATGCTTTGCTTATGGCGAGAGAGGAATAGAATGTCTATGTTTTTATGCAAAACATTATCGTGTGAACATGTATCCATGCGATACATGTCTTTTGTAATAATTCTAGAACATCACTTTCTATTAATATTATATACACTTATACATTACAAAAAATTTAAAATATTGTCCCAGAATAGAGATTTACGTATTAATCAATGAACATATTGATGTTTTCCGATCAATTAGCATACAAACAGTCTTCTCTGAGCTCAGGGGTATTATAGACATTTACAACCAAACCCACAGTTCACAGTTGGTATAACCAAACAACTTTCAGAAAATCCACAGTTTTCAGCTGACAGCAGCTTTTCCACAGTTCACAGTTCACAGCAGATTTTTCAGAATCCACGGTTCAACCAAACACACCCTAGTAGGCATCTGTCTTCGTCCGTCCATAAATGACCGATTTACCCTTGCAAGTTCGAAGGTATTACATGCCTGCCACCGCCAAGTGGAAGTGAACGGTACAGGTTGGCTTCTCGCTTCTTTTTTTTCCTCCTCTTGCCGACGAATCCCCTCCTCCCAATCAGAACTGCTCCGAGCGAGACAGAGGGTCAGCGAGGGAGTGCAGGAGGAGAGACCTCCGGGACGGTGGCGAGGAGGCTGATGGAGCATGACGCCATGGCCATGGCTTTGCTCTATTGCGGCCTCCTTGGCTTGCTCCCGGCAAACGCAATGTTGCAAATCCACGCCGTGAGCTGGGAGCCGGGAGAAAGGTGAAGCCTCCCAACCTTATCCACTCGAATCTATTCCACTGAAGGACAGAGAAATAAACCAGGGGAGGGGCGACGGCGACCGGTTGCTGAATGCGGTGCAGGAGGCCGGCGTTGGGCTACTCCGCGGAAGGGAGAGCCGCCGGGTGGTCCGCTGAATGCTGTGCCGGAGGCCGGCGCTGGTCTACTTCGCGGAAGAGGAGAGCCGCCGCTGGGTCACTTTCCCTTCATCTCGCGCCACTCCCGCGTTGGGGTCGTCCAAATGTCCTCGACGCGCCAGCCGGGGCAGTTGTTGGTGACGTAGTCCGAGGTGACGCTACTGGCTCGTACTACTTCTACTACTCCTTCGTCGTGGATGGCTTTGAGAACCGCGGGGACGTCCTCGGCGGCCAGGAACGAGGAGTAGTCGTGTCCGTCGGAGCTTCCGTCTGGGGAGAGGATCTCCTGGTCCAGTCGCTCAATGGAGAGCTTGGCTTATTAGCGCTGAGCTTGTTGGCATTGTGGATGGGCTCATCGCAATCAGCGCAGGCCGCAGAGGATGGAATGGTCAAGCAGAACACGATCACCCACCGCTCCTGCAATCTAGAGATTAGACACAGGAAACAGAGTCAGCTCTGCCGAGAACCACAAAGTAGAAGTGCACGGCAGAACAATTGGGAATCTTATCCCTTTCACACTTTCTCATTTTAATTCTTCCAGGTTCTAATATTTCACATAAGCTCGTGCACTTCTAACTAAAGCTCTCATTCCTATTACAATATGAAATAAAGCTGTCCAAATTTCGCGTAACAATCAATTTACAAGGTTACATTAAGTTGCTTTGATTGATTTTGCACAAACTGATGCATCTAATGGGCTAAACACATGCTTTTAGCCTTTTACGGCCTTTTTTTAGATCAAGACCTTTTTACAGCTGTCGCTTCTTGTTTGTACTAAATACCAGTGAGGCTGCTTCTGAATTTTTATTCAACCTACGAGTGATGTGTTTCTCCTTTAAAAATTTCTCCTTTTGTTGATGCACTCATGTCGATAGTGTATTTCTTTTTCCTCCTACAATAAAATAGATATATTGATTGTATCATGTTTCAGAAGTACACACATGTGGAAAATTGAAAGTTCATTGCCCTACATCAAATAATAAAAGTTGGCTACTTCCAAGTCGTTTCGAGAAGTTCCGTTTTTTTGGGGTCAAAACTCATTATTTCTTTTCAACAAGTTTGTTTTATATTATGTAGAAGCTCATCATTTCGTTTCATTATTATTTCAAACAAAATGTATGACTGGGAGAAAATCAATTAGTGTGACAAGAAGTTCAATTTTTTCATGCATAGCACAAACGATGTTTGTTTTGTACTAAAATTAGTTCATTGCATAGACATGAAAAACGGAAATATACACTAGAAACTTCAGAAATTCCCTATTTAAAACCTATAAATCAACATTGGAAAACAATAAAAAATGTATCGGTGTCTATCTAGCCATATTTTTTTTCTTCATCCAAATGATCACTTGCACGCATAATATGCAGTGATAGAAATATAATTTTTCAACCCTAGCAAGAAAATGTATAATTAATTTCTTGATGACGGGACGACGACCACTAGAAAGAAAGAATTTCCATTCTTGACTTTGCCACTCCTCCATATCAACACGTAAGAGCGTCTCTAGAGGATACCGTAAAACCTCGGCCTATAAAAAGTGTTTAAGGCCACCAAAAATGCATTCTATAGTCGCATTTGGCTCCTCCCAAGTAGACACCGAAAAACGACATGTTAGTTGGAGCCCACAAATATATACTTTTTCTTATATTTTTCTGTCGTCTTGGTGTCTTCTTCCTGCTGCCCGCGCATGGCCCCCACGCCTCCCCTGCTGCCCGCCGCCGCTCGTGCCAAGCTCCCACGCTGCCCCACCTCACGCTAGCCCTCCACATGGCAAATACGACACCGTTCCCGCGACGGTCGAAGCGAAACTTCCTCCACGAAGAAGCTTTGACCGGGATATGGGGCACCCTCAGATTGGCCTAAAAAGTGGGAATATAAGGGTCTCGGATGTGCTTTTTGGGTGCATCGAGAAATATTTACGGGTTTGATCACTTTTACTGTGTTGTGTCTATTTTGGAAAGTTTTTCGACCAAAACCTCTGAAACCGAAAATCACAAGGGTTTGACTGGTTTAACGATGTCTGCTAGAACATTTACATTTTTCATCCGCAGCAACGCGCGGGCATTGTCCTAGTCAATACCAACGATTGCATTAACCAGTCCTTATTAATTAGTCTTTCTATGGTACAATTTGGTTTACTGTTGGTACAAACCAAGTTGGAAATGCTGAGTGTATACCTGAGTTCAGTTTCTCTTCTTTTTATAATTCATCAGAACTATTACTCCCTCCATCCCAAATTAACTTACTTTCACTTTATTTAGATACACATGTATCTAAGTACTAAAATGTGTCTAGATACATGTGTGTATAGACAAAGTGAAGTCAGTTATTTTGGAACGGAGGGAGTATTTACTTTGTGATCACATGCTCTTTTTGTCACTGTTATTAACCTACTCGTGAGACACACCAATTAGAGTATCTCGAGTTGCCGCTTGCTTGAGTTTTCGTCTCGGCGGAATCTCTCGGTTGGTGTCGCTTGGGCCTATACGGCCTTGGCTATGCCTCACTCAACTCGCATAGGATCTGAGACGCAGGTGCCTATGGTCAGAGTATGGACGGCCACACGACGGCCTGGGAGCTGCAAGGTGCGGACAAACGAGGGCGAGCACGTGAGGCGGGTGTGGTAGCAAGCCAGGAGATAACAACCACGGACAGCAGGAGGCGTGGTGATGAAGGGGAAGCGGGTTCGATGGCAGGAAAGCGACAACGGAGCATGCCGCGCTAGGAGGAGCTTGGGGCGCTGCGAGGTAGGAAGGCCAGAGCCGGCCCGTGTGGAGCCGACTAAAGGTCGAAAGCACTCATGGAGCGAGGCGAGGAGGGAATCACGACGAGGACGGGATCTCGAGCTCCATCGGGCTGAGCAGATGACGGGATTGGGACCCTGAGGTGATGAGGTAGGTGGCAGTTGTAGAATGGCCAGGCAGGGTTGGCGGGAGCCGGGATCGTGTGTCTGTGTGGCATGCGTGCATGAGTTGTGTTGGTGTGTGGGGAGGTCCGTGTTTCTGTGCATAATTATTTTTATATCGTTATTCATATGTTTTCAAACAAAGTAAATAAATAAATTAAAATAAACTCAACCTTTAGTTAAAATCCGCTGCAACGCGCGGGCATTTTCTTAGTACCAAAATAAAAAAGAAGTACAGAAGTGCTGCCTGAGCCAACGCCGTTCAACAACCATGGGCGGAAGTGCTGCTAGGGCGCAATGAAGAGCCCAAGCGCGTGCTACAAACGTCCACAGAAGTGCTGCCGGCACAAGCGTGCTACATCCATTTAATGGGGTAGAGTCTAGCCCACCGCCGCGGTCGGCCTGCTAAACCCAGCCCATAGCTCCCTTTCAATCTTAGGGTTACAGAACCACGCCACCGGTCCCAGCTGGAAGGAGTGGCAGCCTCGAAGTATACATACTGGTCAAACAGCTAGTCAAGTCGCGAGGTGGGACTAATAAAGCGGGGGCCTTACCTCTGTCGTAGCATATCCACGCCGTGACGCGTCGCCGACCCGCTGCTCCTTGCCGTGCTCTTCTTCGTTGCTGCTGCAGCCCGCCGAAACTGATCTCCCGCTCGAGCTTTCCATGGCGGACCTTCCCCCTGTTCACGAAGGGACTCATGCCACGGCTGCTTCTCCCGACGTCACCGTCGTGCTCTTGCAACCCACCCGCACCTCGACGGGAGCCAACCAGTGCGGTTTTGATTCATGAATCATGATCGTTACTAGGCTCTGCCTCCAGATGCTACAAACATTGGGAAAATGCCAAGCTCGTTGGCTCCCGTAGAAGTGATTGCAAGCCTAAATTGATCTCCGGCCGCAGGTATCTAGCGGTGCTGTAGAGGTGATTGGGAGTCCGGCCGGGCGGCAAACGTGCGGCGTCGGTCGTGATTGGGAGTGCCACGGACAGCGTCTCGTTGTCGCTTGTCGGCAATTACTTCCTATAACTGCCGCCAGGCTACCTGTCTCCTCAGGGCCTCTGAGCGCACACACTCTCGTCCGCCGCTGGATCTTGGCTGCACAGTGCGGCGCTGGCGCAACACTTCTTTCCGGCCGTTGGATGTCACCCTTTGTTTTCTTACTCCAGACTGTCCAGACATGCCAATGACGGTTGGGTCCAATTGTGCGTGGGATCGTTAAAACTAGGCAGGGTGCGTTCTCATTCTCGGTACGTGCAGGCTGTGCTTGCCCATGGCGTCAGTTGGGAAAATATCTTCTCTTCCCTCACCGATCTCCTGCTTCCTCTCCTGCACGCCTCCACAATTGTCTCTCCTGGCCACCCGAGCTCCGTTACCTTCAACTCCATCTCCATCCCACTTCCTCACGCGTGGCTGCGGAGCAAGGCTACAACTGTTGAGGCTGTGGAGATCGATGGCGAGCAAGGAGGGGTAGAGTCGGCTCCATCAGCGAGGCTACAACTGTTGTGACCGTGTAGATCGATGGAGAGCAAGGGTGAGGACGTCGATGGCGGTGGCCTGCAAGCGTGAGCTTCCGCTTCTTGTTCTTCTTTGTGCCATTACTTTTTTCCTATACGTGTTGTAGATCCTAGGTGCCTAATTTGTTGTTATGCTGAAGCATGATGTGAGGGAATCTACCTAGACCTCGGCAGCCTCCCGCCCCCTTCACCGGCTCACTGATCCTCGCCTCCCATGTCTTCCTACCCTCTCACGGTGAGCTCTTCTTCCCTCTTCACAAACATGATTATTTCAGTTTGATTTTTTGTTATACGCATCCAACTTCAATAATTTTGGGACATTATTAGGTTGTTTAATACCTTGTCGTGCCCTAGGTTACCTTTTTTGGTACTGCTCAAATATTCGGCGGCGACAGGGATATGGACCGACTCCAAACCAAATCAGGCGTCGCCGCAGTGGCAAGGGCAAACCCTAGCACGACATGCGACTATGAAGCAAGATTGAAGTTGGGGTGCTTTGTTGAGATGGATTTGTATGTCGGAGTTTCTTACACTACACCATTGGTGTCCGTGGAGTCCATCGCTATTGCAGGTATTCCCGTTCTTCCCATCTCTATTTTCACTGATGCAGCCCGTCCTACGGACGTCCCTACATCCTCACCACTAAGTCCTCCCAAGTGGACCAATGACCCTTGCTCGAGCTAAACTACTACAAGCTAAGGTTAACTCGCTCCTCTCCTCGTGTGATTTCTATACATCCTTGGATGGCTAGCAACTTCATGCAACTACATGGTGCATTCTCAGCTATGAAGCCCCGATGCACCGAATGGAGAAGAGGACGAAATCGGCACGCGCCCCGTGTCGATCTTCCTCGTACCTCGCATGTCGTGCCGCTGGATCCCGAGGAGGATCTCTGCGCTGCTCCCGAGGCTGCCCCGACCACTCCTGCGTGCTCCCGTGCGGACCCGGCCCAACCCTTGGTCTACACGCGTCGTCGCCACAGGTCGCCATCACGGGCCCCGCAGCGGCCCGACATCGACAGCGACGTGCGGTCCCCAACCTGCACGGTGTATGTTGTCCCCGACAGTCCTAGGGTGACACGCCCCCAATCGTCTGCTGCCACGTCGCCGATTGCGCACTCACCAGTGCAATCATTGCCTGATGATGATCCTGAGGAGGATTCTGTTGTTGTTTCGCTAGGATCGTCTATGCCCTCCCCTCCTGCTGCACCGCCTATCGCTGGAGTGCAGACTCGGCTCCAAAAAGGTATCAAACACCCAAAAATTTATAAAGATGGCACTATGCGCTATGGTTTGCCTGTGTCTTCAGATGGACCACGCTCCTTGTCTGAGGCTCTTGGGGATCCTCACTAGCGCAAAGCAATGGAGGAAGAACATGATGATTTGCTCAAAATAAAACTTGGCACTTGGTTCCTTCAAGTTCCAGCAGAAATTTGATAGACTGTAAGTGGGTCTATTGTATCAAGAAATGAGCATATGGCACTATTGATAGGTACAAAGCTCGTCTTGTTGCAAAAGGATTTAAACAATGCTATGGTATTGATTATGAAGATACTTTAGTCTAGTTGTTAAAACAGCCACTATTAGAACAATATTAGCTATTTCAGTCTCCGGAGGCTGGAATTTATGACTGCTAGATGTCAAGAACACGTTCTTGCATGGTGTTCCGTAGGAGAAAGTTTATATGAGACAACCACCAGCAGGTTTTGAAAATAAAGATGCACCTAATTATGTTTGCAAACTTGACAAAGCTCTCTATGGTTTGAACAAGCACCACGAGCATGGTATTCTCAACCTAGTTGAAAATTGCATGATCTTGGTTTTGTTCCTTCCATGGCAGATACTTCATTGTTTCTGTTTCAGAAGGCAGGAGTCACTATTTATATTCTGATTCATGTTGATGATATAATAGTTATCAGTTCTTCAGATGATGCTATCTCAGGGTTGCTTCAAGAGTTGAATGAAAATTTTGCTATCAAAGATCTTGGTGAATTATATTATTTTCTAGGCATTAAAGTGAAGAGATCCTCTGGTGGTCTGCTATTAACACAAGAGAAGTATGCATCTAATTTGCTCAGCAAACTTGGTATGACAAAGTGTAAATCTGCTCCCACACCTTTGTCCACTACGGATGCCCTATCTCTTGTTGTTGGGAATCTCTCGGCCGAGAGGATAGCACACAATATAGAAGTATTGTTGGAGATTTGCAATATCTCACTCTCACTAGACCAGATCTAGCTTTCTTAGTGTCAGTTTCTTCATGCTCCAACTACTGCTCACTGGACAACAGTCAAAAGAATAATGCGCTATGTCAAAGATACAATTGGTATTGGTATAACTTTTCAGCCCTCTACTTCCACACTTTTGAGTGCTTTTTCGAATGCAGATTGGGTTGGATGTTTGGATGATAGATGCTCTACTAAAGGTTTTGCAGTGTTCATAGGACCAAATTTAATTTCTCGGAGTGCCAGAAAATAAGCTACTGTTTCGAGATCAAGTACAGAAGAGAGTACAAGTCCCTTGCCAATGCAACTGCTGAGATGATATGGGTTGAAGCCCTTCTGACTGAACTAGGAGTTCGGCTGCAAGAAAAACCATATCTTTGGTGTGATAATTTAGGTGCTACATTCTTGTCTGCAAATCCAGTATTTCATGCTCGCACAAAACATATTGGGATTGATTTTCACTTTGTTCGTGAAAGATTTGCAGCAAAGAAACTAGCCATCAAGTTTGTTTCAAGCATGGACCAAGTTGCAGATGGGTTCACTAAAGCTCTTCCTGTTAGGAATCTTTATGAATTTAGGCGTAATCTAAATCTTGTACCAAGTTTAGATTAAGGGGGATTTAGAGATATAAAACAGTCCCCGTTGCACGGTCAAACTCTGTATAATGCCACTACTAGGACTCTTCTGGTCCTATATAACACGAAGCCCGAGCCTCTAACAAGGCATCGGTTCCGCCCATGTTTTTTACAACGTATATGTCTTCCATGGAGTTTTATTATACTCCGAGGCTCCTACTTATGGGAAAAGTGGTGATCTTCATATAACTGTTAACATGATAGCTATATATATATATATATATATATATATATATATAAGAGAGAGAGAAAGAGGTAACAGGGAAACTGCCACATGAACCTGAAAGAAAAGCAGGAGTTAAATCAAAACTGCTTCAACTACTACTGCTCCGAACTTACCGACAACATTAACAACTAAGACAAAGATTAGCAACACAAAGTTCCATTGATGCATAATTTTATTCTTATAGACAGCAAAAACAGGAGTAACGCTACACTTACAAAAAATTGGTACGGAACAAATAGGACATAGAATCAGAACGTGGCCCGTTTTCCAAGGAAGGGATCAAAACTCAGCCAATCAATTTACTACATGCCATCCCATAGAAGTTCCCGTGAGCAAAACCATCCGTAGGTCTAGGATTACCGCAAAAACATATTTCTATGCACACAATAAAAGAGCAAGAAAATAATAGACGTGAATGGTAAGTTGAGCAAAAAGAAAGTTCCAAGAAGTTTCAGAATATCTCATTTGTATCAGATCATAACGATACCGAGTTCAAATGTACTTAATATCTTGCATGTTTTTCAATGATGGGTATCCACCGACCATTATGTCCGGACTTCACCAACCCAACTTATCCCCGTGTTCTTGTGCATATCATCTTTAAACATCCTCAGCATCCCACCACATCTCCTGTGATGCATACAAGTTTGAAATCATAATCTTGTAAGCAGCCTTGTCTGGATAGAACTCAGAGAGCTTTTCTGCAACTACCTACCAAGACTGGAATCACGGTGGACACAGCACCCCCAAAGCAATGCACCCCACACGCCACAATCTGGTGGCATTGGCATTGTATGTACTAGACGATTCCCCGCGCGTGGCGGCGGGATATATTTGTAGAAATAGTTTGATTATATTTTTTATGTAACTGTAGTAAAACCAACTAAATGTGCACGTTTGGCAATGATTATCATATAATTATTTTGGTACAAATGGTGCAAGAGAAAAATGAGGCGCTGAAAGAGGGTGTTGTAGAAAGTCAAACCTGCTAATTGCTTTCTATAGATTAATTGTTTCTCTCTTGGTATTTCCTTGCCGAGTCACACAAAACAGCTAAAGCAAAAACATTATGAGTTCGGATCTGAAATATCTAAACCTTTGTCCGTTTATGTTTGATACTATGAAAAATATGATTATATATACCAAGAACATGGAACATCATCATAATGATTTAAAAATACAGGTATTGCAGTCCAAATGGAGTAGTGTTTTATCCCTAAAATAATTCAAGAAAAACAGCAACTGCTTGGTGGCATACAAACATTTGATTCTTCATCCGAGTAACTTAGAAAGCTACTTCTTCAAGAAATATGTTCTTGTTCCATAAACCATCGAAGTTACCAAATGAAACAAAAGCTACATTGAAGTGCATAGAACATTATTTTTACAGGGATGTTTTGTAGATGAGGAAAAACTGTACAAAAACAAAAGCAACCTGGGAGAATAATCATAAAAACAAAACAAAAATAACAGGGAAATGACGCCCCTGCATCTTGCGCTAGATGGAAAATCCTGACCAGCGAAAACTTCCATATATGCCAAACAATATATACAGTGTATTTTTACAAAGCTTCTTGCACTTGTTTAGACATTGCCGCCACCAGCCGGCAATATAGTTTGAGTGAGAATTGGAGACCACAAACAGCTGCCAAACGATTTCACAAAGAGGCACCAAAGAGCAGGTGCGCATCGGATTCTAACATCTGATCACAGAAGCAGCAATAGGCATGGTGAGGCCATTCACTTGCGAACAGTGTGTCAAAAATCCATAAGACGGTTCAGAGACAACAACCATGCAAAGAATCGCACTTTTGATTCAGCTCTAATGCTCCAGATTTGGCAATCAGGAGAATGAATTTTCCAAAAAACTGAAGCTTCATATGCACTCTTTGCTGAATAAACACCAACTCGAGAGAGGTTCCAGGAGACGGAATCGTGAGTGTCAACCAAAAGGACAGACTGAATGTTTTCCTATGAAGACAGAAACTGGTATAACTGAACTTCATTTGAAATCCTATCAAGTACATAGAACATACTCCTTGAAACAGTGGATCTGCATTGTTTTCTCTAGCTTCATAAAAACACCACCATATAAAATTCAAATTAAAAGGATAATCATAAAGTGCCGCTAACCCTAGTTGCGTAACTGAACTTGGGTCCATCGATAGGCTCCATCAGGCTCTCTAACAGTCCAACCTATGGAATTTCTAAAACTGCAATAGAAAAGAGCAGACCAAGATGACTATTCTGGGAGAGCAAATTCTAGTGTATCTAACTAATTCCGCGGAGATTTCCAGGCCAGCAAGATTACGAAAATAGAAGATGTGTGTGCTTATCCAATATAAATTAAGAGTAAGAGATGAGATCTTCTGTACTAATCCAAGGACGAACTGTTGTCGAGCGTTCGAATGCAGTAGACATGATGATAGACGCTTCCTCCTTGCTTCACTGGCCAGCATGCAGAGTCTAATAAATCCAATCAAATCGGGTGGAGGGGAAAAACATCAAGTAGCTTTGGAGCCAGAGCGTAGTAACCTGCCAGACTGAAAAATAGAAAGGGGAAATTAAAATCGAGAGAACCGAGAGAGGGCAGCTACCAGCATGGAAACAGGTGCCAGAGGTGGCGACGCGAGCAGGCTTGGCGTGCTTGACGCCGATGGCAGGGCATCACGGGTAGGTTTTTAACATGGAGACGTCGGCGGCTCAGTTCAATCTAGCAGTTTCTACTCGATGAATTATGGGATGCACTGAGCGGTTTCATGAGCATTTGAGGCAAGGAGGCCGTACGTGGCGGCATCGGAGGAGTTACTGCCGGTGATTAGTCAGTATGGAAGACGAACAGCAAACTGATTTTATTTCAGGACGAACGCCCAGGCCCAGTAAGTTTTAACATGGATCCACGATCCCACGTGGGTCAGCCAGTTTTTTTAAAAGGAACACTCTTGCATTCCATTAAACTGAGTTGCTAGACAGGTTGCTAGCACACAGATCAAGTACATACTGAGGTATATCAGCAACCCACACCTCATGGTTGCTGTCCCCTAACAGAGCGCCTCGCGCAGCAAGTTCATGAGCTACAGAGTTACAAGACCTCTTACATACAGATAGTTTCATATTGTCATATGCGATGCAAAGCAACGCTTTAATTTCTTTAAACAGAGGACCTAGAGGCGAAAGATCTCTTGAAAGGTGATGGCTTTCTTCAGGACGGTTGTGTCTATCTCCAACTGCACTCGGCTGCATCCCATGGAAGAAGTAATACACACAGCTTGTAGTAGCGCAGTGGCTTCAGCCTGCAGAGCAGAGCTGACTCCCTGAATATGGCCATGCCCTGCTGCCACAGGGACATTACAATCATTCCTCGCAATAACGCCCTAGCCTCCTGTAAGAGAAAGCCCCTGAAATGCACCATCCGTATTAATCTTGATATAATTATACATAGATAGTGCCCAGTTAGACATAGTTTGGGTCCTTGGGGTTGATTTCTTCCCACTCAGTGACTTATACTCTCTAACATGTACTGAGATCGAAGAGACTATCTCTTGAGTTGATCTGATTTTGTCCCCAACATTGGCTTTGTTCCTCTCAGACCACCAGATCTACAGTATACAGCACACTGTCAGTTTCTTTTCTTCATCTAAATTGAGAACTGTTTCAAGAAGAGAAATAGCGCTTGGGCAGTTACATAGCTTTTCCCTAATATCCTCCAATTGTAATTGTCTCCAGATAGGTTTAACCATCTTGCATTTGCAAAAAACATGGCCTCCGTCTTCATTAAATCTGAAACAGAGCGAGCATCTCGTATCCACTTCCATTCCTCTTATTTTCAGTTCCATACCCATAGGAAGGATATTTGTGGCCACTCTCCATAAAAAGTGTAGCACTTAATTAGGAAGTGGAAGCGACCACAACTTATTCCATTGAAAGCCCTCCCTATCTTGGGAAATTATGAAGCTCGTTGGATGGCCATGAACAGAAAAATGAGCTTCCCAATCTCTTGCCACCTTGTATGCAGACTTGACTGAGAACTGGCCTTTTCTATCATAGTGCCATGCAGGGAAGTCATCAAATTGATCAAAGACTGGAATTTGAAGGATGGCTTGTGCATCTTCTTGTTCCATTGATTGGTTTAATAACTATACATCCCATGTGTTTGTGGCAGGGTCTATAAGCTCCTCTACTCGGTTGATTACATTCTTTTTCTTCCTTGACATTACTCTCCTTGGAATGCTGTCAACACCCGGATTTTTAATCCCAGATGCCTGTTATGCCATACCTCGCAATCCTAGGATTACCATTTTTGCGAGACATAACAGATTGGATATCACAGTACATCATCCATTACAAACCATAATAAGGTTTTACACAAATAAAGGTTCTCATGATCCAGTATTAATACAATAAAAGCAGCGGAATAATAAGCGTAGTAGTGGGCTCCATCTTCAGTGTCACAGGAAATGCTGACGATGGGAGATGATCCTAGTTGTCGTAGCCGTCCTACTGTCCATCTTCCGGATAGTCCTCCTCATAGCCTGGCCACTGGAATAGCCAGGGACAAAGCCATGAGTACTCTTTAAGTACTCGCAAACTATCACTAACAAGTAAGGTAGTTCTAATAGGAATCTTAAGCTCTAAGTTTATTTGAAAAAGCCAGATTTATCTTAAGCTGAGTTCAGAAGTAAAGAAAGCTAATTTAATGTTCTAAAATCACTTTAAGTGGGAACTTAGTTTTCATGTTCACAACCCTGTTGTGGTCAAGTCAAAGTCACAATTTGTTTCACAAGTCATTTTGAAAACATCTGACGACGGAACAGTATGGCCACTCCAACTGTTCATGACCGCGGACGCGGCTATTCGAATAGTTTGACACTCTACAGACGTGGTACACTTCACCACAGAATCCGATATATAGGGATAACCCTGAATCAATCATACTTAGCATGCGGATAATCAATCATAACCTTTCAATTACACACTCTATTATAAGCACCTCCCCTATGAGCTTGGCCTCCCAGCCATGGCCATCTGCCATCCTGGGCACTGCATAGGTGGACACACATCAAGAGGTAGCCTCAGCTCAAACCTCCTCCATGAGGGAACCCATACTAAGGCACATAAACTTCCGTCTAAGCCCTACCCAATTCAGGTATTGTGGTTGTACGGTAAAATTGGAATGGTATCGCATCTGAACCCAACCATCAGTTTTTGTAAAGGGCTAAGGCTCATGCCTCAACATTTTCATCATCAAACCATCATGTTTTCTCAACACATGTCAAAACATCTCAAAAGAATGAAGCATTATTCCAAGGTTTTCATAACCATTTTCACCAAGTATTCCCATCTAAAGTGATCAACTTTTATGCTTAGCACTAGCCACTAAGGTTAAGAGTGTTCACTAAAGAGGGGTGCTAATCTTCAATCTCATGCCATAGAATGGCATCTAAGTATAGGCCAAGGTTTATACTCTTTATGCTATCTACACTACTTTTCCAATACTCACAAAGAACTAACTAAAAGTAAACAACTTTGGTAAGGTAAAAAGAATAAAGCTTGCAAGTAAAACTTGGAATTGGTATAAATAAAAGGTATATAACCAAAGCATGCCTAATGCATCTTGCTTGGGTTAATACTTATAAGTGTTAGCTTGCAAGGGTCTAGCTTGCACATAATAGCTTGCCTTGATTGGTGCAGTGGTTGAAGTTGTCTTCGTCTTCTGCTTGGTAGTACTCCTCCTCATTGTATCCTTGGTTGGTACTATCGTCTATAAAGAAATACAGGTACACAATCACCAAACAATACTTAACTAAGTTTATTTAGCACACTAAGGCTCACACTTGATTATCCAGCATCATCATAATCATCACATGCATTAAAGAACTAGTTTTATTCATTTTATTTTAGAAAAGTAATTTCTACTCATTGAAATTAATTAAGATTTAATATTCTCCAAATAGAATATGGGATCATGTGGACACATGTCATCACCACATATTGAAATACATGAGAATGTGATTTAAAGTGTTGGTCACATTTTATAAAGTTTAAGATTATTATTTAATAGATTTAAAGTCACTAGAAATGCCCTAATAGCATTATTTTGGTACTAGTCTAAAGTCACTGCATACAAACCTAAATATTTTTATATATACAGATAGATATTATCAAATGTGATTTTTGAGAGTTGTTATCAACTCAAAAGATATTATGGTTGATTTTTGAAAAAGTTTGAAGTTGCAAACGTCTCTATCTTGTTATTTTTGCTAAAGATTATCTCTAACACCAAATGATTTAAATCCAACGGTCCTGGATAGATATTTTAATTAACTTTCTAGAAAAATTTGATTCATGCAATTTGGTTCAGTGAAACTCTCTGAATTGATTTTTGAATCTAGGCATAGAATAGGGTTTTAACTAAGTTGGAAAAACAATTATTTGAATTTCCAGGCCAGTGCGGGAAGTTAAATAGGATGACCTAGTTGCACTATGCGGTGCAAAGGGCTGCTGACAGGTGGGGTCTACCCGTCAGCGAGACTAACTCAGCGAAACAGTATGGGCGAATCTGAGCCGTGCGAATTAATTCTAATCCAACGGCCGTGGCTCATCATCGACGACGAACAGCTCCGGCGAGGAATCAACCCTAACGCGGCGGTGGGGGTTTGGCAGGGCCCACCTGGGCTCCAGCTAGGGTCGGCGACGAGGGCAATCGACGTGATAGACGATGGCGAGGCGAGGCGCGGTCACGGCAAGGCTTGGAGGGGTCGGAATCGACATCGCCTTCTCCTCCAGCAGCGGCGGGCTCCGGTGAAATTCTGGCACGGTGGTGCTCTCCTTGCTCCGAGAAGAAGTGGGGGAGGCTCAGAGAGAGGTGGTGAGGGTGTTGGTGTGGAGAAATGGGGCACAGGTGGCTTCCATTTATAGTGCGGCGAGGGGACCGAGCGGTGCGGCGTGAGCTCGACGGTGGCATTGCTACATGTGGCTATCGGCATGGCTGGGGTAGGTGGATAGTGTGGTGCCCCCTGGCGGTTCTTATGGACATAATGGTGAGGCGTGGGGTGGTGCGGTTCAGTCGGGCACGTGCGGCGCTCCGTTCGGAGGCATAAGTGTTTGCGGCGGCGTGCGGCAGCTGCGGGTCGCGCGGCGGCGAACGGGGGTGTCTGCTGGGTTGGCGTGATCATGGCGGGCTTGCGCATGCGTGGTGAGGGCAAGGCGCGAGCTGGGTGAGCTGGTCGGCCGCGGCGCACTAGCGTGCTCTCGGCATGACACAGAGAGGTTTGGGCGCAGCATGCTCGGGTGGTCCAGGGCTTGACTTCGACCGTGGGGTGGACAGAGGATGGCGGTGGACTGTGGCGCACCTCCTGGACATCCTGGATGGGCGCGAGGTGGTCTGCTGCTTGCTGGCCGTGGTCGGTCGACGATGACCTCAATCGGGCGGCGCTCGACTGTGCTCCACGGTGAAGGGGGGAGCTGGTCTAGGGCTTGGTTAGACTCAGAGGGAACAAGGGAGTGTAGAGGGGACCAAAGGGTCGATGATCACTATGCACAACAGTGAAGTTAGGCCAGGAGTTAATTAGTGCAGACAAGGTGTTTGTGTTAATGGCCGCAAGAACTAAGCTTTGGAAATTTTGATTCAAAATTGTTGAGTGATCATAAGTTAAGCTTGAGAGTCTAGGTTTGTTTGGAGAAGGCAATGGGAAATGATTTGGTAGGTTTTTGAAAAAGTGTGATCTTAACATATGAAATAGATTCAATTTTCAACTATCCATTAAATTGATTTGCAAGATGTTTTTGTAAGTTTGTAAGGTGGGCCTTGATACACTTTTACTTGGTCTAGCAAGGGATGAAAAGAAATAGAATTGTTTCTGTTAAGATTTCTCTTCTAGGAACACACAAAGTGGCCTAGTGGTTGAGTTTGGTCAAAATGACCATTTGGTTTATTTATTCATATTTGATTTCTTCTTCTTTTGATTTTGTTTGGAAATGGTCTAGATGATGTAGCATTCAGATTTAAACCATTTCACATCATTTAGAACAATCAAGCATGGCATATACACTCAATTCTACACTAATGCAAACACACATGCATTCATATTCATTTTATTAAATAAAGTTTTTTTGTTAACCCTAACTTTGGGTGATTTGAACTTGATAAGCTTGATTATAAGTTTTGGGGTGTTACAAACCTTCCCTCCTTAAATAAAATCTCGTCCCAAGATTTAAGAAAAACTGGGAACTAAAGAGATATGGAAACTCAGTCCTAATGTAATCTTCTCGCTCCCAAGTAGCTCCTTCTTCAGTATGGTTGATCCACTGGATCTTGGGAAACTTGATACTCCGGGTCCTGGTGGTTCTGAAGGCTTCTTCCAAAATACAAATGGGCACTTCACGATATGTCAGATCCTTGTTGATATCTATGGCTCGGTGATCAATGTTCTTGAATACTTCGGTCTTCTCCGGAACTTCTAGGAATTTGCGAAGTAACGAGATGTGGAACACATCGTGGATGGCTAACATCTCCTCTGGCAGTTCCAATTGATAAGATACTTCTCCTCAGCGATTCAGAATCTTCAAGGGTCCAATATATCTAGGGTCTAACTTTCCTTTCAGTTGAAAACATTGCATTTCTTTCAAGGGTGACACTTTGAGATACATAAAATCTCCGACATTGAAAGTCAGGTCTCTATGTCTCTTGTCAACGTAACTCTTTTGTATGGATTGGGCGGTCTTGAAGTGCTCACGGACTTTGTGAACCTTCTCTTCGGCTTCTCGTAGGATGTCGGGTCCGAAAATCTGACTCTCTCCTAATTGTGACCAATTCAAGGGGGTACGACACTTTCTTCCATACAGAAATTCAAATGGGGCCATTTGCAAACTGGCTTGATAACTGTTGTTGTATGAGAATTCTGCGAAAGGCAGACAATCTTTCCATTTTGATCCATACTCTAGCACACAAGCTCTCAACATATCTTCTAAGATTTGGTTGACTCCTTCCGTTTGTCCATCGGTCTGCAGGTGATAAGTTGTGCTGAAGTTCAGCTTAGTTCCTAGTCCTTCTTGGAATTTCTGCCAAAATCTTGAGGTAAATTGGGTTCCTCAATCCGATAATATGGTCTTGGGGTTTCCATGCAAACTGATGATTCTAGCAATGTACAACTCTGCTAGCTTCGAACTTTGGTAGGTTGTCTTGACAGGTATAAAATGGGCTACCTTGGACAGTCTATCAACTATGACCCAAATAGAGTCATTTCCCCTACTAGAAGTAGGCAAACTGGTGATAAAGTCCATTCCAACGGAATCCCATTTCCATTCCGAAATTTGAGTGGTTGCAATAGTCCTGCGGGTTGCTGATGTTCCTCTTTGACTCTCTGGCAGATATCACACTTGGCTATGTAGCTTTCGATTTCTCTCTTCATCTTGTGCCACCAAAATTGCTTCTTCAAATCCTGATACATCTTCGTTCCTCCGGGGTGGATAGAATAAAGAGTATCATGAGCTTCCTGCATGATAACTTGCTTCAGCTCAAAATCTGCTGGCACACAGATACGTCCTTTGTACCACAAAACTCCTTCTTCATCTTTGGTGAATCTAGGCACCTTTTCTGTACTGATAGGACGCTTGATTTTGTCGATACTTGCATTTCCCTTCTAGGCTTCCTTGATCTGACTGATCAAAGTGGGTTGAAGTTCAATGCTAGCTAAAAATCCTTTGCTAACTAGCTATGTTCTAAACTGCTCCAACTCTTCATGCAAACTTGGTTGGGCTTCTTTAATCATGGTTTTTAACCTACATGGAAATCTGCTAAGAGCATCCGCTACTACATTGGCTTTGTCGGGGTGATAGTGAATGTCAAGGTCATAATCCTTGATTAACTCTATCCATCTCCTTTGCCTCATATTCATCTCCTTCTGGGTGAATATATACTTCACACTCTTGTGATCAGAATAAATCTCACAACGGTTACCCATAAGGTAATGACGCCATGTCTTCAAGGCTAAAACTACGGCTGCTAGTTCAAGATCATGGGTCAGGTAGTTTTGCTCATGTTGCTTCAGTTGTCTAGACAGATATGCTATGACTTTGCCGTCTTGCATCAACACATATCTGAGACCAATCTTGGATGCGTCACAATACACATCAAAAGGCTTCTTGATATCTGGCATAATCAGAATTGGGGCTGAAATCAATCTCTTCTTGAGCTCTTGAAAACTTGCTTCACATTTGTCCGTCCATTCAAACTTCTTATCTTTCTTCAATAATTGGGTCATCGGTCTTGCGATGCTCGAAAATCCTTCAACAAACTTGCGGTAGTATCCCGCTAATTCGAGAAATGCGCGGACTTGGGTTTGAGTGGTTGGGGCTTTACATTCTTCAACATCTTTGATCTTGGCGGGATCGACAGTGACTCCTCCTACCGACACAATATGTCTTAGGAATCCTACTTCCTTCAACTAGAAATCACATTTGCTAAACTTGGCATATAACTGATGCTCTCTAAGGGTTTCAAGGATGGTTCTTAGGTGTAGCTCATGGTCTTCTTCTGACTTGGAATAGATTAGAATATCGTCGATAAACACAACGACAAACTTATCCAGAAAGTTCATAAAAATCTTATTCATGAGATTCATGAAATAAGCGGGGGCATTGGTTAATCCAAAAGACATGACCGTATACTCATACAATCCATATCTGGTGGTAAAGGCGGTCTTTGGGATATCCGTTGCACGAATCTTGAGTTGGTGATAACCAGTCCTAAGATCAATCTTAGAAAACACTCTGGAACCAGTCAACTGGTCAAACAGATCCTCTATCTTGGGTAGTGGGTACTTGTTCTTGATGGTGACGTCATTCAGCTTCCGGTAATCCGTACATAAACGGTTACCTCCATCCTTCTTATCAACAAACAAAACAGGCGATCTCCATGGCGATGCGCTTGGTTGAATCAAACCTTTCGCCAGCATACCATCAAGTTGCTTCTTCAGCTCCACTAATTCAGAGGGGTTCATACTATAGGGTCTCTGAGCTATGGGTCTAGTTCCAGGAATTAGTTCAATAATGAACTCGATATCCCGATCCGGGGGCATACCGGGCAATTCATATGGGAATACGTCGGGGTATTCACAGACTACTCTGACTTAGTCAAGGGTTGGTTGGGCTAGACTCTTGTTGCATTTGAATTGACGGGACAAGGTTTCAGATATATGCTCTACTGATACTCCAGATCTACTGGTCATGGTTATGGCTTTCTTAGCACAGTCGATCAATCCTTTATTTTTTGACATCCAATCCATCCCTAGTACTACTTCCAAACCTTTGGTTCCAAGTACTATTAGATCGGCATAAAAATCTATTCCATGGATTCTGATAGGTACAACCTTGCAATTTTTTCTAGCTTTGCTGGTGGAACCGAGTATTTGAACTATCATAACATGCTTCAATTTGGTTGGTTGAATCTTACTAGTGCATGCAAATTCTTCTGTAACAAACGAGTGCGATGCTCCAGGATCAAACAACACTCTTGCAAGTACTGAGTTAACAGAAAACATACCCAGCACAACATCTGGCGCTTCCTGGGCTTCTTCAGCATTCATGTGGAACAGACAGCCGTTGCGGTTGAGTGAATTCCCTAGGGAAAATCTCCTTCCAGGCTGAACACGGCGTTGCTACTGAGCTGGGGCATTCACATTGGTGGTGGCTGCAAGCTTCTTGGGGTACTCATTGGAGTAGTGACCCTTGACTCCACATTTAAAGCAAGTAATTTGGGACTTGTCTTTGGCTACAACAGGCACAACATTGCCTCTAGTCCTTGGGGCAGTGTTGTTGTTGTTGTTGGACTTGGGCGATGTACGGTTGAAGTTATTGGAGTTGCCGGGGTTGTTGTTCTTTCCTCTAGACTTCAAGTTTCCTCCGCTATGATTGGGGTAGCTTGGACGGGACATCGGGGGTCTATTGTTTCTTGGGGCATATCCTGCAGACGGGTTGGGGCAATACTTCTGGTTGTTGTTGGATCCACTCTAGTGCATCATTCGGCGCTTGCGATTGTCGTTGGCTTGGTTGATCATTCCTTCCATCTAGATGGCGGAATCTACAAGCTCTTCGAGATCTTCAAAACGGATGTTGACTAGAATATTCTACATTTCATCATGCAATCCATTCAGGAACCTTCCTTTCTTCTTGGCTTTGGTGTTGATCTCATCAGGGGCATATCTAGCTAAGGACAGAAATTTGTCACGGTACTCCACTACCGTCATCCTTCCTTGCTTCAGTTCTCTCAACTCATCTCTCGTCCAGGTGACCAAACCTTGGGGCACATGGGTGCGGCTGAACTTGATCTTGAATGCTTCCCACGTCATTACTTGATCGTTGTTCATGGTACGGGTGCTATTCCACCAGGCTCGTGCATCTCCTGCCAAATAATGAGTGTCAAACAGTACCTTCTCGTTTGCTTCAACTCCTTCTACTTCCAGATTGTTCTCCATGGTTTGTAGCCAGTCATTAGCATCTAACGGGTCTTCAGACTTACTAAAGATATGGGATTGGTATTCTGAAAGTTCTTGAGTTTGGATCCATGGTGATCCTGGTTTCCATGGCCTTGAATATTGTGGGCCATCTGAGCTATCTATTGCAGAGTGGCTAGGTTGGCTTGGCGTTCTGCTCTACTAGCTTCACGGTCAGACACTAGCATTTGCAGAATCTGCAACATTGGGTCCTGAGATGAGCTGCTTCCTCCGGAGTTTCCACGAGTCATCTGAAGATTGAGATATATAATGAGATAAGAGGGAAATTTCTAAGGTTCATGGGTTTTGTTTCAAAAGCTTTAAGCTTTGAGTTTGACTCTGGTTTTGCAAACTAACCACTTCCTCTCATTCATTCATTCATTCAAAGCACACCATACAAACACACACTACACACAAAGGAAAACAGATGGTTTTAAGAACCATTCCGTGAAACTACGATATAGTGGGACCGGTACAACTCATTCCTACGGTAGTGATCCAGTGCATCTAATCATCATCAATGAAGTCGGAATCATCATCATCAGTGTAGAAATCCATGGCATCATCCTCCAGGTAGTCGTTGTCATCACTGAGGTATGAGTAAAGATTGAAGGGAATATGCCTGAGAGGCAATAATAAAGTGGTTATTATCTTATTCCATGTTGATGATAAATGTTTATTTTGCATGCTATAATTGTATTAATTGGAAACGTTAATACATGTGTGTTTAATAAACAAAATACAAAGTTCCTAGTAATGCCTCTCATATAAACTAGCTCGTTGATTAACAAGATGATCAAGGTTTCCTGATCATGGACATTGGATGTTGTTAATAACGAGGTCACAACATTTGTGAAATGATGTGATGAACATTCATCCGAAGTATAGCATTACGATCAAGTCATTATGTTTATATTTCTATAACATCATACGAAGTAATCTTTATCCTTAGACCATGAGATCATGTTAATTGCTAACACCGGAAGAGTATCTTGATAACATCAAACGTCACACCGTAACATGGTGACTATAAAGATGGGTTCAGTGCTATGAAGGTGTCATGTTGAGGTTGATGGATCAAGAGTGGAATTTGTCAATCCCGATGACAGATATATATACTCTGGGCCCTCTCGGTGATATCACATTAAGATAGCTTGCAAGCAAGTGATGTGATCACTAGAATGTTATATCACGGGAACGAGAAAATAGTGCATGTCGGTAACGAGATCAAACTAGGTATTTGGATACCGATGATCAAATCTCAGACATGTATTATATCATGAGAGAAAGGGATTAAATTACTAGCATTAAAGGTTCTCACGATCACAGAAGTCATCATTGAATATGCTTGAGTCAGTATGGATCTCCAGGTCCCGCTTCTAATTATTGATCTGAGAGGAGTCTCAATCATTTCTGCATTATTCGCGAACCGTAGGGTGACACACTTAAGAGTTACCGGACACCATTTTGGAGCAAATATGTTTCAGACGAAAGAATTGCAAAGCGCAGGAATTGTTTCGATAGAAACCAGAATTGTTTCGGGTGAAATTGCAGAAAGTGGTTCTGCGGGTGATATTGAAATATTGCAAGGGGTTATATGTGAATGTTTGTTAATTTTGAATAAATTTAATAAAATATTTTTATTAAATGAGAGAGCATTAAACTTAGAGAATTTTAATGCATTTAAAGTGGGGACTTTAAAAGGGAATGTGAAGAGGCATTTTAATGTGGAGGGGTTACCACCACATGAATGGAGGAGGTGAAGGGGAACCCCCTTGAGGCGCCGGCTATGGGGAGGGGCACCCCCTCCTCCTATAAAAGGTCACCCTCTTCCTCCTTCTTCCACACACCTCCTTGTGAAGGATCTCTCTCCCCCTCTAGAATTATTCCCCCATGGTCTCGGATTAGCGAGATACATGTTCCCGGTGGCATTTCGTCTGGAAGGAGTTGCTGCTTCTGCTGGATCGCTGGAGCGAGGAGGTGGAGGTTGTCCGGTGGCTTGAACGTGTGTGCGAGTACGGATGCACTGCTGAGTTGCGGCGCTCGGACTTCCACCCGATCTTGAGATCGGCAAGTGTACGACTACATCAACCACGAGTTCCTACTCATTAACAAAAATCATTGTCTTCGAGGGTAAGTTCTTGATGGATGTATGTCCACCCGTTGCTTTGTACCTAGTAGATAGATCTTGGCGTAAAGTTCTCATCGTAGGAATTTTTTTTCTAGGCTGCGGACCCAACAAAGATCTCCCTGGATGTCTTCACCTTCTTCCTCTTCCTTTTCTTCTAGTTGGACTTCTTGCTCATGGATGGTCTTCTCGAGGTCGGCCACCTTCTTGCAAAGACGAGCGATGGTGCGATCCTTCTTATCGCGTTGACGATGAAGTGATTGGCGATCCTTGACGATCATGGCGAGAGTCTGGTCCTTCTTGGCGGCAATGGCAAGGTTGTGGTTGGCGTAGGCTCAAGCATTGTCCCATTCCTTCTGCCTATCATATAGTAGGAAGTCAAGATTTTCCACCTGGCGCTTCATCTCTGGGTGACTTGGCATCTCCAATGGCATTCCCATAGAATCACACCTTGCGAAGTGAGCAAAGCGAGTTCCCTGGATCAAGTTGATGTTTTGCCCACAGAGACAGGCGAGAGCTTCGTGCATAGCCCTGGCTAATCCATCTAGCCAGTTGTTCTCTCACACGGTGAATTGGATCTTATCAGAAAGGGGTGCTTCCATCTTGTCTCTGAGATCTGCAACTATCAGCCATTGTAGATCTCCTCCTGGGTGGTCGTTGAGTTGAGCACCGAAGAATTCCAGGTGCGGGCGCTCCAGATACTCTGACGATGCATCTAGATCCCTCTCAAAGATCAGTTGGCCTCCATTGCCCAACTGGTAGAACTTGCAATACTGAACTTCCATCTATAAGAATTTAGGATGAGTAATTTAGTGAGGTGATCAAGTGTGTCAAAATTTATGTAGGAATGTAAGAATTTTGAGGAACATGAATCTTTTTTGAAAGAATCTCACGGATAAGAATGGGAATAGGTTTTCATAAATACTCACTTCTTTGGTTTTGAAACTAAGTTTTTGTTCGGACGTCCATTCTAACTAGGGTCTCCTATGGTCAAGATGGCTCTGATACCAACTTGTCAACACCCGGATTTTTAATCCTAGATGCCTGTTATGCCATACCTCGCAATCCTAGGATTACCATTTTTGTGAGACATAATAGATTGGATATCACAGTACATCATCCATTACAAACCATAATAAGGTTTTACACAAATAAAAGATCTCATGATCCAATCTTAATACAATCAAGCAGCGGAAAAATAAAGCATAGTAGTGGGCTCCATCTTCAGTGTCACATGCAATGCTAACGATGGGAGATGATCCTAGTTGTCGTAGCCGTCCTGGTGTCCATCTTCCTGATAGTCATCCTCATAGTATGGCCACGGGAATAGCCAGGGACAAAGCCATGAGTACTCTTTAAGTACTCACAAACTATCACTAACAAGTAATGTAGTTCTAATAGGAATCTTAAGCTCCAAGTTTATTTGCCAAAAGCCAGATTTATCTTAAGCTGAGTTCAGAAGTCTAAAATCACTTTAACTGGGACCTTATTTTGCATGTTCACAACCCTATTGTGGTCAAGTCAAAGTCACAATTCATTTCACAAGTCATTTTGAAAACATCTGACGACAGACCAGTATGGCCACTCCAACTGTCCATGACCGCGGACGCGGCTATTCGAATAGTTTGACACTATGTAGAGGTGGTACACTTTCATTACAAAATTGGATACATCCATCAGGGATAACCCTGAACCAATCATACTTAGTATGCGGATAATCAATCATAACCTTTCAATTACACACTCTAGTATAGGCACCTCCCCTATGAGCTTGGCCTCCCAGCCATGGCCATCTGCCATCCTGGGTACTGCATAGGTGGACACACATCAAGAGGTAGCATCAGCTCAAACCTCCTCCGCAAGAGAACCCATACTAAGGCACATAAACTTCCGGCTAAGACCTACCCAATTCAGGTATTGTGGTTGCACGATAAAATTGGAATGGTATCGTATCTGAACCAAACCATCAGTTTTTGTAAAGGGCTAAGGCTCGTGCCTCAACATTTTCATCATCAAACCATCATGTTTTCTCAACACATGTCAAAACATCTCAATAGAATGAAGCATCATTCCAAGGTTTTCATAATCATTTTCACCAACTATTCCCATCTAAAGTGATCAACTTTTATGCTTAGCACTAGCCACTAAGGTTAAGAGTGTTCACTAAAGAGGGGTGCTAATCTTCAATCTCATGCCATAGAATGACATCTAAGTATAGGCCTAGTTTTATACTCTTTATGCTATCTACACTACTTTTCCAATACTCACAAAGAACTAACTAAAAGTAAAGAACTTTGGTAAGGTAAAAAGAATAAAGCTTGGAAGTAAAACTTGGGATTGGTATAAATCAAAGGTATATAACCAAAGCATGCCTAATGCATGTTGCTTGGGTTAATACTTACAAGTGTTAGCTTGCAAGGGTCTAGCTTGCACATAATAGCTTGCCTTGATTGGTATAGTTGTTGAAGTTGTCTTCGTCTTTTGCTTGGTAGTACTCCTCCTCCTCGTATCCTTGGTTGGTACTATCGTCTATAAAGGAATACGGGTACACAATCACCAAACAATACTTAACTAAGTCTATTTAGCACACTAAGGCTCACACTTGATGATCTAGCATCATCATAATCATCACATGCATTAAAGAACTAGTTTTATTAATTTTATTTTAGAAAAGTAATTTCTACTCATTGAAATTAATTAAGATTTAATATTCTCCAAATAGAATATGGGATCATGTGGACACATGTCATCACCACATATTCAAATACATGGGAATGTGATTTAAAGTGTTGGTCACATATTATAAAGTTTAAGATTATTATTTAATAGATTTAAAGTGACTAGAAATGCCCTAATAGCATTATTTTGGTACTAGTCCAACGTCACTGCATGCAAACCTAAATATTTTTATATATTCAGATATATATTATCAAATGTGATTTTTGAGAGTTGGAATCAACTCAAGAGCTATTATGGTTGATTTTTGAAAAATGTTTGAAGTTGCGAAAGTCTCTGTCTTGTTATTTTTGCTAAAGATTATCTCGAACTCCAAATGATTTAAATCCAATGGGCTTGGATAGATATTTTAATTTCCTTTCTAGCAAAATTTGAATCATGCAATTTGGTTCAATGAAACTTTCTGAATTGATTTTTGAATCTTGGCATAGAATAGGGTTTTAACTAAATTGGAAAAACAATTATTTGAATTTCCAGGCCAGTGCGGGAAGTTAAACGGGCTGGCCTAGTTACACTATGCGGCGCAGAGGGCTGCTGACAGGTGGGGTCTACTCGTCAGTGAACTAACTCAGCGAAACGGTATGGGCGGATCTGAGCCATGCGATCTAATTCTAATCCAACGGTCGTGGGTCATCGTCGACGACGAACAGCTCCAGCGAGGATTCAACCCTAACGCGGTGGTGGGGGTCTGGCAGGGCTCACCTGGGCTCCAGCTAGGGTCGGCGACAGGGCAATCAACGTGGTAGACGACGGCGAAGCGAGGCGCGGTCACGGTAGGGCTTGGGGTGGTCGGAATCGACGGCGCCTTCTCCTCCAGCAGCGGCGGGCTCCAGTGAAATTCCGGCATGGTGGTGCTCGCCTTGCTCCGGGAAGAAGTGGGGGAGGCTCAGAGAGAGGTGGTGAGGGTGTTGGTGTGGAGAAATAGGGCAGGGGTGGCCTCCTTTTATAGTGTGGCGAGGGGACCAAGCGGTGCGGCGTGAGCTCGACGGTGGCGTCGCTACAGGCTGCTATCGGCATGGCTGGGGTAGGTGGACGGTGTGGTGCTCCCTGGCGGTTCTTACGGACATAATGGTGAGGCGTGGGGCGGTGCGGTTTGGTCGGGCGCGTGCGGCGCTCCCCGCGGAGGCTATCGTTGTATTGGGAACGGCAGTACCTAAGAAGGTTAGATAGAGGTGTGGGGACTAGCAGGGAAGTTATCGACGGTGTCCGCAGGCAGGATTGGATACAAGCAAGCGTAGCGGGACGTAGGAAGTACCCAGGTTCGGAGCCCTCGTGGTGAGGTAAAACTCCTACTCCTGCCGATCTGACTATGAGCGATATACGAACTACAAGTGGTCCTTGAGCTGTATTCTCTAGCTACTGTCTTAAATGCACTAAGACCAACCCTTTCTACCGAGGCCTTGCCTCTCCTTATATAGGCAGAGAGGCAAAGGCTCACTGGCCAGTCCGACTGGCGGGCCCCACAGGCGGGTCCCAACCGACTGGTCATCTACAGTATCTGGTACGGCATGTCCCATCGGAGTATGAGCGGTATGGCTGTCGTAGGCACAGTGGACGCCGTGCGAGCCTGTCGTCAGCATCGGGCCACTGTTCTTGTGTCACCCCGCAAAGTCTTCGGTATGGCCGAGTAGTTGCCGGTCTTATCATCGTACAGGGCATACTGGGCACTGATCCACACGTCGTCCTGTCTCCTTGATTGGTTCTGGCTACGTCACCGTAGCCGGCTGCTTCTTGTCGATCCGGCTACCACGCGATAGCCGGCCTGACTTGCTTTGTCCGGCTGCATCCGGCCAGCCGGACCGATCTGACTGCCTTGTTTCTTGTCCGGTTGGGGTATCTGGGGATCATCCACCCGACTCTAGCCCTCGAGCGCGTGTGGATTCCGCCCTTAGGAGAAATGTGCGCGCGCTCCCTACTGGTTTTGAATTCGTGGCCGGCTACGCCTGGCGGTTGCGCTACCCGTGACGTCAGTGCTGACGCCGGCCACGCGCGCACGCGCCACCATTGCTCTGCGACAGGCAGCGTAATGTCCCATCGCACGTCGCCTCAGGAAAATGCCGCCTGGTGCTTCAGTTCCTACTCCGGGATCTTCTATGCATCATGTGCCTGCACACGGGATCTGGGCGGCGGTTGGGGTGGGGGTTGCCTAGATGGGTGCCACGTGGCGTCGTGGACGGTTGCTCTTCTGGCCCTTTAAAGGGACGCCGCGGGGGGAGCAGTTCCTTCCTTCGCTCCCCCGTTTCCAGTTGCCCCCTTCCCTTCCACGCTCCTTCCCTCTGCGCCCTTCCTTTGCTGCCGCTATAGCCCGCTGCGCCGCCCATTCGTCATCGTCGGCGGTACAGGCCACCGCCACTCCTCCACCGCCGCGCCTTCCTGTCAGCCGGAGATGGCAGCCGAGCGTGGAGCCTGGTGTGGCTCCTCCGTCAAGGAGGACCACATCCAGAAATACCACGCTACCCGCGTCCTTCCACCGGAGGAGGAAGTAGAGGCGCGGCTAGCGCTGTCGGGAGAGGTGTCACCGCACCCGGTGGAGGGAGAGCGGGTAATCTTCCTTTCGCACCTGGCGCGTGGGTTCGCGCAGTCAGTGCACCCGTTCTTCCTCACATTCCTCGCTTTCTTCGACCTTCGCCTCCACCACCTCGGCGCCAACGCAATCGGAACGCTGGCGCACTTGCGAGAGCTATCTTGGGATCCAGCCAGATCTCGGGCTCTTCTGCCGGCTCTTCCGAGTCCGGCCGTAGGTGCAGTTTACGAAGGGGCCGCTAGTCGTCTGTGACGGTGCCTCCATCTACTCCCGCGCGCAGACCGGCTACCCGAAGTTCCGGCTGCATGACACGGTACGACTGTGGCAGCAGTCGTACTTCTACGTCAAGAACATCACCAACGTGGACCGGATCAACCTTCCGGCGTTCCAGGATGTCGAGTCTAGCCGACAGCACCGGGACTTGAAGATTTATGGCGACAAGGCGGAGTCGGACGCGATGTGGCAACGCATGCACTCCCTCGTCACCTACCGGCTAACCGGCCTGGACATCACCCTCAGCTGGATGTCCCGGCTGATGATGCCGTTGCAGTAGTGAGCGCACAAGATGTGCTTCTACTCCAGTCGGCTGGACCCGACCCGGCTGTCGTGCCGCGATCCCCGCTACCACAACCTGAAGGAGTGGGTGTGGACGAATGCAAAACACATTTCTAGCAAGGAGCCCTCGAGCATCTCATAGGGGTCCGCATTTTCATTCATAGGGTTTGCGGGATACATACACTGTCTGGCGACTAGGTGTAAAACGGTCGCAGCAAGGCCGCGTTCTAGGGACGCTCGGTCTCCTTGTCTGATTTGTCCATCTTGTTCTTGCGCGGCTGCTGCGCGTCGATGAGGTAGTAGGAGTCATTGGGTAGTGCCCGGCTGATGATGAAGGGGCCCTCCCAAGGTGGCGATAGTTTGTGCATGCCCTTCGTGTCTTGCACCAGCCGGAGGACCAGGTCGCCCTCGCGTAACGCGACTGGGCGGATCTGGCTTGAATGGTAGCGGCGTAGTCATTGCTGGTACAGGGCCTACCTGGACAATGCCAGCTCGTGGGCCTCCTCCAGGAGGTCCACACCGTCCTCCCATGCCTCCTGGTTGGCCTTTTTGTCGTAAAGGAGCTTGTGCGGGGAGTCGAACTCGATATCCGCGGAGAGGACGGCTTCCGATCCATAGACCAGGAAGAACGGGGTGTAGCCGGTTGATCTGTTCGGCGTGGTGCGGAGGCTCCATAGCACATCCCGAAGCTCCTCGATCCAGCATCCGGGTGACCGCTCCAACGGCTCGATGAGGCATGGCTTGATGCCGGCTAGCACCAAACTGTTTGCTCTTTCGACCTGCCCGTTGGACTGCAGGTGTGCGACGGAGGCAAGGTCCATCTGGATGCCCTTGTTGCTACAGAATCGGGCGAAGGCCCCCTTGGCGAAGTTCGTGCCATTGTCGGTGATGTTGTTGTTGGGGTAGCCGAATCGATTGATGATGTCGGTGAAGAAGGTGACGACTGTCGCCCCGTCCATCTTCTGGATGGGCTTGGCCTCGATCCACTTCGTGGATTTGTCCACCGCCACCAATAGATGGGTCATGCCCGCGCGTGCTCGCTTGAAAGGACCGACCATGTCGAGGCCCCAAACCTCGAAGGGCCAGGTAATCGGTATGGTCTTGAGCATCGAAGTCGGCATGTGCCTGAGCTGCCCGAAGCGCTGGCACCCATTGCACGCGCGGACCAGCTGCTCAGCGTCCTCGAGGGCGGTGGGCCAATAGAAGCCGTGGCGAAACACCTTGGCGACTATCGCCCTTGACGAAACGTGGTGCCCGCACTCGCCCTGGTGGATGTCCTTGAGTAGCCGGTAGCCTGTGTCTACATCGACACACCTTTGGAAGATGTCGGATATGATGCGCTTGTACAGTTCGCTGTTGATGATGGTGTACGTGTGCGCGCGGTGCCGGATTTGCCTGGCTTCCACCTCGTCATCCGGGATTTCCCCGTTGGCAATGTAGTTGATGAAGGGCTACGCCCAGGATGGCACTTCCCGAATGGCGAGGATGCTCCCGCTCTCCGGTTGATGGTCGTCGGGGAGCTGTCTAGATGAAGTACCCAGGACGGCAGCCCCCGAGCCGCTTGACGAGCCGGTAGCCCCCGGGTCTTGCGAACCGAAGGGTACCGCCGTGCCGGAGTTGGTGTGGGTCTTCTTCTTTGGAGGCTCTACCGGCTCTGCTTCTGCCGCTCCATCAGCCGGAGCGGTCCCTGCCCATATGATGGAATCCGACTCAGGTGACGGGTTGATGGAGGGCTTGCGCAGGTGCTCCAAGGAGACCCTGGGTGGGATCGCCTGCCTGGTGGATCCGATTTGGGCGAGCGAATCGGCTGCCTCGTTGTTGGCGTAGGGGAATTCACATCCGTCGAAGGAGGCGCTAAGCTTCTGGATGTGGAACCGGTAGAGGGCCATGTTTGCATCTCTGGCGTCCCATTCTCCGGATACTTGCTGCACCACCAGATCCGAATCGCCGAAGCAGAGGATCCGGTTGACACCGATCTCCTTGGCTAGCCGGAGTCCGTGCGCCAGTGCCTCGTATTCGGCTACATTGTTGGAGGCCTTGAAGTGGATCTGCAGCATGTACTCCAGCCGGTCTCCCTTGGGCGAGGTGAGCACGATGCCGGCTCCCAAGCCCCCGAGCATCTTCGACCCGTCGAATTGCATCTTCCAATGGTCGGAATCCGGGACCGGTGGGAGATACTGGGTCTCGGCCCAGTCGACGAGGAAGTTAGCTAGCGCCTGCGACTTGATCGTGAGCCGGGGCTTGTACTGGATGGAGTAGGCTGCGAGCTCGATGGCCCACTTAGCGACTCGGCCGATGGAGTCCTTGTTGCTGATGATTTCCGAAAGGGGTGCGGTGCACACGACCTTAATCGGATGTTCTTGGAAGTAGTGCTTGAGCTTCTTGCATGCCAGGTACACGTCGTAGCACATCTTTTGGTAGTGGGGGTAATTCTGCTTGGAGAGGGGGAGGACCTCGCTGAGGTAGTAGACGGGCCTCTGAACCGGCTGAGCCTTGCCTGCCTCGGGGCGCTCCACCACCAGGATGACGCTGACGACCCGGCTGATGGCTGCTATATAGAGCAACATCGGCTCCTTGCTCGCCGGCGTGGCTAGAACCGGCGTTGTGGACAACATGCGCTTGAGGTGATGAAAGGCGACGTCGGCTTGGGAAGTCCAGGAGAACTTGTCTGTCTTTTTCATCAACTGGTACAACGGGAGTGCCTTCTCCCCCAGCCGGCTGACGAAACGGCTGAGGGAGGCCAGACATCCAGTGAACTTTTGGACTCCAAGCAGGCTCCTGGGCGGCTGCATTCTCTCGATGGCGCGATCTTCTCCAGATTTGCCTCGATGCCTCGTTGTGATACGAGGAAACCGTGTTGCTGACCGGATGGCATTCCGAAGACGCACTTCTCTGGGTTCAGCTTCATCTGGTACTGGCGGAGGTTGCCAAATGTCTCTCCTAGATCTTTGAGGAGGGTGCGCTTCTCCTTGGTCTTGATGACCACATCGTCCACATAGGCATGCACGTTTCAGCCTATCTGCGAGTGCAAGCACTTCTACATGCAGCGCTGATAGGTAGCGCCTGCGTTCTTTAGACCAAAAGGCATGGTTACATAACAGAAAGCCCTGTAGGGGGTGATAAATTATGTCTTAATCTGATCAGCCGGGTTTAGCCGGATCTGATTGTAACCGGAATAGCAATCTAGAAAAGACAGCAAATCACAGCCGGCCGTGGAATCGATGACTTGATCGATACGGGGCAAGGCGAAGGGGTCTTTCGGGCACGCCTTGTTCAGGCTGGTGTAGTCGATACACATGCGCCAGGTCTTGTTCTTCTTCAGCACCAGGACTAGGTTCGCCAGCCAGTCCGGGTGGTATACTTCCATGATGAACCCGACTGCAAGGAGCCGGGTGATCTCGTCGCCAATTATCTTCCTCTTCTCCTCTGCGAACCGGCACAGAGGTTGCTTGACCGGCTTGGCATTCGGCCGCAGATGAAGTGAGTGCTCGGCGAACTCCCTCGGCACACCTGGCATGTCCTTGGGGGACCATGCAAAGATGTCCCGATTCTCACGGAGGAAGTCGACGAGCGTGCCTTCCTATTTGCTGTCCAAGTTGGCCCCAATGGTGACGAACTTGGTCGAGTCGGAGGGGTCGAGCAGGATCCTCTTTGTCTCCTTTGCCGGCTGGAAGGCTCCTTCTCCAGTCGGTTTGCTGCTAGCCGGTACGTCTTGCTGGGCCATGGCTGCATTGCGCATGATCACACGCTTCTCCTCGGCTATGATGAGGGCCTCCGCCAGTTTGGAACCGACTGAGGCGCACTCCATCGACCGCCTGAAGCAGCTGGCGACGGTGATCACGCCGTTGGGTCCTGGCATCTTCGTCTTGAGGTATGCGTAGTGGGGGATGGCCATGAACTTGGCGAGGGCGGGGCGCCCGAGGAGAGCACGATAGGAGCTTGTCAGGCTTACCACCTCGAACCAGATCGGTTCGCGGCGGAAGTTCTCCTCGGTCTCGAAGATGACATCCAGCTGGATTTTACCCAGCGGGGCGCAGACTGGCCCTAGCAGCACGCCGTGGAATGTTGTGGTAGTCGGGCGCAGGTCGCATTCACGAATGCGCAGCTTTTCCAGCGAGGACCGGTAGAGGAGGTTGAGGCTGCTGCCTCCGTCGATGAGGACGCACGAGAAGCGGCAGGTACACGCGTTGGAGATGATGAGGGGGTCGAGCACCATGGCGTAGCCCCCGAGAGTCGGCAGCTGCTCCGACTGGTCTTCACGGCTCCAGGTGATGGGGGTTTCTGACCAGTTCAGGTATTGGGGGACCAGAGAGACGATGGCGTTGACCTCCTTGGAGCGTCGCCTGCGGCTGTGCTTGTCGTCCAGCTCCGTCTCGAAGATGTGGTAGGCGGCGTGCGGCTGGGGGTAGCAGTTGTTGTTGTTGTTGCCGCCGTTACCATCATTGGCGGCTCCCCTAGCCGGTGGTGGTGGTCCACCAGGAGGGGGCGGCGGAAGACGAGGCTGGTTACCCTGGTCTTTTAGCTGGCGGGTCCAGCTGCAATTCCGGGTGGTATGCGTAGCCGGTTTGAAGGGACCGCTATGCCACTTGCACGGGCCGTCAAACATCTGGTCGAAGGTGAGCCGTGGCTTCTTCCTCCTTGCATCGTTAGCCGGCGTGTCGGGCGCGCCCTCCACGACATTGACCTGCCACACGTGGTAGCGGGGCTTCCGCTGTCCGGCTTGGCGGTCCCCATGGAACCGGTTGTCGTTGCCGTGGCGTCTGGAGGATCCGGCTTCGCCAGCCGGATTGCTCAGACGGTCGCGAGCCGACTCCGTCGGAGTCGGACGCCCGTCCGCATTTACTTGGAGGGGCTTCTTTATGGCAGCATCCGCCGTGGCGTACTGGTCCGCAATCGTCATGAGCGCCGCCATGGTTTTCGGCTCGTCACACAGTAGCCGGTGGCGAAGCATTGTGCCTTCTCGGCATCCCTCGATGAAGAAGCTGATGGCTTGGCTCTCCAGAATGCCTTCGCAAGTGTTGCGCAGCTCCGTCCACTTGGCGAGGTACTCGCGGTCGGTCTCACGATCACCCTGGACGCACAAGGCCAGGTCGTGTGGGCGCCCCGGACACTTGTACGTGCCATTGAAGTTGCGGACGAACACCTTCTCGAAGTCCGGCCAAGCGTTGATGCTGTTGGGCGCAAGGCTGTTGAGCCACGTCCTTGCCGACCCGGTTAGCATGAGAGGGACGTAGCACACAGCTGTGCGCTTGTTCCCATGGGCGATGCCGACTGCCGTAGCATAGTCGGTCAGCCAATCTTCCGGCTTCATGCTGCTGTTGTACTTGGGGGTGTCCCTGGGCAGGGAGAACTTATCCGGAAACAGCTCGTTCCGGATGCGGGGTCCGAAACAAACCGGGCCGGTAGAGTCTTCTTCCTCCGTGACGTGCGCTTGAGCGAGGAGCTCGATGCGGTCACGGACATCCGGACAATCCGGGTTGGGCGCTCCCACCCGGCCCGAGAGACGGGAACCGGCGGGTCTAGGTGCTCCGGTTGGTGGAGGGGGAGGCGGTGGGTTGCTGTTCACCGTTTGCTCCTGGCGCGGCTGGCCCTTGTTGCCAGAGCTACGACGCCTGCTGCGGGCCTTACCTGCCTGAGGGGAGGACGCCTGTTGGGTGTCGCGGGGCGCGCCCCTGCTGTTGACAGGCAGCTTGCTCCCCCTAGAGTAGATAGGGTCCTCCTGCATCTGCCGGTTGGCGTCGGCCTGCTCAATCGCGATGCAGAGGAGCTCCCTGCACGTGAGCGTGCTGGCAGGCTCGCTCCTCGCCCTCTAGGTTGGGCAGTTCTTCTACCGCGGCTCGCGCCGCGCGCAGGTTCTTGATGGGCGTGCTGTAGGTGAGCCGGATGAGGGCGGGTGCGGGATCCGGCTCCCCATCCTTTTCCATCCTTCCGCCTAGCTCGCCGCCCCGGCGCCGTACCTGGCCGCGTCGGCTCGGCTCCACCATAGTCGGAGTGAAGCCATGTGCGTGGTCGTACTCGCGCCGGGTGATCTCGAGTTGCTTGCGGGTTGCCGCCAGCTCCATGGCCTCCTAGAGGAGGATCTGTCTCTCCATGGCAAAGTTGGCTTTCGCCTCCTCCTTGTTATCCCCGAGGTTAACCGGCGTCAGGAGCCGATCAATGGCATCCTCCACCGGATTCTGAGGCTACGGAGGCGTGGAAGTTCCACCCTCGTACGCGCGTCGCTCCCACGGTTGGCGGGGGTGAGAGCTGGAGCCAGCCATCATGACCTCTACGCCACAGGAAGCGATGGAGGCGCTACCGCCCGGACGTGGTAGTTCTGCGACAGAGACGATCTCCCTGGGGAAATGCTCCGGAACGGTGGCGACATAGACGGGGAGGTTGCCGAAGAGCAGGATGGAGCCGTTTGCCGGGAAGGAAGTTCCGGCGAAGCAGGAAGCGTTGTCGATGACACAATCGAACTTGCCGAGCATGAGCACCAGGCCAGAGGCCACGCGCTCACCGGCTGAGGTGCGGGGTCCCGTCCGGAACGTGACTCCGATCGAAGCCATCTGCCCCACGGTGGGCGCCAACTGTCGTTGTATTGGAAATGGCAGTACCTAAGAAGGTTAGATAGAGGTGTGGGGACTAGCAGGGAAGCTATCGACGGCGTCCGCAGGCAGGATTGGATACAAGCAAGCGTAGCGGGACGCAGGAAGTACCCAGGTTCGGAGCCCTCGTGGTGAGGTAAAACTCCTACTCCTGCCGATCTGACTATGAGCGATATACGAACTATAAGTGCTCCTTGAGCTGTATTCTCTAGCTACTGTCTTAAATGCACCGAGACCAACCCTTTCTACTGAGGCCTTGCCTCTCCTTATATAGGCAGAGAGGCAACGGTCTCACTGGCCAGTCCGACTGGCGGGCCCCACAGGCGGGTCCCAGCCGACTGGTCATCTATAGTATCCGGTACAGCATGTTCCGTCAGAGTATGAGCAGTATGGCTGCCGTAGGCACAGTGGACGCTGTGCGAGCCTGTCGTCAACATCGGGCCATTGTTCCTGCGTCACCCCGCAAAGTCTTCGGTATGGCCGAGTAGTTGCCGGTCTTGTCATCGTACAGGGCGTACTGTGCACTGATCCACACGTCGTCATGTCTCCTTGATTGGTTTCGGATACGTCGACGTAGCCGGCTGCTTCTTGTCGATCCGGCTACCACGCGATAGCCGGCCTGGCTTGCTTTGTCCGGCTGCATCCGGCCAGCCGGACACGGTCTGACTGTCTTGTTTCTTGTCCGGTTGGGGTATCTGGGGATCACCCCCCCGACTGAGGCAGAAGTGTTTGTGGCAGCATGCGACAGTTGCAGGTCGCGCGGCTGCAAACGGGGGTGTCTGCTGGGTTGGCGTGATCATGGCGGGCTTGCGCGTGCGCGGTGAGGGCAAGTCGCGAGCTGGGCGAGCTGGTCGGGTGCGGCGCACTAGCACACTCTCGGCATGGCGCAAAGAGATTTGGGCACGGCGTGCTCGGGTGGTCCATGGTTTGGCTTCAACCGTGGGGTGGAAAAGGGGTGGCGGTGGACTGTGCGCACCTCCTGGACATCCTGGATGGGCGCGGGGTGGTCTGCTGCGAGCTGGCCATGGTCGGCCAACGATGAGCTCAATCGGGCGGCGCTCCACTGTGCTCCACGGCGAAAGGGGGAGCTGGTCTGGGGTTTGGTTAGACTCAGAGGGAACAAGGGAGTGTAGAGGGGAACCAAAGGGTCGATGATCACTGTGCACAACAATGAAGTTAGGCCAGGGGTTAATTAGTGCAGACAAGGTGTTTGTGATAATGGCCGCAAGAACTAAGGTTTGGAAATTTTGATTCAAATTTTTTGAGTGATCATAAGTTAAGATTTAGAGTCTAGGTTTGCTTGGAGAAGGCAAGGGGAAATGAGTCGGTAGTTTTTTGAAAAAGTGTGATCTTAACATATGAAATAGATTCAATTTTCTACTGTCCATTAAATTGATTTGCAAGATGTTTTTGTAAGTTTGTAAGGTGGGCCTTGATACACTTTTACTTGGTCTAGAAAGGGGTGAAAAGAAATAGAATTGTTCGTGTTAAGATTTCTCTTCTAGGAACACACAAAGTGGCCTAGTGGTTGAGTTTGGTCAAAATGACCATTTGGTTTATTTATTCATATTTGATTTCTTCTTCTTTTGATTTTGTTTGGAAATGGTCTAGATGATGTAGCATTCACCTTTAAACCATTTGACATCATTTAGAACAATCAAGCATTGCATATACACTCAATTCTACACTAATGCAAACACACATGCATTCATATTCATTTTATTAAATAAAGTTTTTTGTTAACCCTAACTTTGGGTGATTTGAACTTGATAAGCTTGATTATAAGATTTGGGGTGTTACAAACACCCCTTGGGATCCAGGTGTCATTCCAAATATTGATTCTAAGTATTTGTCCATGTTGCTAGTACTTAGCTGAGAGCACCCTTGCACAAAGTGCATCGGGGTTTTGAAGCAGTCTCCATGCCTGCCTTGATAACATTGAAGTGTTTAAATAATGAAGATTTCTGAAACCCAGACCACCATCGCTTTTAGGTAATGTCATCCTTTCCCAACTTACCCAGTGAATCGTGTTGTCCTTCTCCATCTAACTCCACCCATATCTACAGATCCCCGCGCTTAGCTGGTCACAAAAGCTTTTGGTGAGGTCAAAACAAGCCATAGCATATATAGGAATTGCTTGTGCTACAGCCTTGATAAGTATTTCTTTACCTGCTTTGGACAATAATATTTCCTTCCACCCTTGGATGCACTTCCAGATCCTTTCTTTTATGTAAGCGAAGGTTTTGCTTTGTGACTTGCCAATATACACGGGTAGTCCAAGATACTTCCCTGAATGGCCTTCCTTATTGATATTTAGTGTTCTCTTCACTTTTTCCTTGTCCTATTGCTTTGTATTTTTGCTGAATAGAATCGATGATTTCTCCTTGTTAATGACCTGGCCTGAGCATTTCTCATAAATGTTAAGTATGCATTGGATTTTCTTGGCATTTCCTTCCTCCGCTTTAGTAAGTAAGAGGGAGTCATCAGCGAAAAGTAAATGACTGACACTAGGCGCATTGTTACATATTTTAATACCTCTTAGCCTGCCATGCATTTCTGCTTCATGAAGCATGGCTGAGATCCTGTCAGCACATATGAGAAATAGGTAGGGGGATAGAGGATCCCCCTGTCTTAATCCACGACAAGGAATGATTACATCAGTCACATCATTATTAACTTTGATCTGGTAACTCACCGTGGAAACACATTTCATTATTAGGTTCACCCAGCTCCTCTTGAAACCAAGTTTCAACAACATTCCTTCAAGGAAATTCCACTCAATACGGTCATAAGCTTTGCTCATGTCGAGATTGAGTGTTGCATATCATGAAGCCCCGGTCCTTTTATTCTGCAAATAGTGTGTTAATTCATATGCAAGCAGAATATTATCTGAAATAATACGATCGGGGATGAAAGCAATTTGATTATGGGATATAATATTAGGGAGCATAGTTTTTAGCCTGTTTGTGAGTACCTTATACACCACTTTGTAGACCACATTGCACAAACTTATTGGTCTTAGATCCTTCAAACTCTTCGGCTTTGTTGTCTTGGGTATAAGTACTACTAGGGTGTTGTTCCAGCCATCAGGCATTGCCCCGCCTCTTAGTACATTTAACACTTCTTTTGTTACTTGATCACCAATAATATGCCAGAACCTTTTGTAAAGAAGGCTGGCATCCCGTCAAGACCAGGTGCCTTCAAGTCCCCAATGTTGTCCAGGGCTACTTTTATCTCCTCTGATGACTAATCAGCACATAATACTTTGTTCATATTCATGTCTACCTTAACAGGGACAACTTGCAGAATTTCTTCTATGTCATGTCTAGCTGTGGAGGAAAAAAGGGTGAAAAAATAATCAGCTACATGTTCCTTTAGCTGCTCCCGATTTTCAACCCAGGATCCATCATCCTTCCGTAATTTCTCAATTGTGTTCCTCTTTTTCCTATGTGAAGCAAAGGGGCGTGGAAAAACAAAGTATTTCAGTCTCCTGAATGGAGCCACTTGACATGTGCACACTGCTTCCAAAAGGTGTCAAGTTGATCCTCTAACTTCCTGAGCTTCTCTTTTATTATATGTTCACGGGAAACTGTACTAGGATTGATATCACTTCTTCTAATGATTTCCAGCTCCCTTTTTTCTCTTTTATTTTTTTTTGGAGATCTCCTAGAACATTTGAGTCCCATTCCTTGAGGTTCGTAGCCACTTTCTTCAACCCATCCATTAACAACCCCCAGTTTCTGCATCTAATTTCTTCCATGCTTCATTCACAATGTGCTCGCAATCCTCCTCTTAGAGCCATTTAGCTTCAAACCTGAAGAAGTTGACACCATCAAATTGTCTCGACCTTTTATTTCCCACTTCAAGTACAACTAGTACCGGTCTGTGGTCTAAATGCCTGTGATCTCCGTTAATGACCTTATATGAAGGGAATCTACTGCACCAAGACCGAGAACCCAAGGCCCTGTCTAACCTTTCCTTCATAAATTTTCTTGGATCCCATCTATTGTTTCTCCATGTAAACTTATCTCCACTGAAACCCAAGTCCCTGAGCACACACTCTTCAATTGCCCATCTAAATTTGTCCATTTGAGCCTGGGACCGGGGAGAGCCCCCCTTTTTTCATGGCTAAACATGATTTCATTGAAATCACCCATGCATAACCATGGCAAATTCATTTGTTGGTTCAAGATGCGTAAGAGTTTCCAAGTAATATCTCTCTTCTCAGCAACCGGTTCCCCATATATTCCGGTGAATCTCCACCTAAACCCATCGCCTTCCATGATTTCCACATCAATATGGTATCTAGAATAGTTGTCCAGCTTAATATTTACGTCCTTCTTCCAGAACATCACAAGTCCTCCACTTTTGCCCTCGCAATCCCTAACTACTATTCCATGCATGCCTAGCAACCACTTAAACTTGCGGATATTCCTTTCCTCCATTTTTGTCTCAGAAAAATACATATGGGTCCTCCTGCTTTTGGAGATCCAAAAGCCCCTGAACTGCTGGGCCATTACCCAATCCCCGGTAGTTCCAACCCGCAAGCTTCATTGGGCTTCGTCGGGCCGTCCCTACAGCCCAGCGTTTACATTCTCAAAATTGTTGTTTTCCCCCTCTTCATCTGTCTGAACCTCTCCATCAACTTCCATTCTTGCTTTCTTTGACAACATGGCCTCTATGTCTAACTCCATCAGGTCAGCATTCCTTTTCCTTGATTCTGATTTAAAAATAAGTTTTTGTGTCTGTTGTTGGTTGTTTTTGCTCTCCCACTGCGTTTGAAAATGCCTCGTTTTGCACTCTTGGCATTCTTGGATCCTTCACTTTCCTACTTATTTTGTTCATCCCCCTTTGGTTGACACTTCCCATTGTCTTGATATTCCTTCTCTTGTAAGGAAAAATTCTGTTTGACATGCTCTGTATCCTTTAGCAGAAGAACATGTTCGACCGTAGTTGTACTTTGAGAGTCATTGCCAGCTTCTGCCATTTTACTCCTCGTCTCAGATATTTGTGCGCTCGGCCGTAGTTGAACATGAGCTTCTCTCTTCCAACTAGCTCGGTCTGGTCTTCTTGGGTTGTTTCTAGGGGATTGTTACTTCTTTTTCCTCACCTCTCCTCAATATATCCTCTTCACTATCAGTGGATGCATTTCTCCTCCAGGATGGACCATCACTTCCATGTTTACTGCCTTTGCTGCTAGCATTGTTTGTTAACCAGAAGCGCCCTCTTTCACTTGAGCTCCTACACGCAGCCATGGGCCAAATTGTCTAGCACCATCTATTTTGGATTTGGTCGGGCATGACTTTTCCATGTGACCGATGATGCCACAGTTATAACAGAAATCCGGTAGATGTTAATATTTAAGGGTGATGATGTTCTCCTCTCTCTTTATTCTTCGTTTCCCCTTTTCATCAGCCCCCAACATTTCTACATACATCTGAGTACGCTCTTCCCCATCATCCTCAATTTCTAAAGTGATGAACCTCATTATTGGGACTGTTATGTCCATCCGAACTTTGATACGCATGAATTCGCCGAATGCATTTCCATTGTCATCCACGTCTTTCTCCAAGACCTCTCCAATTTGTTCGCCCACTAGATCCCCTATATCTGAGTCCATCATTCCCATAGGGATACCATAGGCTCTGACCCATATGGGGATCGTCTTAAACTCATACTCATCGATGGTTTTGTTTGGCATGAATTCTTCCATCACCAATAAGTATTTATTAAAGGTCCACGGTCCATCATATAGAGCCTTCTGTTTGCTTGTTTCATCATGGAAGGAAAAGAGGAAACAATTTTTGCCAAGATGCTTGCATTCCACTCCACTAAACAAGCTCCAAACGCCTCCTAGTTTTCTCCCTAAATATTCAGCCTTAGCTGGTCTATCTGAGAAGAGCTTACCTAAAGCCTGAAGCTTTATATCCATGGAAGAGCATGCATGCTTCCTTCAAATCTTAATGGTCTTCTTCTCCGCATTTGTGAGCGTCAAGTTCTTTAGCTTTCCCTCTATTTTGTCCATAGCAGGGGCCTTCCCATCACCCATTGAAACCGCACACTCCAGAACGCACCAGCCTTCCTCCACCAGTTCGCCTCACCTAGCACAACCAATTTCCACCGATCGCTTTCGCCACCAGTCGCCAAAATCTATGAGCAGGAAAGGATTCCGGAGGAGGGGTTACTGATCTTGATGATTCTTCACCACGGTTGAAATGCTGCAGATCCGGAAACCAAATCCTCTCACAGCGCCTCGTTTGATCTCTTAGGATGGGAAGGAGCTGGCTTGAATCTCACTGAAGTCTCACGGAATCGGAAGAAACGAGCTGGATTTGGAAATTGTAGTGATTTGAGTCGGGGATTGGGGCGGCAAATGTTGCTGACAGAGAATGTTGTATAGTCGCCAAGAAGTCGCCGGAAGCAGCACGAAACCGTCACACATGGACGGACATCGATGAGCAGCTTTGGTCAGCCAGTTCACGAAATAGGTTTCCTGCGAGAGTCGATACACCGAACCTACATTCAGCCCACTTATTCGTCCGGGAAAGTGAGGAGCCATGTCACTAGGCGCGACAGCACAAGGGAGGGACAAAAGGGATGACGTGGAAGCACGAGAATCTATGAAAATCAGGTAGTGGGGTTGATATTTAGATATAGACAATAATCATATGCCTCCTTCAGCTCGTTAAATTTAAATGTTGCAAGAAGCCTCCCCATGTACACAAAATGCTCCGGTTCAAGCACTATGTGAAACTCATCTCTCATTCTCATAAACTAATATTTTGTACTAAATTAACTATAAAGTTCTCTTTTTAAAGTTTACCGTTCGATCTTTTGGTGACCGTTTGTGATGATTAGGCGTCAAGCCCTACTGACAGCTGGTTGGCCTTCGACGGGTCGTCATCGAGCCAGAGCTCTCGCAACTACAGCAGCGTCGCCCGAACACCTCCTATGCCACGTGCCGCCCCGGCCAAGGCCTCGCCACCCCCACCGCCCCGCGAAGCCCCGCCCACCGCTCCCCGCCGCCCCCCTGCTGGCACCGGTCTTGGCCCCCGCTCTGAGGTCCATCGCCTAACAGATGCTACACCTCGCGGTCCGGACTCCGACGAGCGACAGCAGCCTCGCCGCGGCCACCACCAGCGGTGGAACCCGTGTCACAACGGCAGGAGCCGCCCGTGCCACCGGAGCCCCACCCCGGAGATGGACGCCGGGCTCTGCCATCGTTGCCTCAAACCTGGACACCGCGTGCGCGATTGCAAAAATGAAAGTCATTGTCGCCGGTCATGGGTCTCACCATTGCTCGCCGGAGCAACACGAGATCGACTGCGCCTGCGCGCACCACCTCATCTGGGGCGCCGCACCGGCTTCGCCACCTCCCCCTTCCTAGCAACCGTCTCCACCGCCCCAGGCCCCAGCCCCTCCCCTGCAACTCGCTCTCCGCGTGCAGCCTCTGACATGGACTGTCGAGCCCCCAACTCTGGTCCACGTTGTGATGGAACACATCATCGAGATGGAAGAGGCAGAGGCTCTCCTGCAGTGGCCCATGGTGGCCACCATCACCGGCACATGCCCTAAGGTTGCGGTGGAACGTGTTGTTGCCCTGATCCGTCGGTTATTCGGGTTCCAAGAGGGAGACTTATCCATTAATCCGCGCCACCCCGAGGATTTCCTAGTGATCTTCTCTACCCAGCACTACAAAGACAAGATTTCCGGTGACCACATGCTCATCAGCGACATGGACTTTTCCCTCTCCATCCGTCCCTGGTGCAAGCTTGCCCATGCCAACACGGGGAACCTGGAGCATCGCGTCGAGATCAAGCTCCGCGGAATTCTGCTGCAGGCCTCGCAGCTATCCACGGCGGTGGAATCCTTACTCGAAGGCATCGCGTGGGTGGAGCGCCTTCACCCGGCGACCCGCTCCAGGGCGGACATGGCCATGTTCCGGATTGCTGCACGCACGCACGACCCCGCCACTATCCGCCGCTACTCCGTCCTGGAAATCGTCGAGGTTCTGCCAGTGCTAGTGCGCTGCCAGTCACAACCTCCGATGATCCGTACCCTCACTTACCCAATCACAATCTGGGTGGATCAAGTCGTGCCGCCGCAGGTGATACATGGCTCGACGGACAGCCGCGGTGATGAGGGCAACCAAGGTGGTCGTGGTCCTGGTCTTGGACGCACGCCGGGCCGCCGCCGTGGACGCAAGTGTTGGAGGCATAACAACACCACCGCTCCCCCTCCAGCCGCACGGAGAACATGGCTCTGGACTCCCTGGCATGCCAGGTTGATAGCCGGCGTCGACACGCTAATGGTGTTGCGATGGACATGCCCTGGACAGATTGCCACCGACGCGCCCCACCCCCATGTCCTCCTCATCCTGCCACCAACGCGCTCGACCACACAGTGGGGCCCTGGCTGCAGTCTAGTGGACCCCATGGGCCGTGACAAAGGCGACAGAGCAGAAACTAGGTTTGGAGGGGAAAGGACCAACAAGTTGAGCCTGCAACCGTCACCATGGTGCCACCATGACCAACGACTAGCTGGCTCCCGATCCAAGTGCACCAGAAGGCTCCAGCTCTGGCGAGCGGCCCTTGGTCGCGACAGTGCACGATCCATGCCACACCATGTCGAGCGTAGGCGCGGAGCTTGGTTTGACCGAGTCACCAGAATTTTTGAATCCAACGACAGCGCCCATGCTTGCCACCAACGACGCTGAGCTCAGTACCAGACCAGACAACTATTCTCGGCAAAACTCATGTGCGCTATCCTGCGATAGCGAGGTGCCAGACTCTCTCACTAAGGAAACGAGCCCCGACGACGAGTCGTCACAGAGGCATAGCGGTGATCCGGCCAGCCCCACCTCTATCGTGCTTGGGCAAAGTAGTCTCCAGGCTGACCCCACCACGGCCTCGTCCCTGGATCACCCTACTAACCAACCCAGCGTGCCACTGGAACATGTGTTGGTAACCAACCGCGTGCTCCACCAGGGATCTGAGCAGTGACCTCCCCCAATGGCTTCTGATGGAGATGGGCCGCAGCCGATGGACACGACCCAACAACCACCCCTCCATACTCTCCAGGAGCCCACAGAGCAACCCATGGCGCAGCCCATGGCACAAGAACCCCGCTAGGAACCACCACACTCCTTCATGGTTCCTCGCTACGATCTAGCTAGGATCAAGTCGCTGCCGCTGGTTGATGTCTACGCAGTTCTATTCTTGTAGACAGTTGTTGGGCCTCCAAGTGTAGAGGTTTGTAGAACAGCAGCAAGTTTTCCCTTAAGTGGATCACCCAAGGTTTATCGAACTCAGGGAGGAAGTGGTCAAAGGTATCCCCTCTCAAGCAACCCTGCAATCAAGATACAAGAAGTCTCTTGTGTCCCCAACACACCTAATACACTTGTCAGGTGTATAGGTGCACTAGTTCGACGAAGAGATAGTGAAATACAAGTGGTATGGATATAAGACAACAGTGATAGAAAATAGCTTGATGGCGTGGAAAAGACTAAAGTAAAACTGAAATAAAGATAGAAGCAAGCAAACATGTAATAGATCTAGTAGGAAATGGTGTATCAATGCTTAGAAACAAGGCCTAGGGATCATACTTTCACTAGTGAACACTCTCATATAAATATCTTCTCTTTATGATACTATGCTGAACTACTCTCCGGTTGGACACTCTAATCCACGGTAGGGCTATAACAGCACACCTCAAAGTAAGCCTTTCCCATCTAGAAAACCCCACACTGTCACCTTGAGCACTAGATGGTTCCAACAAACACCACAATTTTATAGAGACATCCAACTCCAAATATAACTCATAACGAGTATTTGAAATCTCTAGCCTAAGTGCCACCATGGTGTGCACGCTATCACTTTCACACACATGGGGGGAGCATCTATTAAAGCACTTGAGTAGCAAGGTAGATCTATAGATTACAAGCTCATGATCTCAATAAGATCATGCAAAGAGAGAGATGAACACATAGCTACCGGTAGAAACCTTATCCTCGAGGAAGAACTACTCCCTCCTCATCATGGGAATCAACAATGGTGATGGAGATGGTGAAGGAGATCGATGGAGATGGCTCCGGGGGCAGTTTCCCGTCCCGGCAGGGTGCCGGAATAGAGACTTTCTGTCCCCCGAATCTCCCCTTCGGTGGCGGTGCGGAACTTTTCGTGGATTTCTGATTGACGACCTAGGGTTTATGCATCGGGAGGCTCTTATAGGCGAGAGGGGAGACCGAGGGGGTGCCGGAGGGGCCCACACCACCCCCTGGCACGCCTGGCCTGGCCCGCGCCACCAGGTGGTGTGGCCAGCCCCTGGCCCCTCTCCGTCTCGTCTTCTAGCTCCACGAGTCTTCCGGTAAAATATCGACTTTGGCTTTTGTCCGGTCCAATTTCAAGAATATTGATTTTCTGACTTTCTTGGAACCAAAAACAGCAGAAAACAGGCAACTGGCACTGTGCCATCTTGTTAATATGTTAGTCCAAGAAATCATATGAAAAGTACTCCAAAGTGCGGACAAAACATAAGAAAGTAGATAAAACCAAGCATGGAACATCAAAAATTATGGATACGTTAGCAATGTATCAACATCCCTAAGCTTAACTCCTGCTCATCCTCGAGTAGGTAAGTGATAAAAATAAAGAATAATTTTTGAGGTGACATGCACCATCATAAACTTGATCAAAGTATTTGTAAAACATTGAAAGCTGGAATCATAGTACTTCAATCATAACATGAAAGACAAAGTTCTCGCAATAAGACAAAGAAACTATGATGCAACATGAAAAGGCATAAACAAAAGATTCATGAATAATAATGCTTTGCAAGATGTTTGTTTGTTTCACATAAAGAAAACATAGCATAGTGGCATTCAGCTTGTCCGTCATAGAGTAGCAAACATAAATGCATAGGACACCTTCAAAGTTCATAAGAGTGACTAGATACAAATAGTTTAAAACAAGCAATATCAAGGTATGCATCAATCAACAAGTCTTGGGACAATGCACATATAACTAAGAATGGCCACTATGCTCTCAAAGTAGGTGCATAAAGGTAGAAGGTAGAGACTCAATATATATAGTGGAAGAAAGGCCTTCATAGAAGGAAGCAGAGATTCAAGTTTCATAAAGAGCTTCCAAAAATTATGGTACTTATTAGCTTTCAGCTCTCATTGCCCCTATCATAAGCATCTTGATGTGATTAAGGTTAAAGTGAACAAACTATGGTGTACATGCTTGACGAGGTATAAGTTAGAAATCTCATGTCCCTTGAATACAAGGGCCGCTCCTCATGCTACTCAAGTTTAGTCACCAGTAAGTTCTTGTCATCATAAGTACATGTGTATCATAGAGAACCGCCAATGGGGTACCCCTTGCCCGATGATACGGAAGAATCCCCATATCAAAATGACAAGGCAAGCAGACAACGAGCATCTCAGCAATCTTCTTATTTACCATGGGAATATGGTGCTTTTTTTCTCTCTTTCCTCTTTTCATAATCTTTTTTTTTCTTTTTCTCTTTTTTCACAATATAGGACTCTTTTTTTATAAGAAGAATGCTTCATAGACAGCTCATTATGGTTACGCTGCAGGTTTCCACCATGTCAGCATGGAGTAGACCAGCGGCCCAGGTGTTTCTCTAACACATATACATAACTCCATGGACTTACAAGCTCCCCTTTCATTTCACACCGACGACATCCATAGACAAAAGAGCATGATATCAACTAGGTACAAAGTACCCGTGCAATGTTGAAAGCATTCCCCATGACAGCATGGTTCTTCTAATCCCCAACAAATAAGTGCAAGCATATACAACTTAGAAGACACTATGGTTTAAGTTTATTAAGGCAAGAAAAGTGAAGTGTGCCATCAAGTTCGTGAGAGCTTTAATCACTAGTTTTCTCATAACAAGTTTAATTCGGAAGGTAAACAAAAGCATGAATATACTTGGAATAGCATAAGGTAGTAGGTAGGTATGGTGGACTCTTTGGAATAACTTGGTTTAGGGAGTTGGATACATGAGTGGAATTCATACTTGGTTGTGGAGGCTAGCAAAAGACTAGGAGCGACAAACTAAGAGAGCAATAATGGCCATAATAGTGCAGAGTGACAAAACATCATTGATCAAAGCATAAAGTGATACTACAAGTTGAAAACTAAAGGATCATAAAGGCTATGGTGACTTGAGATAGTCATAACATGGTGTGAGCATGTGCCAAGTCAACCCAAATAAAGCATCAAAGGAGAATACCACAATACTATGCTTTAATATGCTAAAACAACGCATGATTCAACCAAGGCACATTAAGCAATCTCAATTGTTTATAACAAGTCATGCTACAGAAAGAATACTAAGCATAAAGCCAAAACAATATCAAGCATGGCATGACAAAGCATAGGCCACAGTCAAAAACAAGCTCTCTTTACCACATAAGTATGAACTTTCCTACGCTTTTCCAATCCAAACCAAACTATTTGCAAACCAATGTATGAAAGAGGGGGTCCAACCAATTTATTCAGAAAACTAAGCAAACTAAGCAAACAAAAAACCAAAACAAAAACGAAAAAGAAGACGCTCCAAGAATAACACAACTGTGCATGAAACAATAAAAATGAAGTGTTTGAAAGAAACCTGAGATTTTTATTGATGAAGAAGGGGATGCCTAGGGCATCCCCAAGCTTTGACACTTGTACTTCTTGGATATTTGTTGGGGTGACATGCGTGTCATCCCCAAGCTTGAGATTTTGTCCATTCTTCATCTCATTACTCATTCCTTCTATACACCTGAAATTTTTCTTTCATACAAAACTTCACACAATCTTTATTAGCAACATTAGTGCACTCAAGATAAATAAGTCTTAAGGTTCAGTTCCAACACCAAATAAACTTCCATTAGAACACTAGCTACTGTAGCACTTCCCTCAAAAAGCTCAATTCCCTAAAAGAACTCAAAGAGGAACCAACAAGAAGCAAATGCAAATAATAGCAGAAATCTGTCAAAACAGACCAGCAGGTAAAGATGAATTTTTTCGAAGACCTTAGGTTGCTCAAATCAAAAAGTGTTGAACTAACGAAAGTTAGATAACAACCTGGGGCAGAAGCAAAAAAATTCACGCCTCAAAAGGACGTACAGAGATTTTACACGAATTTTTACGGTGAAGAACATAAATCTGTTTCGGGACAGCAACTTTCCCAAGCATTACTTCTCTCATTAGAGGTTACTCTTGGCACAAAAAGCAAAAAAGAGGATAAGGAGCGGTTATTACAGAAGTAATAACTTCTAAGACTCATCTAAAACTTTTAGGTTATCTTCCAATAAGTACTTTTTTTAACGCCTTTAAGTTAGGCATGATAGTTTGAGAAGATGCTCACATAAGAAATATGAATTGAAGTAAAAGAGAGCATCAATAAATTCATAGCACATTTAAGTCTAACCCACTTCCTATGCATAGGAATCTTGTAAAGAAATAAGTCATGAAAGCACAAAGCAACAAGCATATGAAAGCAAAATAAGTGCAACTTCAAGACTTCCAACATAAAGAGGGGAAACTTAATATTGTTGAGACACATAAAACCATGTTTCCCTCTCTCATAATAAATTTCAGTAGAATCATGAATAAAATTAACAATATAACTATCACATAAAACATTCTTATCATGAGCCACATGCATAAAAGAATTAATACTCTCCACATAAACATAGTCATTCTTATTAATTGTAGTGGGAGTAAATTCAACAAAATAGATGTCATTATTATTCTCATCACCATAATCATCAAATATAGGAGGCATATTGTAATCATAATTACTTTCCTCCTCAATAGTAGGTGGACTGAAAATATCATATTCATCATTGCAATCATCAAATTTTGGAGGTGTAGTATCATCAAAGTAAATTTTCTCCTCTGTGCTTGGGGGACTAAAAAGATCATTTTCATCAAAACCAACTTCCCCAAGCTTAGACTTTTCCATAGCATTAGAAATAATGGTGTTCAAAGAATTCATACTAATAACATTGCTATTAGCACGCAAATAAAGTTCCATAGGTTTTTTAATTTTTTGTTCAAACACTTCATGTCCTAACTCAAGATAAATACTATAAAGCTCTCTAATTTTGTTGTTGTTTTCCATTAAGCCTAATGAAAACAAGAAAGAAAAAGACAAAATTGCAGAATCTAAAGGAAATAACTTCGAGCACTCACACCGGAGGATGTGAGTACCTTTTACCTTACCTCCCCGACAACGGCGCTAGAAAATAGCTTGATGTCTACGCACTTCTATTCTTGTAGACAGTTGTTGGGCCTCCAAGTGCAGAGGTTTGTAGAACAGCAGAAAGTTTTCCCTTAAGTGGATCACCCAAGGTTTATCGACCTCAGGGAGGAAGTGGTCAAAGGTATCCCCTCTCAAGCAACCCTGCAATCAAGATACAAGAAGTCTCTTGTGTCCCCAACACACCTAATACACTTGTCAGGTGTATAGGTGCACTAGTTCGGCAAAGAGATAGTGAAATACAAGTGGTATGGATATAAGACAACGGAGACAGAAAATAGCTTGGTGGCGTGGAAAATACTAAAGTAAAACTGAAATAAAGATAGAAGCAAGCAAACATGTAACAGATCTAGTAGGAAATGGTGTATCAATGCTTAGAAATAAGGCCTAGGGATCATACTTTCACTAGTGAACACTCTCATATAAATATCTTCTCTTTATGATACTATGCTGAACTACTCTCCGGTTGGACACTCTAATCCACGGTAGGGCTATAACAGCACACCTCAAAGTAAGCCTTTCCCATCTAGAAAACCCCACATTGTCACCTTGAGCACTAGATGGTTCCAACAAACACCACAATTTTATAGAGACATCCAACTCCAAATATAACTCATAACGAGTATTTGAAATCTCTAGCCTAAGTGCCACCATGGTGTGCACGCTATCACTTTCACACACATGGGGGGAGCATCTATTAAAGCACTTGAGTAGCAAGGTAGATCTATAGATTACAAGCTCATGATCTCAATAAGATCATGCAAAGAGAGAGATGAACACATAGCTACCGGTAGAAACCTTATCCTCGAGGAAGAACTACTCCCTCCTCATCATGGGAATCAACAATGGTGATGGAGATGGTGAAGGAGATCGATGGAGATGGCTCCGGGGGCAGTTTCCCGTCCCGGCAGGGTGCCGGAATAGAGACTTTCTGTCCCCCGAATCTCCCCTTCGGTGGCAGCGGCGCTGCGGAACTTTTCGTGGATTTCCGATTGACGACCTAGGGTTTATGCATCGGGAGGCTCTTATAGGCGAGAGGGGAGACCGAGGGGGTGCCGGAGGGACCCACACTACCCCCTGGCGCGACTGGCCTGGCCCGCGCCACCAGGTGGTGTGGCCAGCCCCTTGCCCCTCTCCGTCTCGTCTTCTGGCTCTGTGAGTCTTCCGGTAAAATATCGACTTTGGCTTTTGTCCCGTCCAATTCCGAGAATATTGATTTTCTGACTTTCCTAGAACCAAAAACAGCAGAAAACAGTCAACTGGCACTGTGGCATCTTGTTAATAGGTTAGTCCAAGAAATCATATGAAAAGTGCTCCAAAGTGTGGACAAACCATAAGGAAGTAGATAAAACCAAGTATGGAACATCAAAAATTATGGATACGTTAGCAACGTATCACTGGTCCACAGCTCACCACGGGCAAGAACTCCCTGCCAGGCTTGTGCCAACGTGACGGCTACCCGTCCTTGGACCTCGGGCGACTTCCTCAAAGATGCCACTAAGGAACTGAACTCAACTCTGCCAACGCCAGGCAGGAAGGCAAGATGTGTGCTCCTCAACTTCACGCCGCGAAGAGGCCGTTAAGGCTCTGCGTCTGCACACCCCACTGTGGAATGCCGTTCTCAAGTGTAGAGCCTTCAAATGCTGGGAATCATCAGTGTTGACCAGATCGTCACCGAGGTAGAGATGAAAGCCTACGATGATGTCTTCGCCTGCAAACTTGGCGTCACTGATCCAGGCCTCGCATGTCGACGTGGCCTGCGAGACGTAAGCTCATGTGCATCACACCAACTGTCGATCCTGTTTCCATGGATCACGGCCTCAAGATAATAATCTAGAATATTCGCGGTCTCAACGCGCAAGGCAGCTTGTGACACTGATCAACAAATCGTTTGTATTCAGGAAATAAAAATTGAACTTCTTGTCCATTGTGTTGGAGACTCTAGGGCCAAAATTCGATGAATACACGTACTTTCCTATGGACTGCACGCGCGAGGGCATCCTCCTTGCATGGAGAAGCCAAGATGTGACGATCACCGACACTGAGTTCACCACTAATGAAATTACTACCAAGGTGTCGATGGGAAACTCCATGCCCTAGTGGATCTCAATCGTCTATGACCCGCAAGCTGATGAAGACAAAGCGGCTTTTCTCCAAGAACCGCGTGACATACGCAACGACTGCCCGGGGCCTTGGATGATTTGTGGCAATTTTAACCTGGTCTACAAGGACGAAGATAAGAATAATAAAAACCTAGATAGACGCATGATGGCCAGATTTCGCCGCCTACTTCATGTTCTCGCCCTGAAGGAAGTTTACCTTAATGCCGTCGGTATACTTGGTCCAACCAGCAAACGCCACCCACTCTTGTCCATCTCGACAGAGTGCTCTGTACATCGGACTGGGAATAGATACATGGGGAGTGCCACCTGCGATGCCTCGCCTCCATCGTGTCGGGTCACCCTCCGTTGCTGCTCGATTGCTCCCCAATGCCGACAGCACGTGGGCGCTTCCGTTTTGAGGAGTTCGTTGTGGCTGGATGGCTTCCACGACATGGTGGTGGCCGCATGGGCCTCCGTCGATACGACGTCGACCCATTTCGCCGCCTCGGCCTACGACTGTAGGCCACAACACACAAACTCTCCAGTTGGAGTGCGCGATTGGTGGGGGATGTCCAGGACAAGATGGCGATCTCCCGCGAGCTTCTCTTGCGCTTTGACAAAGCACAAGGGGATCGGGTCCTGTAACCACATGAGGAGCAGATGCATAAACTGATCAAGCTCAGCTACCTGGGTTTGGCTTCCTTGGACGGAACTATTGCATGCCAGCGTGTGCGCATACACAACCTGAAAGACGACGAAGCCACGTTCTCTCATTGTTAGGGTATATACAGGAAATAGAAGAACCACATCTTCAGCATCACCCATGAGGGTCGTGTAGAGGTTCGTGCATGAAAACAATAAATTTTACCCTACGCCAAGAACCCCAATGGCAGGACCTATCTATTAGTAATGCAGTAACAAGAGAGGCTTTTCACGAACTTACCCTTGAAGACCAAAAAGCGTTATCAACACTCGGGAGAGCATGGTTGATGCAAACGAGCCGAAACAGATCTCAAGGTCGTGTTGAAGTCTAGACAGCTCCTACGGCTCGAACGACTCCTAGTGCCCTAAGTATTGCACCTCGCAGGGAGTTACACACGTCCGGTGTCTGACGATGACTCCCGCTCCTCCGATCTAGCAGCAGTTGCAGAAGTAGAGCTTCTGGATCTGAATCTCGTAGCACGACGGCGCTCCACGGTGAAGAAGACTCCTGCTCGCGCGATCCAGACTTGGGACCACGGTCACGGGAGAGAGATAGAGAATCAACTAGAGGTCTCCCCAAAAGAGAGGGAACCTTTTATTGATTATTGTGTATTTAATTTGCCAAAATACCTCTCTTTATATATGGGAAAAACCACCCCATAGCTAACTAGCTTAGCCATGTGGGACTAAACAAGGCAGAGGGGAGAGGGGGGCTGGCCGCCGCCGGCCAGGGCCCAAGTGGGCCCCACACAGGGGGCCTGTTCATCTGCGGTACCAAAGTTCGCAGGCCAGCAGATGGCGGTATCTAAGTTGCCAGAAATTGCCGCGTTTCGAAAAGTTGGGCCGCCAACTACTGGGAGGGGCCATTTTGAGGCAAACTCATCTCACCCCTGCCAAATTCAAACATTCCATTAAACTGCCCCGTGAAGTAGACGGTCGGGACCCTCATGTCGGTCATCTGTCCATGACGCGAGCGCCAACGCGGCAACCTCTTAGGAAAATCGAGTAGCTAGGTGGATTGGATGTGTTGACCAATTTCACAAATCCATTCCCACCTTTCCCCTAGCACTGGTGGCGTCGGAATCCACCCTCCAGGCAGGACGATCCCTTCGAACATTTGACTTCCGGCGCCAAGTTGGTGCGCCCAGGTTACGGTAGTCCTCTACAGGTACGACTCTAAGGGCAAGTGCTATGGAAGCCATTGTTTCACGATGGAAGAAGCGCATGCGCAGATCTGCACTATATCTGGTATGGTTACTGCTATGCGTAATCATGTTGAATTATGGCTGAAGCAGATAGCAAATTTAGCTTCATGGATGAACGTGGCATCATGGTTCCTATAATGTGTGACAGTCAGCTAATTGGGTTGATGAAAAGGTATGCTTCGGTTGCCATGTTTGACCTGAAATGTCATGTACTGGATGCGGAAGCTGCTGCAACTAGGAGTCGCCCTTCTATTCTTGGACAGGGTGGTTGCTCAAACCCAATTAGCTCCTGGTAAGCAAAGGTCGCTTGGGGTTCGCATGTTTGTGCTGAATTGTAATTTTTGTTTTATTTACTCTATAGATATTGGGCAGTTATGCAACAGTCTTGTTTCTTTGACAGGAAGTGCCGCAAGGTTAGAAACATGACTGCCGGGTCAATCATTTTGCTGCTCGAAGAAATTAAAAACGAGTGGAAAGATGTCATTTTGCTGCCCAAAGAAATTAAAAACGAGTGGAAAGATGTCATTTTGCTCCCCGAAGAAATTAAAAACGAGTGGAAAGATGATGCTGGACACGATTCTGGTGCCCATTGTCCCGGCGATGCAGAGTACGTGAAGCTAAGAAAATTGGCACTGAGGAAGAGGAAGAAGGCAAGAAATGAAGAAGCCAGTGGACGTGAAGGCTTGGCACCCAGGCTGCGGAAGAAGGCTGCTGGCAATGAAGATCCATAGTAATGTGTTGAACTTAAACCTATATATGTAATTCTGTTAAATTCTGGAGCTCTGTGTGTGGCACGTTGCTAGGCGAAACAATCTATCCGCGTTCTCTGAGTAAAATGTACCGTGACTTAGGGTTTAGAAACGCCCAAGTCAGTAGTTGAATCCGAAATTGTGATTGTGCCACTGCTATCCGAAAACACGCAGCACCGGTTCCATAATTGCTGAGCGCAAGGAGGTCTCCAAATACGACTGAATGTAAGTGGCACGGAAATAAATTATTTAAGCTACCACACTCCACGAAGCAGCAACTTATTTCAGATGTTGCACAACGACGTGGCAACATAAACAGCAATGGCAACCGATAATGCCCAGATGAGGAGGACATCGGTACCACTTTCTGGCCTAATCTGGAGCCCGTCTATCTCACCGCCTCTCTGCTCCTACATCCCCTACATCTGGCGAAGCTCCTGGATCTCTAGTAACCGGGTGTACGTGCTTCCACTTTATAAATTGTGGTTGTGCCATTTGCATGCGGCACAATCCATGTAGAATACGTTTAAACAAACCACCAATGTCAGAATACACTAGTAGAAAAGGGGTCTTTGGTCCATGGTCACGTTCCCAATCCGGGACAGAGATCTAAATCGAGGCAGAAATTGATCTAAATCACAAATTCTTCCACAAATTAATCGAGACAGAGATCTAAATCGAAGCATTTTATTAATTCAACCACAAATTCTTGTAAACAAATGTGCGATTTCACATCCTACATTAATTCAACCACTAGTCAACAATTTCACTTCCGCTGCCACTATCCTCTAAGCCGCCAGCTTCCTCATCGTCGTCGGACGGAACCTCCATGATTTCTGCATTGTTCGCGAGACGGAGCACCTCTTCGCGGCAGTCGTATCCCATAGTTTGTCCAGCGTTTTCTGCATCGATTTGGGCCACTCTGGATCCACCCATTTGACAACACCGCAACTTCTGCCTTGCATCATTGCACGATGTCCTTGACACCGTAGAAACCTCCTGCCTGCATTTCGTCCTTCAAATGCTACAAATTTAGCGGGCACATATCCATGTTTACATAGCAGAGGACTGTCTTCATCTGCTAAACCGTGATAGTCAGAGTCATACATCGTCTGGTTGGCCTAACACATCATACGCGCATGAGTAAACAGATCAGATCTAGCTCAAAAAATAGATAACTGGCCACAGATGATAGAGATATAGATGAGACGACTCACATCAAAATCACCGTCCCTGTCGTCACGACGCGTTTCCTCGCCGTCTCCCCTTGAAGCCATGGCGAGAGGGGAGGGGGGTGGCTGCCGGAGAGGGGATTAGGATGGAGGCGCCGTCGGCTTGCGGCTACGGCAGGATGGGAGTGAAGTGGGGAAAGTGGCTTCGAGGGGAAGGAAGAGAAGTACGGGGAGGAAGAGAAGTAATGGGGACGTGACACTGGGATATGGCGCACTGAACTCGTGAGTTGTGACAGTCGCAACAGAGGAGTGCCCGGTGTTGCCAGTTTGTCCAGAGAAAGCGTGGCCAATCATGCCGCAGAATAGCCTACTCGCGGATCGCTCTCACAAAGACCATCCCAATCGTCCATGCGCCCCGCTCAAACGGTATGTAACAATCGTCAAGCAGAACAACTATGTTAGGGCATGCCTTCTAGAAGACTCGGTCTAACGGCCACCCATTGGGGGGCTAAGGTTAGGGCTCCCCTAAGGTTAATTAGGATCCATATGTGGTTTGTGAAAAGAGCAGACATGCAATGACACTACTGGATCCATATGTGGTTCATGAGAAGAACAGACATGCAATCACACTAGGTGGATCCATGTGTGGTTTGTTTAGAAGAACACACATGCAATGAGTCTAGCTGTGGTTCATGAAAAGAACAGACATGCAATGACACTGGTGGATCCATGTGTGGTTCATGAAAAGAACAGACATGCAATGACACTGGTGGATCCTTATGTGGTTTGTTAAGAGGAACAGACATGCAATGACACTAGGTGTGGTTCATGAAAAGAACAGACATGCAATGACACTGGTGGATCCATGTGTGGTTTTGAAGGAGATATGCCCTAGAGGCAAATAAGAAATAGGTTTTTATTATCATATCTCAATTAGTTTATAATAGTTTCATATTGTGCTATAACTGTGCCAAGTAGAAACATTGGTACAAGTGTGGTATGAAACAACCAAGTCCCTAGTAGCCTCTATTCATACTAGTTCGTTGGTCACAAGATGATCTGGGTTTCAAGATCATGGGCATTTATGCCGACTAACAACGAGATCATATCATTGGAGAATGATGTGGTTGGACATTCCTCGAAGGATTACAACACGATCAAGTCATCTATTTCATTGTTGCAACAGCTAAACCTAGACTCCTTCTCCTTATACCATGAGCTCATATTACTCACTGTTTCCCTAGACTGCTTAGACTGCATCAACCATCATCTGGTAATACGGTGGCCATAAAGGTGTATGTTGGGTATTCTGAAGGAACAGTAGATGACATGTGACTGCAAGACCGGGATTTGTTCACCCATATGACGGATAAAGATACATACTGCTGACTTGGTGAGATTACATCTATAAATGTTGCAACATGTGACTAGGTCACGGGGATGTAATATCACGGTAACAAGAAAACATAACTTGTTGTGAACGAGATTGAACAAGGTATAGGATACCATTGATCAGATCTTGGACAAGTTGTATCGAGAAACAAAAGGAAGAGGATGCTACATTTAGACGGTTCAAACGACATTGTCATCAGGAATGCATAGGGCTCACATGGATATCCTTGGTCCCTCTGTTGATCATTGATACAGATCATGTCTAGAGAATTCCCGAGCCGTGAGAGGATACACTTAAGGGTACGATGAGAGCGATCATTCGTAAGACGGAATCACAGTAGAGAAAGAGAGAAAACCAGAAATGTTCCACGGAGAGATCTGAAGTTGTTCGGAGAAAGAATAAAAGAAAAGTCCGGAAAAGTGTTTTCGGATAAATGGGAATTTAAATATATATTTATTATATGTTAATTGTGAATTAATATATTCTAAATAATAATTATATTAAGGTTTATAAAAGCAACTTTTATATTAGGCCAAATCCCTGGAGGGAATTAGCCTAAAAGAAAAGCTGCAGAAAAATAGAAAAGGAAAATCAGCATAGGCCCACGTGGGCGGCAGATAATATCCGCCGCACGGGGCGGTACGGAGCTGGGCCATGCTCGTGGGCGGGCGGCGGATAAAGGGCGCCGCACGGGGACGGACAACAGCTAGATGGCCGCCGGGCCGACCGGCTCGACCCCGGCCCACACGGGCGCGTAGGGGAGCCAGGCCGCGGCCGCTACCGGCCCACCCCGCTGCTCCTTCCCTGCCGCCTCTTACCGCCTTGGGCCACCGGGGGTGAAAGGCCCACCCGGGCCACTCGACTGGCAGCCGCCACCTGGCTGCTAGTAGGCTGCGTGGTGGGCTCGCCGGCCCACCCGCTGGGCTGTGTTGCAGCTGGCTCTCCAGGCCGCTGTGGGCTGCTGTGCTGGGCCCTTATGGCCCAGCCGGCTGGGGAGCTATTTTCCCCCTTTTTCTTTGACATTTAGTCCCACATGGCTTAGCCTTTAAGAAAGGTACACCCCCTCCGCCTATATAAAGGGGTGCCCATGGGTGGGATTGAACACACAATATTTTGAGAAGTCCTTTGGTTGAATTTCTCCCTCCCTCTCTCTATACCTTGTCACCATGCCCCAAGTTTGGGCTGTGCGATCGAGGCATACCTGCAGTACGCTGTTGCGCTGCAGGGATTCCTAGCCAGATATCACTTCCGCACTCCCGGCGGGATCGGGGAGCCGGAGGTCTCATCGTGCACCGGATGTGTATGAAGACACGAGGCGCAACACTTGGGGCGCTAGAATGTCGTGAGCCGGAGCTGTTGCACGATGAAGATGATGAAGATCAAGAAGGATCAAGGGGTGACCTGCGAGGAGCTTCACAACCTTGAGGTCGGCTACGAGTACGACTACTTCAACCACATTCCCCACGGAACGTTAACCGCGTACGCTCTACAAGGATATGTACTCTCTACGCTCCGGCCGTTATCGCATTACTACATATATAGATCCTAGGCTAAGTTTCTAGGGTTCCGTCATAGGAATTTTTTTGTTTTCTGCGCCGATCCCCAACTGGTGGATCCTTATGTGGTTCATGAAAAGAACACACATCCAATGACACTAGTGGATCCTTATGTGGTTCATGAAAAGAACAGACATGCAATGACACTGGTGGATCCTTATGTGGTTTGTGAAAAGCAGACATGCAATGACACTGGTGGATCCATATGTGGTTCATGAAAATAATAGACATGAAATAACACTGGTCGATCCTTATGTGGTTTGTTTAGAGGAACACACATGCAATGACACTGGGTGTGGTTCATGAAAAGTACAGACATGCAATGACACTGGTGGATCCATGTGTGGTTCATGAGAAGAACAAACATGCAATGACACTGGTGGATCCATGTGTGGTTTGTGAAAAGAACTGACATGCAATGACTCTAGGTGGATCCACGTGTGGTTTGTTTAGAGGAACAAACATGCAATGACACTGGGTGTCGTTCATGAAAAGAACAGACATGCAATGACACTGGTGGATCCTTATGTGGTCTGTTTAGAGGAACACACATGCAATGACTCCAGCCGTGGTTCATGAAAGGAACACACATGCAATGACACTGGGGGATCCTTATGTGGTTTGTTTAGAAGAACAGACATGCAATGAAACTGGTGGATCCTTATGTGGTTTGTGAGAAGAACAGACATGCAATGACACTGACTGTGGTTCATGAGAAGAACACACATGCAATGACACTGGTGGATCCATATGTGGTTTGTGAAAAGAACAGACATGCAATCACACTAGGTGGATCCATGTGTGGTTTGTGGAAAAAACAGACATGCAATGACTCTAGCTGTGGTTCATGAAAAGAACACACATGCAATGACACTGGTGGGTCCATGTGTGGTTCATGAGAAGAACAGACATGCAATCACACTGGGTGGATCCATGTGTGGTTTGTTTAGAAGAACACACATGCCATGACTCTAGCCGTGGTTCATGAAAAGAACACACATGCAATGACACTGGTGGATCCATATGTGGTTCTTGAAAAGAACAGACATGCAATGACACTGGTGGATCCTTATGTGGTTTGTTAAGAGGAACATACATGCAATGACACTGGGTGTGGTTCATGAGAAGAACAGTGTCGTGGAAATGGCCATGGCAGTCGCCGCCACTGGCAGCGATTGAGTGTTTCGTGAGGAATAGTTGGTGGCCATCTGCGGTGCGAGATGGGGGCGGATGCATATGGGTTTACCCAGGTTCGGCCCCCCTGGAGGGTAAAGACCTACTCCTCTAGATTAGGTTATGAGAGAGCGAGTTACAGGGGTGGTGAGCTCGGCGGCTACGCAGCGAGTCGCTCGAGGGGGTGTATGATGGAACGTAAGTCTCCAGGATACCCTAGGGAGGTTTATATATGAGGCACCTTGCTAGGGTTTACAAGTTATCACCGAACAAGATAAGGAACCGGAGGCTTTGACCTAGTTCTACTGGGCTTCTGTTACGCTCCTGGGCCTCCAGTCGCCAGTCATTGGGCCTTTCCTTCCTTCGTAGTCCAGTCGTCGTCTTCGGACGCACTCGTAGGCCTTTCGGCCCAATCGGAACATCCTGTTGGGCATACCCCCTTCGGCATATCCCCATCAATAGTCCCCGAGGCCATCGTTGATGTAGGCGTTGGCGTCCTTTTGGCGTTCGGAGTAGGCGAGCCCAATTTGGGCGTCCAGTCGAGTCGGCGATGGACTCCATTAGAACCAAGGAGAATTTCCCCATGTTTCCACTCGTCGCCTCAATGAATGTCACTACCACCCAGTCGTCGTCTCGGCGAATGGAAAGACTGGCGGGTGGCGGGTGAACTAAAGGAGTTGGACCGTCAAACTTGGTCAAACTATCCGTTGGAATTTCCAATAGAAACTATGGCGCAATTACAGTGAGTAACGGCTACCCCGATTTTGGCGGGTGGCGTTTCCCATATAAGGGGGATGATGGCTCAGCTCCGCAGTCCTTCTTCGCATTCTTCATTCTTCCTACCTCCAATCTTCCTGCCTGCGTCCTTCCGACTTGTTCTTCCCGCGTCATGCGATTCCACATCCTACCCGATGGCGCCTCCCAAGGGCTCATGGGGGAAATCCAAGTGTACCACGGCCCAACTTAGATCTTTTGAGGACACCGGAGTGCTCCGCAAGGGGAATTGGCGGGAAGCTGCGACCCGGCAAGTTCATCTGCTTCCCTAGTCATCTTGAGAGGGGTCTGGGATTCCCCACCTCACTCTTTTTCCGCCGCTTCTGCGCATATTACGCGATCAAGCCATTGGATCTTGGTCTGCATAGCATCGAGCAGCTAGCGATCTTCGTCGCCTTCTGTGAATATTACCTCGGTTGTTGACCGTACTTCTCGTTGTGGCTAGAGCTCTTCCACGACCGCATCGGGCGCGAAGCGTCCAGCGGCTTGATGCTGGCCGCAGGTGGAGTCACCTTTCAACTCAAGCCGAAGGCCAACTTCGTCAAGCTCCTCCTACCGAAGAAGGCCGCCAACGAGTGGAAGAAGAGCTAGTTCTACGTTAAAGAAGCCACTCCCTCTGGTGAGGTGTCTCTTCCCGAGTTAGTCACCGAGAGGAGCGAGCCTCGTCGGTTGGCGCTGAAGAAGCTTCCCGAAGACAAGCGGATGGCCGTCGCAGAAATGATGGATCAGATCCAGAAGTTGAAGGACCAGGGGTTGATTCCGATCAACCTCTACAACTGCTGGCTCGGGCGACGCCTGGTTCCGCTGGCAGCTCAACTGCACTGGATGTATGAATACGGCGGGAAGCATGATCCATCCCGAACCAGCAAGGAGTCATGGGAGGCCGAGGACTACAAGGCCGCCCTGAAGAAGATCACCGACGCGGAATTCACCAGTGTGGCGGTCGGGGTCGCCCCGTACACTCCTGTGAAGAATGAAGCCCCCACAGTAAGTTCTCTTCCCAATCGCTACATCCATGTTTTAGTTTTTAGTCTCCTAGTTTGGTGTTTTACTCGCGGTGGTTCTCATCTTTTTCAGGTGCTGGAGGGCTGGCTCCCTCCGCTCGATGAAGAGGTTCCCCAAGAATTGGAGGAAGACTCCGAGGGGGACCCTTCCGACAGCGACGGGGAGGAGGAAGAGGTTCCTCCCTCGGCGCATGTGGCTCGCAAGACCCGCATGCAGAGGCAACGTGAAGTCGAGGCGAGCCGCAGCCTGGACGAGCACGATGGAGGCGACGAGGTCGTGCAAGAGCACACGTCCCGGCGTACTGCTACGCCGTCGAAGCCCGCACGTAGGCCTAAGTCGCCGGCGAAAATACTCACGTCGCCGTCCAAGTTGTCGGTGGTGTTTGAGTCGGATGACGATTCCAATGGCGAAAGTTCTCCTGAAGTCTCGCACAAGGCCTCAAAGGATGCAGTCCGGACGAAGGGGTTGGAGGGTGAGGACACGGAGGTAGTGGTAGAGGTTCCCCTGGCGGCGATTGCACCGTTGGCCACGGGGGTTCCCATCCAAGAAGCGACTGAAGCGATGGCGCCCAAGTCGCCACAGCCGCCAAAGGCGGCCGCGTCGGAACCAGAGATCCCGACGACTGCAGCTTCATCGTCGAGGAAGCTCGCGGTTTTGTGGGCTTTAGATGTCTTTGAGAGGGGGCTCAGCCGCAAGCTGGGTCCCAAGTTGGACAAGCCTGCCCACATTAGCACCAGGCTTCGAGTCCTTCCAGTCGCTAAGTAAGTACTGCTCCCTCGTCCCAATTCGCCTTGCTCTTTTGTATTGTTGTTATATTGATTGAGGGGGCTCATGCAGGTCGGGGGCCAAGAAGATTGGTCGTCCTTCGGTGGCTAAGATTCCACCGGCCACCGACATGGGAGAGGGCGACCTACCCAAGAAGAGAAAGGCCACTGAAGATGTGGTGACCGCTGAGGTCGCGAAGAAGCAGAAGGGGGGCGCCGATGACGCTGTGACCAAGGGCAGCGCCGCAGAGTCAGCTGCTGCGCCACTCGCCGAAGAGGTGGTGGCGACGCGATCGTAGCCAGCCTTGGCTGCGTCTGTGCCAAAAGCACCGGTCCCGACAACCAGCGCCCCTGCTAGAGCGTCGGCGACATTCCCGCGTTTTATGGCGAGGGGGTTTCCAGGTGTGGCGGACACGCAGTCTCCGCAAAGTCCAGAAATCGTGGATGCAGACATTGGGTCCCGCCGCGGGTGCACTTCCTTCACGATCCCGTAGACTGACGCCGGGGAACTTCACAAGATGCTCGGTGCTACTATTCAGGTATGTCCAGTCCCCGAGTTCCTGGTCGCTGAATGTCAGCATCTGGGAACTGAACCTCTTGCTCCTTTCCAGTCCCCGAATTCCTAGTTGCTGAATTTCGGCGGCTAGGAATTGATTTTCTTTTTCCTCCTTCTCCAGTCCCCGAGTTCCCGATCGCTGAATTTCAGCGGCTGGGAACTGGGTTTTGTTTTGTCAAATGTTTAGGTGAGTTCTTTGTTTGCAGGGATTGCAAAGGGAGTCGACCGATCGGCAGGCCGCAAGAGAGCGCTTGGAGCGTGACTTGCACGAAGCGCAGGAGGTGAACCGGCGGCTTCATGAAACTATTGGTGAGTATCTGTTTCTCTTTATTCTCCTCTTTTGGGTGTGAGCTGGATGTGTACAGTACTCTGATGTCTTCTCTTGCAGATGGTTTCCCGGCTGAGATCTCCAAGGCCCGTGAGGGGTATGTCCCAGTCGCTAAACTGGACGCGGCGAATGGGCAAATAGCCTCCCTGGTCAAGGACTTGGAGGAGGCGAAAGCGGCCTCAATTTCTTGGGAGGAGCGGGCGAAGGCTACCGTCGCTGCAGCTGAGGAGGAACGCAAAGCCACAGATTCCATCATCGTGGGGCTGCACAATGAGCAAACCTCCTTGGAGAAGCACGTCAAGGAGAACTATCGCAAACTCCTTGGTAAGTCTCTGTCTTTGCCTGGCCTACTTGTTGAGTCCCCGTTTTGGGGTTCCCATAGGTTCACTGACACCTGACTGTGCAGCTGTGGTAGGCCAAAGCGACCCGGTGGTGCAAACTTACAACGCCACACAGTGCGTAACTGCCGTGGTGAATGCGGCCACGGCCTCGGCATTGTGCGTCCAAGCGGCTCTTCAGGGCATGTCCCCCACTGAAGTTATTCCTGGGGGGCTTACGGAGGTGTGGCGCTATTTGGAAGAGGTGCCCGCTGTTGTGGAGTGGATGACGCGCTCAACGTTCAGGCGCGGGGCCGCCACAGTGTTGAGCTTGGGTCTCGCCCATTTCCCTGACGACTTCGACCTTGACGATATGACGAGTGGTTATCCATCGGCGACCGGCACGGTGGAGATGTCAGAGGTGCTGAAGCTGACCGCGATGGCCTCCCCTTACGCCGATCGTGTCTTGGTGATGGGGGATCTGCTGCCGTATCAGGAGACAGTGTTGGCGCCTGGCGACCCTGAGCCGGAGCACCGTGACATGAAGTCGGAGGAGCTCTTCCGGTCGTCGTTGTCGAAGTCGCTGACAACGTACCCGACGAACCCGTGGCAGCCTTTTGTGCGCATCAAGGGGGGTGGCGCTGCTTCTTCATCAGGTCCTATGGAGTAAACAATGTAATTGTCCAAGTTGTGATGTATGCCAAGTGGCGAATGCTGTAAGATATTTCTACAATATATGCCACGGGGTGTCGATCGACTCGTATTGCGATTAGGAATGTGTGTTGTGTTTTGTTTGTGTATTGTTTTAATTGAGCGAGTCCCCAAGCGCGTCTGCCCTTTACTGGGGTATAACTCGATTGTATACTTTTGTGTATTGTTTTGTTTATGCATTGTTTTTATCCCTCGTGTCTTCTGAGTGGCGAGTCCCCGAGCGCGAGTAGGACTGACTTAAAAGCGAGTCCCCGAGCGTGGCGCCTGACCATATTGGTCATGCTCTTGTTGCAGGTTGTGATTTCGTTGTTTGTAACGCGCCTCCTCCTTGGCCTGGAGAGCCAGTCGCTTGGTGAGCCCTAGGCAGCTCTCTTACTTGGTGTGTTCCTGAGCCGCGTGGGGGTTCCCTTTTTGCGGAGTCCCCGTGCGTGGTACTTAACCGTTCGAGTCGCTTTGCACGAGGGTGGGAGGGGAAGGTCGCTGTGGGAAGCGTGTACCGGTTGTCTTGGCCCGGTGGGCCAGTCGGGCTAGGCGGCTCCAATGGCGGCTCCGGATTGGCATTTTTCGTGGACGACCCAAGGCCCAAATATTTCCGGTGCCCTTGTGCCGCACTACTTAGCCATGCCGGTCGCTCGACCAGAGATTGACTTCCGTAAGTAGCGTATTGCTAGTATGTACGAGTGCGAGTGGCACAAGAGTATGGCGAGTGGACACAATTTGTGTGATCCGGATGAATTTCATTATATATTTCGATGGAGTACAATGTGAGGCTCTAAGTATAGAACTTTCTGAGGAGGTTTACATTCCATGGCCTGCCGACCTCCAGTTGGCCGTCACCCCGTATGTCGATGAGTTAGTAGGCATCATTGCCAAGGACTCGGCCTATGGCGAATGGTCCCTCCCATGGGGGGGATATTTTGTGCATGCCCTTCTTGTCTTGGGCCAGTCGTAGGACTAGGTCGCCTTCCTAGAAGGTGCGAGTTTGCACTCGACGGCTGTGGTAGCGGCGGAGTCCTTGCTGGTATATGGTGGTGCGGGAGCAAGCCAGGTCGTGTGCCTCGTCGAGTTGATCGATGCTGTCTTGGCGGGCGACCTCGTTGGCCGCCTCGGCGTAGTTGGTGACTCGAGGTGAGTCATGCTCCAGGTCGGTTGGCATTACGGCCTCGGCGCCATACACCATGAAGAAGGGCGTGAACCCGGTTGAGCGATTGACGGAGGTGCGAATCCCTCATATCACAGAGGGGAGCTCGTTGACCCAGCGTCCTGGGGTGCGCTCGAGGGGCACCTGCAGTCGCGGCTTGAGCCCATGGAGAACGCTCTGGTTGGCGCGTTCTACTTGGCCAATTGATTCCGGGTGAGCGACCGATGCAAGGTCGAGTCGGATGCCATGTTCTTCACAGAATTCCGCCATGGCCCCCTTGGCAAAGTTGGTGCCGTTGTCTGTTATGATGTTGTGCGGGTAGCCGTACCAGTAGATGAGTTCGCGTAGGAACTTGGTGGCCGTCTTGCCGTCGCACTTTTTTATCGGCTTGGCCTCGACCCATTTGGTGAACTTGTCAACTGCGACCAGGAGGTGAGTGAAGCCAGACGGGGCCTTCTTGAACGGTCCTACCATGTACATGCCCCATACGGCGAATGGCCACGTGATGGGGATGGTCTTGAGTGCCGAGCCAGGGAGGTGCGTCTGGTTGGCGTACTTCTGGCACCCAACGCATCGTTGGACGATGTTGGTGGCATCGGCGTGTGTGTGAGCCAGTAGAAACCGTGTCGCATGGCCTTGGCGACTAGCGACTTGGCGCCGGCGTGATGGCCGCAGTCGCCGGCATGAATGTCCTGGAGGATCTTGCGGCCTTCTTCTGGCTGTACGCAGCGCTGGAACACGTCGGTCACGCTGCGCTTGTGGAGGTCGCCGATGATGATGACGGAGGATTTGCAGCGGCGCATGATCATTTGCGCCTCTGTCTCATTGCTCGGTAGGAGTTTGTGTTCCAGGAAGGCGACGTATGGTGCTATCCAGTCGCTAGGTTCCACAACCATGGCGACTAAGGCCGGTTCTGGTTGAAGTGGGATCCCGGCGTCGATCTACTTTGGTGGGCTGACCGAAGGTTTGTGGATGATGTCGAGGAAGACGCCTACTAGTGGCGCTTGTCGGGTCGATCCGATGCAGGAGAGGGCGTCTGCCTCCTTGTTTTTGTGCCTGTCGATCCACTCGACGGAATAACTGTCAAAGTGTCCTCCCAACTGGTCGATGGCTTGGTGGTATGCGATCATTGTTGGGGAGACAGCGTCGCACGTCCCGGTGACCTGGCCGGCGACTAGGTCGGAGTCGCCATAGCATCGTAGGCGGTTAACGTTCATCTCCTTAGCGGCTCTCATGCCATGAAGGAGGGCCTCATATTCTGCCATGTTGTTGGTGCAGGGCTTGAAGTTGAGGTGGAGCACGTAGCGGCGCTTGTCTCCTTTGGGGGAGGTCAGGATGACCCCAGCCCCTGCGCCGTCGGTGTTCTTGGAGCCATCAAAATGGAGCGACCAGTAGTGGAGGTATGGGAGCTTCTCTGGCTGCTGTGCTTCTTCCCAGTCCGCGAGGAAATCAGCCAGGGCTTGTGACTTGATCGCTTTGCGGGGCTCGTACTTGATGTTGTGGACGCCGATTTCGACGGCCCATTTGGCGGCTCGCCCGGTCGCCTCGCGATTGCGTATGATGTCCTGCAGGGGCGCGGAGGAGACCACCGTGATTGGGTGCTCCTGGAAGTAGTGTGGGAGTCGCCGCTGTGCTCGGAATACCGTACACCAGTTTTTGGTATTGCGGGTAGCGCTGTCGTGAGTCCGTTAGGACTTCGCTGATGTAATAGACGGGGCGCTGTATGGGGCGCTCCTTGCCCTCTTCCGGTCGTTCGACAACCATTACGACGCTGACGACTCGAGTAGAGGCCGCGACGTAAACGAGCATTGGCTCTTTGTCGAGTGGCGCAGCGAGTAGTGGTGCCGCGAGTAGCACTTCTTTGAGTGCGTCATCGGGCTCCGCATCCCATTGGAACGTGGGGTTCTTGCGCATCAGGCGGTAGAGGGGCATTGCCTTCTCGCCTAGTCAGGGGATGAAGCGACTGAGGGCCGCGACTTGCCCTGCCAACTTTTGGACATCGCGCAGGCACTCGGGTTTCCCGAGTCGCGCGATGGTGTCAATCTTGGTGGGGTTGGCTTTGATGCCTCGCTTGGAGACTACATAACCCAGGAGTTTCCCGGTGGGGACGCCAAAGGTGCATTTTCTGGGGTTCAGCTTGATGTTGTATCTCCGGAAGTTTGCGAAGGTTTCGGCTAGGTCGGCGAGCAGATCGTCCTGGCGGGTGGATTTTACTACCACTTCGTCGATATAGACGTGAATATTGCGGCCAATTTGGCTCGGTAGACACTCCTGCATGCACCTCTGGTATGTGGCGCCTGCGTTCTTAAGGCCGAACGTCATGGCCGTGTAGCAGAATGCGCCGAATGGCGTAATGAACGCTGTCTTCTCCTGATCCTCGACCGCCATCTTGATCTGGTTATAACCGGAGTAAGCGTCAAGAAAACACAGCGACTCCGATCCCGCGGTCGAATCGATGATCTGATCGATGCGCGGTAGGACGAACTCCTCCTTCGGGCAGGCGCTGTTGAGGTTGGTGTAGTCAATGCACATTCTCCATGTGTTGTGCTTTTTTAGAACCAGGACTGGGTTTGCCAGCCACTTGGAGTACTTGATTGGCCGGATGAAGCCTATGGCTAGCCGACGCTGAACTTCCTCGGCGGTTGCTCGACGGCGCTCTTCATTGAAGGGCCGTAGCGACTGCTTTACTGGTCGCACTTTGGGGTCGGCGTTGAGTTTGTGCTTAGCGAGTTCCTTCGGGACACCTGGCATGTCAGATGGCTTCCATGCAAAGATGTCGCGGTTCTCACGAAGGAACCCGATGAGCATGATTTCCTATGCGGGGCTCATGTGCGCCCCAATGGTGACCGTCTGGCTACAGTCGCCTGGGACGAGCTCGACGGTGCGGTTGTGCGTGGTCGCCTCGAACGTGGAGTTCGCGGCGGTTGGTTTCTTCAGGATGGTGGGGTCGTCCTTGTTGATGTTGCCCGCGTATTTCGCGAGCTCCTCCGCGTGGTCGGTCTCCGTGTCGATGACAGTGTCGGCAAGCTCGGCGCCCTTGTCTTCGCATTCCACGGCCATGTCGGGGTCGCCGTGGACGGTGATGATGCCGCTTGGCCCGGGGAGCTTCATCATGTTGTAGGCATAGTGTGGGGTCGCCATGAACTTTGCGAATGCCTGGCGGCCCAGGACGCAGTGGTAGGGGTTGCGGAAGTTCACTAGCTCGAAGACGATCCTCTTCGTGCGGTAGTTTGTTGGAGTGCCGAAGGTGACTGGCAGCGTCACTTTCCCGATCGGGTACACCTTCCGACCAGGGACGATGCCGTGGAAGGTCGTCAGTGTCGGCTCGATGGCTGCTTCTAGGAGCTGGAGCCTTTTTGAACGTGTCGAGGTACAAGATATTGATGGAGCTCCCACCGTCCATTAGCGTCTTGGGCAGCCAGTAATCGGCCACCTTGGGCCTGACTACCAGGGCGACTCGCCCTGGGTATTCGATCCTTGGCACATGGTCCTGGCGACTCCAAGTGATGCTCTGCTCAGACCAGTTTAGGAAGCGAGGGATGTCGACTTGCGTCACCGCATTGACGGCGACCGCGCGGGCGAGCACCTTCTTCTCGTGCTTGGTGCCGAGTCCGGTGAAGGTATGTAGTGAGCCGACGGCGGTGCCGAGGCCGCCGCCGTTCCTATTGTCCCGAGGTGGGTTGTTGTTGGGCTCCTCCCTTGCTCGTCTCGCTTTCTCAATCTCTTTGAGAGAGTGGCAATCGGCGGTGGTGTGGGTGGCGGGTTTTCCCTCCCTGCTATGGTAGATGCAGGGCTGATTGAGCAGGGCGACGGGGTCGAATTTCGGCCTCGTCGTGTTGTTGGTGCAGTAGTTCCCGTTGTCGCGGTAGTTTCCTTCGTCGCAGCGGTAGTTCTTGGAGTCGCGACATGCAATGACACTGGTGGATCCATGTGTGGTTCATCAGAAGAACACACATCCAATGACACTGGTGGATCCTTATGTGGTTCATGAAAAGAACAGACATACAATGACAGTGGTGGATCCTTATGTGGTTTGTGAAATGAAAATACATGCAATGACACTGGTGGATCCATGTGTGGTTCATGAAAATAACATACATGCAATGACACTGGTGGATCCTTATGTGGTTTGTTTACAGGAATACACATGCAATGGCACTGGGTGTGGTTCATGAAAAGAACAGACATGCAATGACAGTGGTGGATCCATGTGTGGTTCATGAGAAGAACATACATGCAATGACACTGGTGGATCCATGTTTGGTTTGTGAACAGAACTTACATGCAATGACTCTAGGTGGATCCATGTGTTTTTTTAGAGGAACAGACATGCAATGACACTGGGTGTCGTTCATGAAAAGAACAGACATGCAATGACACTGGTGGATCCTTATGTGGTCTGTTTAGAAGAACAAACATACAACGACTATAGCTGTGGTTCATGAAAGGAACACAGATGCAATGACACCAGGGGATCCTTATGTGGTTTGTTTAGAAGAAAAGACATGCAATGACACTGGTGGATCCTTATGTGGTTTGTTTAGAAGAACAGACATGCAATGACACTGGTGGATCCTTATGTGGTTTGTGAGAAGAACATACATGCAATGACACTGGCCGTGGTTCATGAGAAGAACACACATGCAATGACACTGGTGGATCCATGTGTGGTTTGTGAAAAGAAAAGACATGCAAACACACTAGGTGGATCCATGTGTGGTTTGTGGAAAAAACAGACATGCAATGCCTCTAGCTGTGGTTCATGAAAAGAGCACACACGCAATGACACTAGTGGATCCATGTGTGGTTCATGAGAAGAACAGACATGCAATCACACTGGGTGGATCCATGTGTGGTTTCTTTAGAAGAAAACACATGCAATGACTCTAGTTGTGGTTCATGAAAAGAGCACACATGCAATGACAATGGTGGATCCATGTGTCGTTCATGAAGAGAACAGACATGCAATGACACTGGTGGATCCTTATGAGGTTTGTTTAGAGGAACACACATGCAATGACTCTGGCTGTGGTTCATGAAAAGAAAACACATGCAATAACACTAGTGGATCCATGCGTGGTTCATGAGAAGAACAGACATGCAATGACACTGGGTGTGGTTCATGAAAAGAACAAACATGCAATGACACTGGTGGATCCTTATGTGGTCTGTTTGGAGGAACACACATGCAATGACTCTAGCTATGGTTCATGAAAGGAACACACATGAAATGACACTGGGGATGGTTATGTGGTTTCTTTAGAAGAACAAACATGCAATGACACTGGTGGATCCTTATGTGGTTTGTGAGAAGAACAGGCATGCAATGACACTGGATATGGTTCATGAGAAGAACACACATGCAATGACACTGGTGGATCCATGTGTGGTTTGTGAAAAGAACAGACATGCAATCACACTAGGTGGATCCATGTGTGGTTTGTGGAAAGAACAGACATGTAATGACTCTAGCTGTGGTTCATGAAAAGAACATACGTGCAATGACACTAGTGGATCCATGTGTGGTTCATGAGAAGAACATACATGCAATCACACTGGGTGGATCCATGTGTGGTTTGTTTGGAAGAACACACATGCAATGACTCTAATTGTGGTTCATCAAAAGAACACACATGCAATGACACTGGTGGATCCATGTGTGGTTCATGAAAAGAACAGACATGCAATGACACTGGTGGATCCTTATGTGGTCTGTTTAGAGGAACATACATGCAATGACACTGGGTGTGGTTAATGAAAAGAATAGAGATGCAATGACACTGGTGGATCCATGTGTGGTTCATGAGAAGAACATACATCCAATGACACTGGTGGATCCTTATGTGGGTCATGAAAATAACAGACATGCAATGACACTGGTGGATCCTTATGTGGTTTTTGAAAAGAACAGACATGCAATGATACTGGTGGATTCATGTGTGGTTCATGAAAAGAACAGACATGCAATGACACTGGTGGATCCTTATGTGGTTTTTTTAGAGGAACACACATGCAATGACTCTAGATGTGGTTCATAAAAATAACACACATGCAATGGCACTGGTGGATCCAGGTGTGGTTCATGAGAAGAACAGACATGCAATGACACTGGTGGATCCATGTGTGGTTTGAGAAAAGAACTGACATGCAATGACTCTAGGTGGATCCATGTGTGGTTCATGATAAGAACAAACATGCAATGACACTGGGTGTGGTTCATGAAAAGAACAAACATGCAATGACACTAGTGGATCCTTATGTGGTTTGTTTAGAAGAACACACATGCAATGACTCTAGTTGTGGTTCATGAAAGGAACACACATGCAATGGCACTGGGGGATCCTTATGTGGTTTCTTTAGAAGAACGGACATCCAATGCCACTGGTGGATCCTTATGTGGTTTGTGAGAAGAACAGACATGCAATGACACTGGCTATAGTTCATGAGAAGAACACACATGCAATGACACTGGTGGATCCATGTGTGGTTTGTGAAAAGAACAAACATGCAATCACACTAGGTGGATCTATGTGTGGTTTGTGGAAAGAACAGACATGCAATGACTCTAGCTGTGGTTCATGAAAAGAACACACATGCAATGACACTGGTGGATCCATGTGTGGTTCATGAGAAGAACAGACATGCAATCACACTAGGTGGATCCATGTGTGGTTTGTTTAGAAGAACACACATGCAATGACTCTAGCTATGGGTCAAGAAAAGAACACACATGCAATGACACTGGTGGATCCATGTGTGGTTCATGAAAAGAACATACATGCAATGACACTAGTGGATCCTTATGTGGTCTGTTTAGAGGAACATACATGCAATGACACTGGGTGTGGTTCATGAAAAGAACAGGCATGCAATGACACTGGTGGATCCTTATGTGGTTTGTTGAGAAGAACAGACATCCAATGACACTGGTGGATCCTTATGTGGTTCATGAAATGAACAAACATGCAATGACACTGGTGTATCCTTATGTGGTACATGAGAAGAACACACATGCAATGACACCGGTGGATCCATGTGTGGTTCATGAAAAGAACAGACATGCAATGACACTGGTTGATCCTTATGTGGTTTGTTTAGAAGAACATACATGCAATGACTCTAGCTATGGTTCATGAAAAGAACACACATGCAATGACACTGGTGGATCCATGTGTGGTTCATGAGAAGAACAGACATGCAATCACACTGGGTGGATCCATGTGTGGTTTGTTTAGAAGAACACACATGCAATGACTCTAGCTATGGTTCATGAAAAGAACACACATGCAATGACACTGGTGGATCCATGTGTGGTTCATGAAAAGAATAGACATGCAATGACACTGGTGGATCCTTATGTGGTTTGTTTAGAGGAACATACATGCAATGACACTAGGTGTGGTTCATGAAAAGAACAGACATGCAATGACACGTGTGGATCCATGTGTGGTTTGTGAAAAGAACTGACATGCAATGACTCTAGGTGGATCCATGTGTGGTTTGTTTAGAGGAACAGACATGCAATGACACTGGGTGTGGTTCATGAAAAGAACAGACATGCAATGACACTGATGTATCCTTTTGTGGTTTGTTTAGAGGAACACACATGCAATGACGCTAGCTGTGGTTCATGAAAAGAACACACATGCAATGACATGGTGGATCCATGTGTGGTTCATGATAAGAACAAACATGCAATGACACTGGGTATGGTTCATGAAAAGAACAAACATGCAATGACACTAGTGGATCCTTATGTGGTCTGTTTAGAAGAACACACATTCAATGACTCTAGCTGTGGTTCATGAAAGGAACACACATGCAATGACAGTGGGGGATCCTTATGTGGTTTGTTTAGAAGAACAGACATGCAATGACACTGATGGATCCTTATGTGGTTTGTGAGAAGAACAGACATGCAATGACAATGGCTGTGGTTCATGAGAAGAACACACATGCAATGACACTGGTGGATCCATGTGTGGTTTGTGAAAAGAACAGACATGCAATCACACTAGGTGGATCCATGTGTGGTTTGTGGAAAGAACAGACATGCAATGACTCTATCTGTGATCATGAAAAGAACACACATGCAATGACACTGGTGGATCCATGTGTGGTTCATGAGAAGAACAGACATGCAATCACACTAGGTGGATCCTTGTTTGGTTTGTTTAGAAGAACACACATGCAATGACTCTAGTTATGGTTCATGAAAACAGCACACATGCAATGACACTGGTGGATCCATGTGTGGTTTATGAAAAGAATAGAATGGTGGATCCTTATGTGGTCTATTTAGAGGAACATACATGCAATGACACTAGGTGTGGTTCATGAAAATAACACACATGCAATGACACTGGTGGATCCTTATGTGGTTTGTTGAGAAGAACACACATCCAATGACACTGGTGGATCCTTATGTGCTTCATGAAAAGAACAGACATGCAATGACACTGGTGGATCCTTATGTGGTTCATGAGAAGAACACACATGCAATGACACTGGTGGATCCATGTGTGGTTCATGATAAGAACAGACATGCAATGACACTGGTGGATCCTTATGTGGTTTGTTTAGAAGAACAGACATGCAATGACTCTAGCTGTGGTTCATGAAAAGAACACACATGCAATGACACTGGTGGATCCATGTGTGGTTCATGAGAAGAACAGACGTGCAATCACACTGGGTGGATCCATGTGTGGTTTGTTTAGAAGAACACACATGCAATGACCCTAGCTATGGTTCATGAAAAGAACACACATGCAATGACACTAGTGGATCCATGTGCGGTTCATGAAAAGAATAGACATGCAATGACACTAGTGGATCCTTATGTGGTTTTCTTAGAAGAACAAACATGCAATTACACTAGTGGATCCTTATGTGGTTTGTGAGAAGAACAAACATGCAATGACACTAGCTGTGGTTCAAGAGAATAAAACACATGCAATGACAGTGGTGGATCCATGTGTGGTCTGTTTAGAAGAACACACATGCAATGATTCTAGCTGTGGTTCATGAAAGGAACACACATGCAATGACACTGGAGGATCCTTATGTGGTTTGTTTAGAAGAACAGACATGCAATGACACTGGTGGATCCTTATATGGTTTGTGGGAACAACAGACATGCAATGACACTGGTTGTGGTTCATGAGAATAAAACACATGCAATGACACTAGTGGATCGATGTGTGGTTTGTGAAAAGAATAGACATGCAATCACACTAGGTGGATCCATGTGTGGTTTGTGGAAAGAACAGACATGCTATCACTCTAGCTGTGGTTCATGAAAAGAACACACATGCAATGACACTGGTGGATCCACATGTGGTTCATGAGAAGAACAGACATGCAATCACACTGGGTGGATCCATGTGTGGTTTGTTTAGAAGAACACACATGCAATGACTCTAGCTGTGGTTCATGAAAAGAACACACATGCAATGACACTGGTGGATCCATGTGTGGTTTCTGAAAAGAACTAACATGCAATGACTCTAGGTGGATCCATGTGTGGTTTGTTTAGAGGAACAGACATGCAATGACACTGGGTGTGGTTCATGAAAATAACAGACATGCAATGGCACTGGTGGATCCTTTTGTGGTTTGTTTAGAGGAACACACATGCAATGACTCTAGCCGTGGTTCATGAAAAGAACACACATGCAATGACACTGGTGGATCCATGTGTGGTTCATGAGAAGAACAAACATGCAATGACACTGGGTGTGGTTCATGAAAAGAACAGACATGCAATGACACTAGTGGATCCTTATGTGGTCGGTTTAGATGAACACACATGCAATGGCTCTAGCTGTGGTTCATGAAAGGAACACACATGCAATGACACTGGGGATCCTTATGTGGTTTGTTTAGAAGAACAGACATGCAATGACTCTGGTGGATCCTTATGTGGTTTGTGAGAAGAACAGACATGCAATGACACTGGCTGTGGTTCATGAGAAGAACACACATGCAATGACACTGTTGGATCCATGTGTTGTTTGTGAAAAGAACAGACATGCAATGACACTAGGTGGATCCATGTGTGGTTTGTGGAAAGAATAGACATGTAATGACTCTAGCCGTGCTCATGAAAAGAACACACATGCAATGACACTGGTGGATCCATGTGTGGTTCATGAGAAGAACAAACATGCAATCACACTAGGTGGATCCATGTTTGGTTTGTTTAGAAAAACACACATGCAATGACTCTAGCTATGGTTCATTAAAAGAACACACATGCAATGACACTGGTGGATCCATGTGTGGTTCATGAAAAGAACATACTGGTGGATCCTTATGTGGTCTATTTAGAGGAACATACATGCAATGACACTGGGTGTGGTTCATGAAAAGAACACACATGCAATGACACTGGTGGATCCTTATATGGTTTGTTGAGAAGAACACACATCCAGTGACACTGGTGGATCCTTATGTGGTTTATGAAAACAACAGACATGCAATGACACAGGTGGATCCTTATGTGGTTCATGAGAAGAACACACATGCAATGACACTGGTGGATCCATGTGTGGTTCTTGAAAAGAACAGACATGCAATGACACTGGTGGATCCTTATGTGGTTTGTTTAGAAGAACAGACATGCAATGACTCTAAATGTGGTTCATGAAAAGAACACACATGCAATGACACTGGTGGATCCATGTGTGAGTCATGAGAAGAACACACATGCAATCACACTGGGTGGATCCATGTGTGGTTTGTTTAGAAGAACACACATGCAATGACCCTAGCTATGGTTCATGAAAATAACACACATGCAATGACACTGGTGGATCGATGTTTGGTTCATGAAAAGAACAGACATGCAATGACACTAGTGGATCCTTATGTGGTTTGTTTAGAGGAACATACATGCAATGACACCGATGGATCCACGTGTGGTTCATGACAAGAACACACATCCAATGACACTGGTGGATCCTTATGTGGGTCATGAAAATAACAGACATGCAATGACACTGGTGGATCCTTATGTGGTTTTTGAAAAGAACAGACATGCAATGATACTGGTGGATTCATGTGTGGTTCATGAAAAGAACAGACATGCAATGACACTAGTGGATCCTTATGTGGTTTGTTTAGAGGAACATACATGCAATGACACTAGGTGTGGTTCATGAAAAGAACATACATGCAATGACACTGGTGGATCCTTATATGGTTTTTTTAGAAGAACAAACATGTAATTACACTGGTGGGTCCTTATGTGGTTTGTGAGAAGAACAGACATGCAATGACACTAGTTGTGGTTCATGAGAAGAACACACATACAATGACACTGGTGGATCCATGTGTGGTCTGTTTAGAAGAACACACATGTAATGATTCTAGCCGTGGTTCATGAAAGGAACACTCATGCAATGACACTAGGGGATCCTTATGTGGTTTGCTTATAAGAACAGACATGCAATGCCACTGGTGGATCCTTATGTGGTTTGTGGGAAGAACAGACATGCAAACACTGGCTGTGGTTCATGAGAAGAACACACATGCAATGACACTGGTGGATCCATGTGTGGTTTGTGAAAAGAAAAGACATGCAAACACACTAGGTGGATCCATGTGTGGTTTGTTAAAAAAACAGACATGCAATGCCTCTAGCTGCGGTTCATGAAAAGATCACACACACAATGACACTAGTGGATCCATGTGTGGTTCATGAGAAGAACATACATGCAATCACACTGGGTGGATCCATGTGTGGTTTCTTTAGAAGAACACACATGCAATGACTCTAGTTGTGGTTCATGAAAAGAACACACATGCAATGACACTGGTGGATCCTTGTGTGGTTCATTAAAAGAATAGACACATAATGACACCGGTGGATCGTTATGTGGTCTGTTTAAAGGAACATACATGCAATGACACTCGGTGTGGTTCATGAAAAGAACAGACATGCAATGACAGTGGTGGATCCATGTGTGGTTCATGAGAAAAACAAACATGCAATGACACTGGGTGTGGTTCATGAAAGAACAGACATGCAATGACACTGGTGGATCCATGTGTGGTTCATGATAAGAACACACATCCAATGACACTGGTGGATTCTTATGTGGTGAATGAAAAGAACAGACATGCAATGACATTGGTGGATCCTTATGTGGTTTGTGAAAAGAACAGACATGCAATGAAACTGGTGGGTCCATGTGTGGTTCATGAAAAGAAAAGACATGAAATGACACTGGTGGATCCATATGTGGTTTGTTTAGAGGAACACACATGCAATGACTCTAACTGTGGTTCATGAAAAGAACACACATGCAATGACACTGGTGGATCCATGCGTGGTTCATGAGAAGAACAGACATGCAATGACACTGGTGGATCCAGGTGTGATTTGTGAAAAGAATTGACATGCAATGACTCTAGGTGGATCCATGTGTGGTTTGTTTAGAGGAACAGACATGCAATGACACTGGGTGTGGTTCATGAAAAGAATAGACATGCAATGACACTTGTGGATCCTTATGTGGTCTGTTTAGAAGAACACACATGCAATGACTCTAGCTATGGTTCATGAAAGGAACACACATGCAATGACACTAGGGGATCCTTATGTGGTTTGTTTAGAAGAACAGACATGGAAAGACACTGGTGGATCCTTATGTGGTTTGTGAGAACAATAGACATGTAATGACACTGGCCGTGGTTCATGAGAAGAACACACATGCAATGACACTGGTGGAACCATGTGTGGTTTGTGAAAAGAACAGACATGCAATCACACTAGGTGGATCCATGTGTGGTTTGTGGAAAGAACAGACATGCAATGACTGTCACTGTGTTTCATGACAAGAACACACATGCAATGACACTAGTGGATCCATGTGTGGTTCATGAGAAGAACAGACATGCAATCACACTGGGTGGATCCATATCTGGTTTGTTTAGAAGAACACACATGCAATGACTCTAGCTGTGGTTCATGAAGAGAACACACATGCAATGACAATGGTGGATCCATGTGTGGTTCATGAAAAGAACAGACATGCAATGACACTGGTGGATCCTTATGTGCTCTGTTTAGAGGAACAGACATGCTATGACATTGGGTGTGGTTCATGAGAAGAACACACATGCAATGACACTGGTAGATCCTTATGTGGTTTGTTGAGAAGAACACACATCCAATGACATTGGTGGATCCTTATGTGGTTCATGAGAAGAACACACATGCAATGACAATGCTAGATCCATGTGTGGTTCATGAAAAGAACAGACATGCAATGACACTGGTGGATCATTATGTGGTTTGTTTAGAAGAACACACATGCAATGACTCTTGTTGTGGTTCATGAAAAGAACATACATGCAATGACACTAGTGGATCCATGTGTGGTTTGTGTAAAGAACAAACATGCAATCACACTAGGTGGATCCATGTGTGGTTTGTTTAGAGGAACAGACTGCAATGACACTGGGTGGATCCATGTGTGGTTTGTTTAGAAGAATAGACATGCAATGACTCTGGCTATGGTTCATGGAAGGACAACGCATGCAATGACACTGGTGGATCCATGTGTAGTTTGTGAAAAGAATAGAAATGCAATCACACTAGGTGGATCCATGTGTGGTTTGTTTAGAGGAACATACATGCAACGACACTGGTTGTGGATCAATGTGTGGTTTGTTTAGAAGAACAGACATGCAATGACTCTAGTTGTGGTTCATGAAAATAACACACATGCAATGACACTGGTGGATCCATGTGTGGTTTGTGAAAAGAACAAACATTGAATCACACTGGGTGGAGCCATGTGTCGTTTGTTTAGAGGAACAGACATGCAATGACACTTGGTGTGGTTCATGAAAAGAATAGACGTGCAATGACACTGGTGGATCCATATGTGGTTTGTGGAAGGAACAAACCTGCAATGACTCTAGATGTGGTTCATGAAAAGAACAGACATGCAATGACACTGGTGGATCCATGTGTGGTTCATGAGAAGAACACACATGCAATGACACTGGTGGATCCATGTGTGGTTCATGAGAAGAATAGACATGCAATCACACTAGGTGGATCCATGTGTGGTTTGTTTAGAAGAACCCACATGCAATAACTCTAGCTGTGGTTCATGAAAAGAACACACATGCAATGTCAATGGTGGATCCATGTGTGGTTCATGAAAAGAACAGACATGCAATGACACCGGTGGATCCTTATGTGGTCTGTTTTGAGGAACAAACATGCAATGCCACTAGGTGTGGTTCATGAAAAGAACACACACGCAGTGATACTTGTGGATCCTTATGTGGTTTGTTGAGAAGAACTCACATCCAATGACACTAGTGGATCCTTATGTGGTTCATGAAAAGAACAGGCATGCAATGACACTGGTGGATCCTTATGTGGTTCATGAGAAGAACACACATGCAATGACACTGGTGGATCCATGTGTGGTTCATGAAAAGAATAGACATGCAATGACACTATTGTATCCTTATGTGGTTTGTTTAGAAGAACACACACACAATGACTCTAGTTGTGGTTCATGAAAAGAACACACATGCAATGACACTGCTGGATCCATGTGTGGTTTGTGAAAAGAACGTACATGCAATCACTCTGGGTGGATCCATGTGTGGTTTGTTTAGAGGAACAAACATGCAATGGCACTAGGTGGATCCATGTGTGGTTTGTTTAGAAGAGTAGACATGCAAAGACTTTGGCTATGGTTCTTCAAAAGACACAATGCAATGACACTGGTGGATCCATGTGTAGTTTGTGAAAAGAACAGACATGCGATCACACTAGGTGGATCCATGTGTGGTTTGTTTAGAGGAACAAACATGTAATGACACTGGTTGTGGATCCATGTGAGGTTTGTTTAGAAGAACACACATGCAATAACTCTAGTTGTGGTTCATGAAAAGAACAGACGTGCAATAACACTGGTGGATCCATATGTGGTTTGTGAAAAGAACAGACATGCAATCACACTAGGTGGATCCATGTGTGGTTTGTTTAGAGGAACATACATGCAATGACACTAGGTGGATCCATGTGTGGTTTGTTTAGAAGAACACACATGCAATGACACTGGTGTATCCTTATGTCGTTTGTGGGATGAACTGACATGCAATGCCATTGGTTGATCCATGTATTTCATTGTACACGACACTCACTTTCCGTTTTTATACTACTCAGTTTTGCCGTTGGTTTTCTGACACTACTTAGTTTTTCCCCCCTCTCTATCTTTCGTAGAAGCCCAAACTTGTGCTCAGTCTGTTTGCTACTCCTTGATTGGTTGTCATAGTTGTCACGCGGATCATGCGCACCAACTGTTGATTCTGTCCGATCCAACGATGATCGTTGCACACGTCGTGTCCTTCACAGTACAGCATGAGACATCACGGACGTCTCCCTCAGCGAGACTTCTACAAGAAGGAACACGAAGCCGTCCATTGAAAAAGTCGTCGAGCGGTCATGTCATGTTTAATCAAGTCTGAAAAGCCTACTGTTGCTACTACTATGCCACAACACATGCGTCATCAAGTGCACGGTCGTCGATGGACAACTGCAATTTATTGCCACTTGATTTTAATAAGACATATCCCATTTTTACGCAGCGGCTCTCAATCTCACTTCCAACTGGGCCCCATCGTAAGAAGCTTGCACGCGCTAGCCGGAGGCTGAAGAGCTGAGATCGATGAGACCTAACATCTCCGCCTTCATCGAGTCCCTCACAGCCATCAACACATGCCTCTACCCGATCTAGCACAACCCACAAATCTCGCCGTACAGCCACCTACCTTCCCCTCTACATTTCCACTTTTAACTATCGCCAATTTTAGGGTCGTGTCAAACTTCGTACATAGAAATTGTGTATACGCCCTTTGCATGTGGCTCAATACAGAACTGCCATGCATGGGCCGGGAAAAAAGTGACGTACCATGCGCGTGTCGCGGTGCACGGTGTAGTAGACTGCACGGCGTGTTGCACGGTGGTGCAACGAAACGTGCCTTGATTCCATCCACCTTAACTATAGAGCCCCTCTCCGCACACCCACTCTCACTCTCGCTCACTCTCCCCACGAAACCCTCTCCATTGTCCCACCAGCACCCGCAAACTCCCGAGAATACCCCGTCCGCGCCGGTGATGGCGGAGGAGGATAAGGTGGCCATCGTCACCTCCGAGGCTACTGGCGAGGAGGCCCACGTCTCCTCGCCGGTCCCCCTCGACGCGTTGAAAGCAGCCGCCGTCCCTGTCCAGGCCCCAGTCGAGCCATCGATGGTAGCCGCCATTCCTGTCTAGGCCCCCGTCCCCGCTACCGACGGGGCCACCGAAGAGGAGCCCCCCGCCGGCGAGGAGGCCCCCGCCGGTCACAAGCATATCAAGCACTTCTTGCGCACGTACGATCCAGATAAGTACATCGCTCGGTTGAACCCCTACGACACCAGCATCAACGACCCATGGTCGGAGTTAACTAGGGTCTGCTCCCCTCCCCTAGTTCTTCTACCGTTCCCATCGTTGGATGCTAGATCTTGGTTTATTAGGATTTGCTTGTTTGCATTTCGATTTCTCGGTCTTCTTGCATCATCTACTCCCCCATTTTCCTTTTCTTCCAATAGGTATCCGACAGCGACGTCTGCAGCGATGACGAGTCCATCCACACCAAGACTCGTCAGGTGCTGAGGAGGCTGTGGGCCAGCTAGTACGACACCTTCTTCAGGGGCGGCTCCCGGTGCTGCCCCTTATGCAAGGGGATCGCCTTCGGCTGGGTGAGTCTTTCCGGCACCGACTTTAACTCCTTACTGAAGCATGCAGAGGCCCCGGGCTCCGCATCCACGAAGGCGACGAGCGCGAGACCGTGAACATCAATGCCTACATCGCTGACCATCGGGCTCTCGGCATTCACCTCTAAAACCTCTAGTGGGTGGCCATCAAAGAGGGTCACATGCCTCTAATCAGGTCCAAGGCCCCCAAGATCAAGGGACTGGGCAGCAAGAAGTGGAGGAAGCGCCAGAGGGAGGAGGCGGGGGCGCGGGCACTTGCAGGATGTGCCTGCAGCTGCGGGGGATGCTGCTGCTGCTAAGCAGCTTCTTTCTAGCTATATCCTATTTCTGGTTGAATGCATCGAACCTAGTTAAGCAACCTACTTTCTATCTCTATATCCTATTTAGCCGCGCACAGCTATATCTACATTTGTTTTGTTTTCTGAATGAATGTATTCTGCCTGGTGTGATTTGCTGCTCTAGATTTGCTACCTGATCGGAGGCAAAAAGAGGTCCAAAAGGGAACGAATTATCGAAGTGAGAATCTTCTCTAGATTTGCTACCAATTTGGGGAAAATTATACATATCTTTTTAGCGAGAGAGGAAAATGGCACTCTTTCAAACTGCCAGTTAACGAGCTACCATCTTGACAAGCTACAAGACTCATACATAACATAACATAAAGAGGGTTAAATTTATTTTACTACTATCACTTGAAGCGCTAGACATCTTGACAAGCTAACCGAGTTTCACAAAACAGAAACATAACACTGACAAGTAAAATTTAATTCACTTCTCATCAGACCACTTGAGTCGCTTGCCATCGTTCCTAGGCAACCAACTACGACCATTCCAGGTACTCCACAGCTCACGAAATGCTTCGTCCCACCTGTGATCTGACTTGGCTTCCCTATCTTCAGCGTCCTGTGGCACAATTAGCGGTGCATCACAGGCCTGATTGTTGCCGCTAGAAGATGCTGCATCTCTGTTTGCTGCTTCAGCTGCAGCCTCTCTGTCAGCTGCAAGCTCTTTTTCAGCTGCTTCTGCAGCCTCTCTATCATCTGCTTTAGATGCAGCCATTATCTTTGCATATGCAGCTTCAAACTCAGCTATTCTGCATTTTCTACAAAGGGCTCCCCTAAGCTCATCTTCCCTCTTGCAAATAGGGCAAACACGAGGTAACATAGAAAAAATGGATCTTCTTGTACAGCTGGTAGGTCGCGTAAGCATCTATGGCTGCATACTTCAGGTTTATATCAGACAACGGCCACTCGTTCCATAAATTGTGCCTATCCGTAGGGAAATCTTCCTTCATTTTGCCGTACGACTCATCGAGGATTCTAGTTGCGAGTGATGCCATTCCATCCTTCCTCGAGCCCCCTAGGATCTTGACAAGACTCTGAATATCAATCCAGTTGTGTGCAGGAATTATAATTCCCTCTTGATAAAATTTCGAAAAATCAGTTGTTTTGTTGACAGTGCAGAAAACAATTCCCTTTTCTACAAGGAACTAGCGCAGCGCCGGACAATTCCTGTCAGTCCTGAAAGTATATAGTTTGTCATCACCAAAATTTGTAACTACAAATATTTTGTCAGTGCAAGATCATCATCTGAATATAATTTTGAAAAGTTTAGTAAATGCAAGATCAAGACTCTCAACATTGTCTTGTCATAATTTATTTGGTCCTAAATAAAATCCAGTAGTTGCAAGATGAGCAAGTGGATAAAGAACAAGAGGAGAAAATCCTAAAAGCGGTTAGCTACAGAGAGCAGATCTACAAACCGGGAGAGGTGGTAGACGAGGACGTGTTTCAGCATGGCCAGTTGAATGACGGCGACTTCACTCCCTTCATATGGGTGCTCTGGGGTGTACTCGAGGTCCAATCCCACAAACTTGTCCTCGTCTATCCCAAGCCAACCCTTGTACATCCTCAGAACACGCACCACTGTCTCCTCCTCGTTGGTGTAGACAACGTCTATCTTCTTATTTTCATGGGTAGTGAAGCTTGTCTCTAGAGTGCGACGACCTTCCAGGGTGGCAAGGAGAAGACGGGAAGAAGACAGATGACAGGAAGAAGAAGAGTGGTTTCTGCGAGGCAGGGGAACGGTGGAACCGTCAATGTGCTTTTAAGGTAGTGGTTAACCACGGGGACGGAAGTCCAAGGAGAGACGCGTGGCGGTGCAGAATATCATTTTGTGGCTCGAAAGTTGGGGTGTCCAGGCAACGCGGTACCCAAGTTCCCTGAAATCATCCGCGATGACTATAGTTGGTGTGGAAAATACTCAGAGGGTCTTTTTCGGCATGAATTCAACTTTACATTTCAATACAAAAAATCAGGCTAACGACTGTCAAGTTGGGCCCCCCTGTCAGTTCTCACCGTTATGTCTCTCCCGTCGCTTAGGTGTTAATTAGGCTTGCAGCGTTGGCGCCTGCATCCATTATGCGTCTTCTTCTTCCCTAGAGCGGCAATCTGTGGGGCGTCGTAGCCATGGCGTGGAGCTGGAACATGGACGAACCTGCTCGGCCCAACTCTCCTCCCTGTAGGCTTGCAGCGTTGGCGCCTGCATCCATTACGCGTCTTCTTCCCCGGAGCGGCAATCTGTGGTAGCGGCCATGGCGTAGAACTGGGACGTGACGAAGCTGCTCGGTCCCGCTCTCCTCCCCATCCCGAGTCGGAGCTCGCCCTCACCATGGACGCACCCATGGCATGGTCGAGGACAAGAATTGGTTCCCAGTGGGATCTATCACCTTGTCTACCATGCTCGGTTCTGTTTTCCTCCTCTAGAATCCGAGCTCACCGTCGCCGTGGTTGCACCCGCACCAATTCTGTCACCTCTACTGAGGTCTCTGTGGTAGCTCAAGTTCTGGGGCTCTCCAAGTTCTGCCATGTTGGGCCTGTAAGTGTTGTTGTATGTTATACTAGCAAATCTCTTTTGTTCAAATCTCTTGGGCTGTACCAACTTCATTGTGTTTAATTATGAAAGACAAAATATAAATGACTTCTCTCAATTTCTCGCATAGAAAAATGCACAGCTAATTTCATATTCTCGCAGGAACTGGCCCCACTTGTTGAACCGGCGGCACTGCCACGATCTCCACATAACCACGGTGAGTTCTCGAACCGAAAGTTGCAGTACCACATTTCTTCTGCAGTCATTCCTCTTCCTTAGTCATTCCTCTGTAGTTTTTCCTGGGCGCTTCTTCTTCCTCTGTTCTGGAACTGTCGGTTCATCTTCTTCTTCCTCTCGCAGGCAGTTCCTTGCAGGCATTTCCTTTCACCCATTTCCTTGCAGGCATGGACGATGGGAAACGCATAACAGAGACCCACTTGGTCCCTGCCCATGGCACCACGACTTTGATAGTGGTGTACACACATGATGAAGCGACTGTGGAGACAACTCTCGCTAGGTTTGAGCAATTGCTTGAGAAAGAGAAGCACAAGTTTGTGGGGCTAGACTTGGAGTACACCCGTGCAAATAAGCGAAAAAATCCTCCACAAGAGATCGCTGTCGTGCAAATCGCCATACATGAGGAGGTCCTCGTTTACCACTTCTGCATATATGTGAAATTTAAATTTGAGATCACCACTTCTGCATCCCTTGTTCCCTTACATCCCTTGAACCATCTAAGTGCAGGAGTAAACCAACTGAGATGCGTTGTCCGGCTCTGGTCGAGTTCTTGTGTAGGAAAGGGATAACTTTCACTAGTGTGGATATCACAAATGACACAATTATGCTTTCTCGTGTGTTGATAAAAATCCCAGAGGGGCACCACATCGACATCCAAAATCTATACAAGATCAAATCATACCCAGCAAAGGATGGCATGGGTTATCTGGCAGCAGAAATCATCGATAAATCCTATGAAAAACTGAAGAAATTGAAGCGACTCGATCACGACTACTGGGAGTGGAAGCCGATGAGCCAGGTGAGCCTCGAGTATGCAGCCAGAGACACCTACATGGCATACGAGTTGTACAGTAAGCTCATTACCATGAAATATGGGATGGTTAAGGCGGGGTTTTTCGCGAGAGAGTTATGCCCTGGTTGCAAGCTAGCCCAGGAGAAGAAGCACAAGGAGGACAGAAAGCGGTTTCAGGACGAGCAGGGATCTTGGGACGGTGGCGACATCAAGCGGTTGAAGGGGAAGCAAGTCAAGGACGACAACAAGTGGTGGTAATACATTATGTGTTTGAACTAGATTTTAGTTTCTAGTTTATTATGTGTGTGATACATTTAGTTACTTCAATACAAAATTTCGACCAATTTAACTTGTTGATGTATTTCTTGACAATTATAATATAATCGAGCACTAGAAATATTTTGTAGTGTGCATGAGCATGATCAGTAAATATAATTGAACACTAGAAACTTTAAGGCACTCCATAATAAGGAGTAGATTAATATAGAAGGTTCACTAGAGACACCACGGATATATTGTCTTACATGCCACACATAGGTAATAATTTACTAGAACAAAATAAAAGCAGGGGCTGCAGTAGGAGGCCGGGACACGGAGACGCCTAGCAGGGCAGGGGTTTATCAGCAGGAGGCAACGATAGCCTAGTCGATGGGATATAGGCCTGTCCTGACATACTGCCAGAGGAATTTTCCGTAGGCTGCGTGCCGTGCCAAGGTAATTGGCCTATGGCTTCTGCCTCCGCCTCTGCCAATGCCCTCTGCGTGCTGGATCATGTTGTTGAGGTCCACATTGATTGCTCTGACACAGAATGGGCAAAACAGTCTCCCCCTATAGTGGAAATGGATTAGCACACACCGTAACCGCCTCAGCACGTAGCGGCTCTTGTTGCCCCTGGATTCCTTGCTATCGTCCACGTCATCATCATTCTCCTGTTGATTTTTAAGAACATAACTTAGAACTCATACATATGATTGAATCGTATTACAACTCAAGAATTGACAATATGTATATGTAAGACAATATATCCGTGGATATCAAAGATAAAGCATCTCAACAATAGTTTGATCGGTTCATATATCATTTCATCTCAACACAATGACAAATAATTGCATCAGAGTGAATGTAGGATAAATCTAGGAGCCTCATAAGTTTCTTCAGGGCTAGAGTAGGTGAACCAAGTAACAATTGCACAACCTGTAATGTTGTACATCGCCCTAGGTAAACTAACTCATCCCTGAAAAAATCTGACACCAATGTGTCTACCTCTCTTTTGGGATAAATTTGAATCATTGACCACAATAAGAAATTGAAATGTAATCGTACAAAACATTATTCAGGGATATACATAGTCAGGTACAAAAACAAGCCTAAATATTGTAATTATAAATAAAAAAGCAAACGATTAATCTTTAGGTGCATGTTCAAAATACTTATGATCAAAACCATTCATATACATATGCAGCATACCAATCATTAAAAGATCAGAAACAATTCAAGGATCATATACGTAGTTCCATATGAGAATAAATCTAGGGCCTCATAATTTGTTTCAGAGATGGAGTTGGCGAACCAAAGTACCCACAACACAACCTATATTGTTTGTGTGCATTGCTGCCTCAGGTTCACCCACCCATCCCTAAAACACGACATCGTCATATGTGTCTCCTCTTGAACTCTTTTGGGGCAAATTTCAATCATCAGCCTCGGTGACAAACTAAAATGTAATTCTTATACACAGAATGCATGGAATAGGTAATTCGAATATCATAGTTTTATGAATGTAGAATAAAGATTAAGGCCTCATAAGTTTCTACAGGGACGGCGTAAGTGAACCAAGTAACAATTGCACAGCCTATATTATTCTTGTACATCGCCCCAGGTTCACTAACTCATCCCTGAAAAAATCTGACACCAATGTGTCTGCCTCTCTTTTGGGGCAAATTTGAATCATTGGCCACAATAAGAAATTTAAATGTAATCGTACAAAACATTATTCAGGGATATACATAGTCGGGTAAAAAAACAAGCCTAAATATTGTAATTATAAATAAAAAACCAAACAATTAATCTTCAGGTACATGTTAAAAATACTTATGATCAAAACCATTCATATACATACGCATCATACCAATCATTAAAAGATCAGAAACAATTCAAGGATCATATATGTAGTTCCATATGAGACTAAAGCAAGGGCCTCATAATTTGTTTCAGAGATGGATTAGGAGAACCAAAGTACCAACAACACAATCTATATTGTTTGTGTGCATTGCTGCCTCAGGTTCACCCACCCACCCCAAAAACACGACACCATCATATCTGTGTCCCCTTGAACTCTTTTGGGGAAAATTTCAATCATCAGCCTCGGTGACAAACTAAAATGTAATTCTTATACACTATGAATGCATGGAATAGATAATTTGAATATCATAGTTCTATGAATGTAGAATAAAGATTACGGCCTCATAAGTTTATTCAGGGATGGCGTGAGCGACCCAAGTAACAATTGCACAGCTTATATTGTTCTTGTACATGGTCCCAGGTTCGCTCACTCATCCCTGAAAAAATCTGACACCAATGTGTCTGCCTCTCTTTGGGGAAAATTTGAATCATTGGCCACAATAAGAAATTTAAATGTAATCGTACAAAACATTATTCAGGGATATACATACTTAGGTACAAAGACAAGCCTAAATATTGTAATTATAAATAAAAAACCAAACAATTAATCTTCAGGTACATGTTAAAAATACTTATGATCAAAACCATTCATATACATATGCATCATACCAATCATTAAAAGATCAGAAACAATTCAAGGATCATATATGTAGTTCCATATGAGAATAAATCAAGGGCCTCATGATTTGTTTCAAAGATGGAGTTGGAGAACCAAAGTACCAACAACACAACCTATATTGTTTGTGTGCATTGCTGCCTCAGGTTCACTAACCCATCCCTAAAACACGACACCATCATACGTGTCTCCCCTTGAACTCTTTTGGGGCAAATTTCAACCATCAGCCTCGGTGACAAACTAAAATGTAATTCGTATACACTATGAATGCATGGAATAGATAATTCGATTATCATAGTTCTATGAATGTAGAATAAAGATTGCAGCCTCATAAGTTCCTACAGAGATGGTGTAAGCGAACCAAGTAATAATTGCACAGCTTATATTGATCTTGTACATGGCCCTAGGTTCGCTCACTCATCCCTGAAACTTTTTAACACCAATGTGTCTGCCTCTCTTTGGGGAAAATTTGAATAATTGGCCACAATAAGAAATTGAAATGTAATCATACAAAACATTATTCAGGGATATACAAATGCATCATACAATGCATTCATAGATCAGAAACAATACAAAGATTATATATTTAGGTTCCATATGAGAGAAAAATTAGGGCCTCATTTTTTTGAGCGATGGAGTCAGAGAACCAAAATACCAACAACACAACTTATATTGTTTATGTGCATTGCTGCCTCAAGGCCACTAACCATCCCTAACAAAAAGACACCAACTAGCAACTAGCAAACTCAACTAGATGGCAGATGAGCAGATTGGGGTTTTGTGACTAGACGGATTGGGGTTTTGTGACTAGATGGCAGATGCATCAATCAACCGATCGAATCATATATATACTACCCTACTTCAAGAGCAAAAGAATCTGTACACGATTGAGAAAATCCTATGTATGAACAGTGAAAACTACGGCTGCGACTAGAGAAGCTAGCAATGTAGTACCTCAGACTCCTCATCAGGGACCTCCTCCTCGAACTCATCATTCTCCGCGATTGCGTCGAAGATTTCTTGAACGGCGATGGAGTCGTCGATGTAGATCACCAGATTGCCTCCACCTGCCGCCTACCCCCATCCAGATCTACCGCTGGCACCACGACGTTGTCGGCCACGACATTGTCGGCCACCTGCTGCTCGGCGGTGACGGCTACTACCTGCTGCTCGGTGGCGATGGCTACCACCTGCCGCTCGGCGGAGACGGCTACCACCTTTTGCTCGGTGGCGACGACTACTGGCTGGACGGATGAGTTCGCACCCTCGACGGCGCGGCGACGAGCGGCTCTTGTGCCCGGAGAAGACGCCTCCGCCTGCTTGGCGACGACCGAGCCATCTGCTGCTGCGCCTTCAACTGGCTTCACCTCCGGAACGTCTCCATGCGTACGCTTCATGGCGCACCAAGGGAAGGAGGTAGTGCAAACGAGGGAGCTTCGGTGCACGGCAGGTGTAGATTGGGGTCTTGGGACTAGACAGACTAGGGGCTGGGGGGGAATGACACGAGCTCATGAAGAAGAAGGTCGCGGGGGGCGGGAGGGGGATGGCTACCATGATCTCCACCCTTTTTCGGTTCCCTTTTTATTTTGAAACAGCCACGATCTCCACTTTAGAGCTGCATTGAAAACATGCTGATGGCAGACCTCGATTCCACTTCATGCATGTGGCGCGGAACTAATTTCTAGCAACGTTAGATCCACTCGAGGGGGGCCCTTGACTCATGGAAGTTACTAGCGGTAGGGCCCAGCTGGAAGTGAGATTGAGAGCGCTGCATAAAAATGGGATATGTCTTATTAAAATCAAGTGGCAATAAATTGCAGCGTCCTGTCGACAACCGTGCACTCGATGACCCCGTTGCCCTGTGCATGAGTTGTAGTAGCAGTAGTAGGCTTTTCATACTTGATTAAACTTGACATGACCGCTCGACGACTTTTTCCATGGACGGCATCGTGTTCCTTCCTATAGAAGTCTCGCGGAAGGAGACGTCTGTGCTGTCTCATGCTGTACTGTGAAGGGCACGACGTGTGCAACGATCATCGTTGGACCGCACAGAATCAACGGTTGGTGCGCACGATCCGGGTGACAACTGTGACAACCAATCAGGGAGGAGCAGACAGGGTGAGCACAGGTTTGGGCTTCTACGAAAGATAGACCGAGGGGGGCAAAACTAAGTAGTACCACATAAAACCAAGCGCAAAACTGAGTAGTATAAAAATGGAAAGTGTCTTGTACAATGAAATACATCGTGGAATACATCAAATTACATGTCGTTGCATGTCTATTCTTCTAACCAAACCACATAAGGATCCCCCAGTGTCATTGCATGTATGTTCTTCTAAACAAGACAACATAAGGATCCACCAGTGTCATTGCATGTCTGTTCTTTTCATGAACCACACCCAGTGTCAGTGCATGCCCGTTCTTCTAAACAAACCACATAAGGATCCACCAGTGTCATTGCATGTCAGTTATTTTCATGAATCACACATAAGGATCCACCAGTGTCATTGCATGTCTGTTCTTCTCATGAACCACACCCAGTGTCATTGCATGTGTGTTCTTCTCATGAACCACTGCTAGAGTCATTGCATGTCTGTTCTTTTCATGAACCACACCCAGTGTCAGTGCATGTATGTTCTTTTCATGAACCACACCCGGTGTCACTACATGTCTATTCTTTTCATGAACCACATAAGGATCCACTAGTGTCATTGCATGTCCATTCTTTTCATGAACCACACCCACTGTCATTGCATGTCTGTTCTTTTCATGAACCACAGCTAGAGTCATTGCATGTCTGTTCTTTTCATTAACCACACCCGGTGTCACTGCATGTTTGTTCTTTTCATGAACCACATAAGGATCCACCAGTGTCATTGCATGTATGTTCTTTTCATGAACCACACCCAGTGTCATTGCATGTGTGTTCTTTTCATGAACCACAGCTAGAGTCATTGCATGTCTGTTCTTTTCATGAACCACACCCAGTGTCAGTGCATGTCTGTTCTTTTCATGAACCACACCCAGTGTCACTACATGTCAGTTCTTTTCATGAACCACATAAGGATCCACGAGTGTCATTGGATGTGTGTTCTTCTCATGAACCACACGTGGATCCACCGGTGTCATTGCATGTCTGTTCTTTTCATGAACCACACCCAGTGTCATTGCATGTCTGTTATTTTCATGAACCACACCCAGTGTCATTGCATGTGTGTTCTTTTCATGAACCACAACTAGAGTCATTGCATGTGTGTTCTTTTCATGAACCACAACTAGAGTCATTGCATGTCTGTTCTTTTCATGAACCACAGCTAGAGTCATTGCATGTCTATTCCTCTAGACAAACAACATAAGGATCCACCAGTGTGATTGCATGTCTGTTCTTCTCACAAACCACACATAAGGATCCACCAGTGTCATTGCATGTGTGTTCTTTTCATGAACCACACCCAGTGTCATTGCATGTGTGTTCTTTTCATGAACCACAGCTAGAGTCATTGCATGTCTGTTCTTTTCATGAACCACACCCAGTGTTAGTGCATGTCTGTTCTTTTCATGAACGACACCCGGTATCATTGCATGTCTGTTCTTTTCATGAACCACATAAGGATCCACCAGTGTCATTGCATGTCTGTTCTTTTCATGAACCACACCCAGTGTCATTGCATGTGTGTTTTTCATGAACCACAGCTAGAGTCATTCCATGTCTGTTCTTTTCATGAACCACACCCAGTGTCATTGCATGTCTGTTCTTTTTCATGAACCACACCTAGTGTCACTTCATGTTAGTTCTTTTCATGAACCACATAATGATCCACCGGTGTCATTGGATGTGTGTTCTTCTCATGAACCACACGTGGATCCACCAGTGTCATTGCATGTCTGTTCCTCTGAACAACCCACATAAGGATCCACCAGTATCATTCCATGTCTATTCTTTTCGTGAACCACACCCAGTGTCATTGCATGTGTGTTCTTCTAAACAAACCACACAAGGATCCACCAGTGTCATTGCATGTCCGTTCTTTTCATAAACCACACATAAGGATCCACCAGTGTCACATGTCTGTTCTTTTCATGAACCACACCCAATGTCATTGCATTTGTGTTCTTTTCATGAACCACAGCTAGAGTCATTGTATGACTGTTCTTTTCATGAACCACACCCAGTGTCACTGCATGTCTGGTCTTTTCATGAACCACGTAAGGATCCACCATTGTCATTGCATGTATGTTCTTTTCACGAACCACACCCAGTGTCATTGCATACGTGTTCTTTTCATGAACCACAACTAGACTCATTGCATGTCTGTTCTTTTCATGAACCACACCTAGTGTCAGTGCATGTTTGTTCTTTTCATGAACCACACCCACTATCACTGCACGTCAGTTCTTTTCATGAAACACATAAGGATCCACCAGTGTCATTGGATGTGTGTTCTTCTCATTAACCACACGTGGATCCACTTGTGTCATTGCATGTCTGTTCTTTTCATGAACCACACCCAGTGTCATTGCATGTCTTTTCTTTTCATGAACCACACCCAGTGTCATTGCATGTGTGTTCTTTTCATGAACCACAGCTAGAGTCATTGCATGTCTGTTATTTTCATGACCATAGCTAGAGTCATTGCATGTCTATACCTCTAGACAGACAACATAAGGATCCACCAGTGTGATTGCATGTCTGTTCTTCTCACAAACCACACATAAGGATCCACCAGTGTCATTGCATGTGTGTTCTTTTCATGAACCACACCCAGTGTCATTGCATGTGTGTTCTTTTCATGAACCACAGCTAGAGTCATTGCATGTATGTTCTTTTCATGAACCACACCCAATGTTAGTGCATGTCTATTCTTTTCATGAACGACACCCGGTGTCATTGCATGTCTGTTCTTTTCATGAACCACATAAGGATCCACCAGCGTCATTGCATGTCTGTTCTTTTCATGAACCACACCCAGTGTCATTGCATGTGTGTTTTTCATGAACCACAACTAGAGTCATTGCATGTCTATTCTTTTCATGAACCACACCCAGTGTCATTGCATGTCTGTTCTTTTCATGAACCAGACCTAGTGTCACTGCATGTCAGTTCTTTTCATGAACCACATAAGGATCCACCGGTGTCATTGGATATGTGTTCTTCTCATGAACCACACGTGGATCCACCAGTGTCATTGCATGTTTGTTCCTCTAAACAACCCACATAAGAATCCACCAGTATCATTGCATGTTTGTTCTTTTCATGAACCACACCCAGTGTCATTACATGTGTGTTCTTCTAAACAAACCACATAAGGCTCCACCTGTGTCATTGCATGTCTCTTCTTTTCATGAACCAGACATAAGGATCCACCAGTGTCATTGCATGTCTGTTCTTTTCGTGAACCACACCCAGTGTCATTGCATGTGTGTTCTTTTCATGAACCACAACTATAGTCATTGCATGCCAGTTCTTTTCATGAACCACACCTAGTGTCATTGCATGTCTTCTTTCATGAACCACACCCGGTGTCACTGCATGTCTGTTCTTTTCATTAACCACATAAGGATCCACTAGTGTCATTGCATGTCTGTTCTTTCATGAACCACACCCAGTGTCATTGCATGTGTGTTCTTTTCATCAACCACAGCTAGAGTCATTGCATGAATGTTCTTTTCATATACCACACCCAGTGTCAGTGCATGTCTGTTCTTTTGATGAACCACACCCAGTGTCACTGCATGTCAGTTCTTTTCATGAACCACATAAGGATCCACCAGTGTCATTGGATGTGTGTTCTTCTCATGAACCACACGTGAATCCACCGGTGTCATTGCATGTCTGTTCTTTTCATGAACCACACATAAGGATCCACCAGTGTCATTGCATGTGTGTTATTTCATGAACGACACATAGTGTCATGGCATGTGTGTTCTTTTCATTAACCACACCTAGTGTCATTGCATGTGTGTTCTTTTCATGAACCACAGCTAGTGTCATTGCATGTCTGTTCTTTTCATGCAGCACACCCAGTGTCATTGCATATCTATTCTTTTCATGAACCACACCCAGTGTCACTACATGTCAGTTCATTTCATGAACCACAACTAGAGTCATTGCATGTCTGTTCTTTTCATGAACCATAGCTAGAGTCATTGC